>LPNX010476749.1:73184-231785 GCA_001517045.1 Pseudotsuga menziesii | reverse complement strand
ATGGCCATTGGTATATAACAAGATCTTCCTATCAAAGTTTATGGAACCATAATAATTGATGCACATAATATACATGCAAATTCTAAGTATGTAAAAAGTCAAAAGTCAACAAAAGATGGTGCCGTCACTATAGAGACGGTCAGGCGTGGATACAACGACGTCCAAGAGTTTAGGCGTGGATACAACGACGTCTAAGAGTCCAGGCGTGGATAGAGCGATGGCTAGGCATGGATACAGCGACGCCTCATTCCTGTTACATCAGATTTTACACCAAAAAGTAAGAAACGTGGAAAACCTCTGTGGAAAAATCCGCGCTTTTGTACTAGTGAGTAGTGAAGGGACTAGTGTACACGTTTTGGCATGATAACACTAGTCCTTATTCTAACACAAAGGATGTGTTAAAACACTGTAGGGTTTATATTAACAATGAACCTCATGTTAAACATTATCTTGACATGACACAAACTCAATTGTTCAAGATGTTTAAAGTTTCCCACGTAGAGCTAAGGCTCGGGAAAATATCTTTTGAAAAATGAAAGCTTTGGTATGTTAGAATTGATAGCATCCAGAACACTTGTTGTTGTAGATACCACATAGATTTTGATCTACATTATCATATATTTGCACATATACGTCATTTTTGCCTCTTAACCATGTGCAGGAATGCTCAAGTACAATACCACCAAGATGGGTAGACACATTACTTAAAACAATGTGTAGAGAGTTATTGCAACAATTGTGGTGGGCTATCATTATGGTCTGATTGCATCCATGAGAGTGAACATCAAGCATTCGAGAATGCAATTGTCAAGAAGTAGAACTATCAGTATGACACATATCAGCTACATGATGGAAAAGAAAGCAGGAAGATTAAATTGGTAACTTCACAGGTGAAAATGTACACGAATAATATTCATTTAACTGACATATGGCATATAATATTAAATTGGTGACTTCAAAGGTGACAATGTACACAAATAATAATAATGTACATTGTTGAATATTGACATATTAATATTCATGTACATCTTTTTATGTTGTTTTATAACACTATTTATTTTTTTACACCAACTACAAGTATGTGATTTTATTTCAGAGTTTTGTAGAAAGATCCAGCAGTACATTCAACATGTCGATATGGAACGGTAATAATATGAGCAATTCAGAATATGCTGGGACACCTTTCCTCTCGGAAAAATACTATCAATGGTTGAATTTGTGAAAAATTACACCCTACAACCACAAAATGAAATACAACTTTCAATACTATCAATCAGAGCATCTGAGCATAATGGTCCATATCACGTATCGACATGGGCCATATAGCAATGAAGAGAAATGTGTGATACTAAAAGAAGGTCACTTCTACATAAGTGATGACCAAATGCATGACATCCATTACATGCAGCAATGCTTTAAATTACTCTATGATCATGTGATAGCTATGGATATACCAGTTTATCGTCATTTGATTTGGTTAGATGGTTGTGCTGAACAATTCAAGAATGCATGTGTATTTCAATGGTTGTGTTTATTGCACATAAAATACAAGGTGCCACATATATCGTACTACTTTGAAACTGATCATGGAAAAGGAGAGCACGACGGTGCTGGTGCATGCATAAAAACTTCCCTTCAAAGAGAAGAGATGAAGTTTACAGGTGCTCACCTTCGAGATGCTGGATTGATAGTAAAGTGGTCTACATATATCATGGGAGAACAAGAAACAAGGAAAAAGATAGTGTGGAGAATATTCTGGGAGGTGACAAATGTGGACCGATCCCAAACACATGGGGTGAACACAGTTCATGGAACTCGAGAGTTTCATTCAATTAGAAGCTCAAACAACTTAGCCCTACAAATTTGGACAAGATTGAAGGCTTGCTTTTGCAGTTCCTGTAGCATTGATGAATGGGATTATTGTGAGTATACAAATACATTTGATACATGGGATCGAGTGACACTTGGCACCGATTTCAAGGGGGTTAATGAAATAGACCATTTAGAAGATGATCAGACACATATTTCTACATACTATGATCACATATCGGATCTCATACAAGCATGCACAAAAAAGTAAATTAGTAGTACCTAAATTACAAATTTAATTTATGTTACATGCAAGACCTTATTTAAAATATGTATTGTTAACTGGACCTATTTCCTTTCACAGGTCAGATATATGTAGTGGTTTCCCAGAAAAATAATGAATGGTGTTCTGACTATTGGTTTGCACTTTGCTTAGAGGGGAAACAAACCATTCTCAAACCTGTTACAGATGATGAAAATATTGAATTTCCAACTGGCTCCATGGCTATAAAATGGGAGTACTTGACACTAGCAGCACAACAGAAGCGGAAGAGTGGGTATGTATATCAGGATTATAGACCAAGAGCTATTGTATACCACTTCACCAACCTATTAGTTGGTATGAACATCAAGTTGTGCACACTTTCAAACAAAACTTGGTCACATGTGCGATACTTGCTCCCTCATATAAAACACAAAATATTGATGGAAACCATTAGCAGCAGAGATGATCTATATAGCCTACTTGAGTGAGTGCATTGTCAGGTGTTACTAGATTGTCCAATGTGGCTAGATTGTCAGGTCCATTATTTAAAATTTGAAGTGCATTCTAAAGCACAATTTTAATTATTTAGCCTTAAAGTTATTCCCAATGTAATAAACATGTGATTGACGGATACCATTCACAGACATAATACTATTCAAAGGATATTGGACACTATAAACACGATCCTACAACCTCAGGTGAGTTATCTATAAATCATGTTTGCACATTTTGATTGGGTTCTATTTATTTTATTATGAGTACTAATGTTTAGCCTTTCATGTGCATAGGATACAAAAACCATATATGGCACATTGGAGGTGCCAAGAAAAATTCAGCGTCTTTATACACCAACAAATAGAAATCTGAAAATAACATGCTCTCAAGTTGTTGTAATTTACTTTTTTTGATGTTTTTTATGTTAATGTACATTTAATTACATTGTTGGGTCAACTCTTGCAACTCTTGGATTGGTGGGTCAACTCTACAAAACCACCGATGGTGCCTGTGTTGGTAGGGTTCCCATATCGGCTTTCACCATACATACTTCTAGGAACCAACGTCATGCAATTTTGATACTCCATTTGGTTTTTCGCTCTCGGACCGAAAGTCACCAAGTGTCCCTGAATGACATTTTCATGTGACTTTCAACTCAATATAACTTGGAAACCATAAGTCAGATCGATGAACCGCTGACTCCGTTGGTATCTTGGCATGCGATTACCTCTAGGTGGCCCTCTCCCTCATGTTTTTAAGGCCCAGTGACTTCATTGTGCATTGATTTTGTAAACTGGGGTTTTGCTCAGTTTCCTTCAATGCAACTCTAGCATTTGTGGGCCAACTCTGCAGAACAATCGACCATGCCTGTGTTGGTATTGTTCCCATATCGGCCTTTCCCATACAGAGTTTCAGGAGCTAGCGACATGCAATTTTTCTGATCCATTTGGTTTTTCACTCCTGGACCGAAAGTCACCAAGTGTCCATGAATGACATTTTCATGTGACTTTCAACTCAACATAACTCGAAAAATAGAGGTCAGATCGAGGAATCATTGACTCTGTTGGTCTCCTGGCATGTTCTTACCTCTAGGTGGCCCTCTCCCTTGTGTTTTCAAGGCCCGGTGACTTCATTGTGCACTGATTTCGTAAAATAGGGTTTTTCTTAGTTTCCTTCAATGCAACTCTAGTATTGGTGGGTCAACTCTGCAAAACCATTGACCATGCCTATGTTAGTAGGGTTCCCATATTGGCCTTGCCCATACAGACTTGTAAGAACCAATGACATGCAAAAGTCACCAAATGTCCGTGAATGAAATTTTCATGCGGCTTTCAACTCGACATAACTCAGAAACCAGAGGTCAGATTGAAGAAACATCAACTCTGTTGGTCTCCTGGCATGCGATTACCTCTAGATGGCCCTCTCACTCATTTTTTCATGTCCCAGTGACTTTATTGTGCATTGATTTCATAAACTAGGGCTTTTCTCAGTTTCCTTCAATGCAACTCTTGCATTGGTGGGTCAACTCTACAAAACCATTGACCATTCCTGTGTTGGTAGGGTTCCCATATCAGCCTAGATATTAGAGGATATATTATTCTTGTACTAAAGTATAAACCAACAACCGGCATAATAAAACTAGGGTTTACAAATTGAGACATGGAACTACGAACTAGGGTTTTATGAACTCTTTAGGTTTGAAGATCAAATTAGATTGGTTAGTATCATTTAAGTAGAAACCAAAAGGCCATATACCTAGGCTGTGCACATACATGAAACAAAATGAATAGGGTTGAACATGGATCACAAGTGGAAGTTCACATGCATGCATGACTTAGAAGTAGAAACACATGTACATGAATAACAAGCAAAACCAACTAAGGTTTATATGACTTCTTTAGGTTTATATCATTATATTGGTTTTATGACCTATTTACAAGTTATGAGATGCAACTAGGGTTTTATGACCTCTTTACAAGTTATGAGATGGAACTAGAAACACATGTACATGTATAAATTGAAAACCAACTAGGGTTTCATGAACTCCAAATTGCATGCTATAACTAGGGTTGAGAAGTTATGAAATGGAACTGGGGTTTTATGAACTCTTTAGGTTTGAATATCAAATTAGATTGGTTAGTATCATTTAAGTAGAAACCAAAAGACCATATACCTAGGATAAGCACATACGTGAAACAAAATGAATAGGGTTGAACATGGATCACAAGTGGAAGTTCACATGTATGCATGACTTAGAAGTAGGAACACATGTACATGAATAAAAAGAAAAACCAACTAAGGTTTATGTGACCTCTTTAGGTTTATATCATTAGATTGGTTTTATGACGTATTTACAAGTTATGAGATGGAACTAGGGTTTTATGACCTCTTTACAACTTATGATATGGAATTAGAAACACATTTACATGTACAAATTGAAAACCAACTAGGGTTTCATGAACTACAAATTGCATGTTATAACTAGGGTTTAGAAGTTATGAGATGGAACTAGGGTTTTATAACCTCTTTAGGTTTGAATATAAAATTAGGTTGATTAGTATCATTTAAGTTGAAACCAAAACGCCATATACCTAGGCTATGCACATACATGAAACAAAATGAATAGGGTTTAACATGTGTCACAAATGGAAGTTCACATGCATGCATGACTTATAAGTAGAAACACATGTACATGAATAACAAGCAAAACCAACTAAGGTTTATATGACCCCTTTAGGTTTATATCATTAGATTGGTTTTATGACGTATTTACAAGTTATGAATTGATGGAACTAGGGTTTTATGACCTCTTTACAAGTTATGAGATGGAACTAGAAACACATGTACATGTACAAATTGAAAACCAACTAGGGTTTCTTGAACTACAAATTGCATGCTATAACTAGAGTTGAGAAGTTATGATATGGAACTAGGGTTTTAGGACCTCTTTAGGTTTGAAGATCAAATTAGGTTGGTTAGTATCATTTAAGTAGAAACCAAAAGGCCATATACATAGGCTATGCACATACATGAAACAAAATGAATAGGGTTGAACATGGATCACAAGTGGAAGTTCATATGCATGCATGACTTAGAAGTAGAAACACATGTACATGAATAACAAGTAAAACCAACTAACATTTATAAGACCTCTTAAGGTTTATATCATTAGATTGGTTTTATGGCCTATTTACAAGTTATGAGATGGAACTAAGGTTTTATGACCTCTTTATAGGTTATGAGATGGAACTAGAAACACATGTACATGTACAAATTGAAAACCAACTAGGGTTTCATGAACTACAAATTGCATGCTATAACTAGGGTTGAGAAGTTATGAGATGGAACTACAGTTTTATGACCTCTTTAGGTTTGAAGAACAAATTAGATTGGTTAGTATAATTTAAGTAGAAACAAAAACACCATATACCTAGGCTATGCACATACATGAAAAAAAATGAATAGGGAAAATTTAGGATACTTATGTGAACAATTTAATCCCATTGTCAGTAGAAATCATCAGTATTGAGTTCATATTTGTATGTGTTTTTTAGCAAGTTTAAAGCAGCAATGTATGATATTCAATGGACTTATGATTTAACCTTCATGTCCAATCAATGCACCTTGATAATAAGCAATAAGCATTTTAACAAACTTCAGATTTTGTTTAAAAAACAACAGTAAATAAATTATTTAAACACAGAATTTGTAGTTTGAGGTAAAGATGGTAGGGTAAGGTTCTAGGGTAGTCTAGGATGGTGTATGGTATGGTTATGATGTTAGTGTATGGTATGATGTAGTAAGGTATGGTATGGTATGTTACTATGGGATGGTATGGTATAATGTTATGATGTTAGTGGTATGGCTATGATATTATGATGTTAGTGTTATGATGTTAGTGTATGGAATTTTGGTAGTGTATGGTATGGTTATGATGTTAAAAATTTAATGATATCCCTACATGGGTTGTTAATTGAACCATGATATCGGTATTTCATTAAGGATGGATTTATGAAGTTACATATCTTTCTGATTTTCATAGATACAATTCATTTGTCTTGGTCTTGTATGAAGTTTTGATTACATTTGTAGGATGTCCTGAAAAAATTATGATGTGGTGTCTAGTGATTATCTCCCATGATGTTGATCTAGTTATTATCTCCCATGGATTACTTAATGGTTACTTGATCTTAGTTGGATGAGTCATACATTCTTCCTTGAAGTATTGGAGATTTTCAAATGGTTAGTAGAATATATCATGATAAGGTCTATAATATAATAATATCACATAGGTGAAGCACACATTCATTAGAGAAAATTTCAACTCAAAATGGGCCTCCTAAGAAAAAAATAAAATAATAGTTAAAATAATAAAATAGTATTTATTAATTTTGGCAGAAGAAAAGAAAAACACTACTTTTTTTGTTCGTATTTTTGACATATATCCTTTTGATTTTACTCAAATTTTGATCGAGATAGCTTATTGGATGCAAAATTAAATTATGCATCCAATGAGTACCCACTTGACATACTTTTGACGGACCGCTCTATCCCAAAAACAATAAATAGTTGAAAAAACATGATGATGACATCATCATCACATTTTTTGTGTGTTTCTTGTTTTCAGGGTAGAGAGGTCCATCAAAAGTATGCCGAGTGGGTACTCGTTGGATGCAAAAGTTAATTTCGCATCCAAGGAGCTCTCCCGATCAAAATTTGAGTAAAAACCCAAGGGGATATGTCGAAAATATGAACAAAAAAGTAGTTTTTTTTATGATACCTATCCCCAAATTTATATTAAAAAAATGTTTAATACATATATGGTATTTCAAATTTAAATCAATTTCATTGGATAACACATGATGACATGGAATTTGAATTATGGTTAAAATGCCCATTTTGAGTTGAAATTTCCTCTAATGATCATTTTAATTAAACACATACTTAATGAAAGACATAGGTAAACATATATGAAAGGCATATAATAAATATCATGTTCCAAAATCAAGTCAACCATATATATACATTTGAACCTTGATTTAAATTATGTGTACATATAATGTTTTCAAAAATGGCATGCCATGGACATAATACAAAATAGTGGACCTAAATGTCCATCTTTGTGTATAAAAAAAAAACGTTACATCTATGTATCCCCCTTATACATTAATTTTATTTATCCCCCCTTTCACTGCCATTGTCACTGTCTTGTGAGAAGTCTATCTTTATTTTTCGGTTGATCAGTGGTGATCCCCAATGGTGAACAAGAGGGACAGATCTCATTTGTGGAGAATGAAGACAAAACAAAATTTGTAAGTTAGTATACCAACCTATAAAAATTCTATGTACATTTGTTCAAATTCCAAACCAATATAACATTTTTACTTACTGTCTATGAGTAAGTTATGGTGGGTCATGTTGTAAGTGATGGTGCCTCACTAGCAGCGACCTCGATTGGGTGCTCTTCAAGAACCACTTCTAACTATCAAGATGCATAAAATAATATATATGTCAATGTCAGTAAATTAATGGGTGCACCAAAAAAATACTTGCATGTACAAATAAAACTATACTACATGGAGGGGCAATTCCTTTTTCAAAGAAAGTGAGACATACATGTACCTTGGGGGGAGGAGAGGTGGGTGAATGACAACTCGGATTGGGTGCTCTTCAAGCACCACTCGCTCACTATCAAGATGCATAAAATAATATATATATCAATGTCAGCATATCAACGGGGGAAATAAGGAAAAAGATACTTGCATGTACAAAAAACAATATAAGCAAGATAAGCAATATATAAATATACCCCAGGGTCATGAAGAGGTGTGTAACCAGTGGGTGGAACAACTGACACCAGGCTAAAAGGATTAGCATATGCATAAGTGAGCAAGGCCACACAGTGACCAGCTGTATCAAAAGTAGGTTCCTACATACAAAAACATAAAGATACAATTAGACAATTTCAAATAATTAGAAAAGTACATGTTGAATCATTAAAAGCACAATTAAAAGAAATAAATACATAAACGTACATGCTGGGGGGTCAGAGGTGGGTCACCAACAACATTGATTTGGTGCTCTTTAAGCATCGCTACCTCACTAGAAGCCTGCATAAAGTAACATATGCCAATGTCAAATAATAAAAAGAAAATGAGACATATACTACATGGATGGAAAAAGATGTTTTCAAAGAAAGCAAAACATACATGTACCTAGGGGGGAAGAGGTGGGTCACTAACAACCTGGAATTGGTGCTCTTCAAGCATCACTAGCTCACTAGATGCTTGCATAAAGTAACATATGTGAATGTTAGCAAATACAAAGAAAATGAGACATATACTACATGGAAAGACAATATACTACAATGGACGGACACATACTACATGGACAAACATATACTACAATGGATGGACAATGAAACATACATGTACCTGGGGGGGCGAGAGGTGGGTCATCAATCAAAAAGGTCATTCGGCTAGCATACATATCATGCTAAATAACAAAACATAAAGATACAATTAGAAAATTTCTAATAATTAAAAGCATACATGTTGAATCATTAAACTCATAATTAAAAGCATAATTAAAATAATACATATGTTTGGGAATCTTCCTCTACATGCAAGGGCTTTCCTAGGATTCCACAAAGTCATCATTCCCACCTTGCATAAAACATATTGTATCCAGATTAGGACGTATTGGATGTTGCAATATCTACTATAAATATGTAAATAATGATGACAAATTAAAAAGTAAAATTATTACAGCTAATGGTGAAGCACCAAAAACCATATGCAACATTAACCGTTGCATTAATGTCATCAGCATCAACAGCCAGACTATGCAAATTTGGGCTGTCATGGGACACCAACTGTATATTTATTCACATAAATTGTTAAATAATTAAATAGAAATAAATTACAAAACAATTGAAAAATGTGATATAAAACAAAATATAATATGTAAAGCATGAGTTTTACTTACATATCGAAATGATCCATCGTCCCGGAACTCTGAAGTAGGCCCATAGAATATGCCTCTGCACGTTGTGCAATGGTTGGAATAACACGAGACTCTGAACCCTCTGTGTATCCAGTACGATATGTAGCTCTAGTACGGTCTAGAGACCTAGTAACTGGATCCTGAGTGTGCGATGGGCCAGCCTCATAAGTGCCAACCCCTTGGCCTACATTGCCTTGGACAATAGTCCCATGTTGATACAATGTCTCTGCCAAGTTGAATAAGGCCTATTTTGTTTCATCAATCACAAGACCCGCGGGAGGATATACCTGAGGGGGTTTTGGTGTGCATGGAGGGCATGGCACACGGTTTGGATCAGTCCCAGCCCCTTCCCTATCTTGGGGCATCCCATGAACCACACCCTGGAACTCTAAAATATCAAAATAGTTCACATTTTCCCAAAGATAAATTATGCATACAAATTCCTCAAGAAATAGAATGGAATGTCTCTATTCCCATGAGGGTCTTCATTGAAGACCATGTACCATCAATCCATCCAATTGGATTTCACATTTGGTTTTAGGCACTAGTCTATGGAAATGTGTGGTCAACTAGTGGGTGGAACCAATTTGGTGCTAGGGTCTCGGAATAAGGAAAATAATTGGTCATTGGTTATATTTAGTTTTTTTACATCTTTATAGCTCAAGCCATTGGAATAATATTTCCTCATGGATTCTCTGTACGAGCTAATGTTGTACAAGGCTCCCTGGGAATTGGAGATTGTGTTTGTTATGGTATCTAATTCCCTGGATAATAATTGTGTTAAATGGTCTCCCCTCTAAACAGTGAGCTAAGCCACCTCAATGCACCCAAACAAGCCAGAATCTGTGAATTTTGGTCTTGTTCCCCCTTCATGGTTGGGTTTGGGTTTGTGTTTGGGTCTTGGTTATCAGTGGTTTCATTTTGCACATTTTCTTCAACATTTGTGTTCTCTGTTAAGATTAAAACAACATATTAAAAATTGATTTAATATTTCATTGTTTGATTTAATTTAACATTTTTTATTAAATTCATTTTAAAATAACAAAAACTATAGAATCAACAAACAAAAACAAAAATTGAAAGAAATTTTGAAGGAAATGACCACTTACCTTCCATTGTATCCAACTTGTGAATTGGTCCTTCCAAATTCGCCTCAAATTCTCTCAAACTCAAATCGCACCTCTGGTTTTTCGCACTCTCGTTCTCACGGCCTTGTCTGTGAAATGAGGAATTGAGACCGCGGTCCTCTGTTTTTTGTGGGGTATTGCAAATCGCAAGTGTGATATATCGTACTTACGATTTGTAACTCTAACAAAATGCATGTGGGATATATCACACATGCGATATAGGATAACTAAGCTTAGCCTCGATTTTGGGCTCTGGTTTTCTGAACCTAGACACAATAACACATATGCATTATAGATTTACATTTCGAACGTGTGTTTTGGATTTCTAAAGTGGCACTAAAAAGTGGAACCAACTTCGTGTGAGCGCCCTTAAGATAATAGTTGTATCTAATAGTTAATTTAAAAAGTAATATATTAGGAAGTGCAATTCAAGTAAAATTCATTATTGTAGTTGAGGTTAAGATAATAGTTGTATCATCAGTGGAATTAAGCTCATAGTTGTATCTAATAATGAAATTGTTGTATCTAGTAATTGAATAATTGAATTTGAAGCTTAATTTTCCCAACTATCATGAAGTGTACTTATCAGATGTTAACTAGGTTATTTTTTATTTTTTTTAAATTGTTAATTATGAAATTTGGACGATGGCCATAGAATCAATCTGGACAATACACTTGTCTCATTCTTGTCCATAGATGAAAAAGAATAGATAGTATTCCACCGAAAAAATCTAAGATATATACATCTACTAGCGTAATTATATCTATATGTAAAACCTAAACATGTAATAAGAACTGTATATTAGCTAGATACCCAACAACACGATGTGGGAGTTTATTAGGAATTTGGAGGAGTTTATTAGGAGTTCGACTCTTACATGAGTGCACATTAGCTAGACTCCTAGATGTCAAATGCAGTTGGACTAAGCCTTAAGTGATTAGACTTGAAGTTAAGTTAATAGTTGTAGAATCATTGGAGTTAAGGTAATAGTTATATCTAATAGTTAAGCTAATAGTTATCTAATATAACTGTGATTATAGTTGAAGCTAAGCTAATAGTTCTAGAATCATTGGAGTTAAGCTAATACTTGTATCTAATAATCAATGGAGTTAAGATCGTACTTGTATCTAATAATTGAATAGTTTAATATTTATTTTATTTTTTACAACTATCACTAAATGTACTTATCACAAGTTAATTAATCAATTTTTTATTTGTTTTTTAAATTATTAATTATTAGTTTTGGATGACGGCCATGGAATCAATCTGGATAGTACACTTGTCTCATTCTCACTTAATTTTGGGCGACGCCCATAGAATCAATCTAGATAATACACTTGTCTTATCTCGTCCATAGATGAAAAAGCATAGATTGTAGTCTACCCCAAAATTCGAAGATATATATGCCTATCAGGTAAGGAGGGATTTTATCAATTTTATATTTTTATGGAAAGTGAATATTTATATTTTCAAAATAAGTGTAAATATTTATATTTGTATGAAGTATAATTACGAGTGTAAAATGTTTTATATATTTAAATTATATTATTAAATTTATTTAAATAAATTTAATAAATATGTGAATTTATTGAGTTTATATATATATATATATATATATATATATATAGTGTATAATTTAACCATTAAGAATATGTGTTTCAAAACTCTTAGTAAGGAAGGGGCAGCGTATGTATAAGTAAGTAGACTTTAGCACTTATATCTCTATGCACAAAAAAAATTCTATGCACGAAAAGGTCCCTTGTCCCACAATTATAAGGGACTTATACACCAAATTAGTATTTTCTTAAAATGTGACTTTAAAAACAAATGATGATTGTAATAATGATTATTCTATTAAATCCTTAAAATTGTTTTCATTAATATTATTATTTTTTAACTGGAAAAACTTATATCTTCACTAAAATTATAGAAATTAAACTTATATCTAAGAGTATAAAATCATCTCTCACATAAATATCAGAAGAAAATTTTCGAAGTTTATTGTTATTTGTTGTTTTGGGGATGATATATCTAATAGTATAAAATCATCTCACACAAATATCAGAAGAATAGTTTTGAAGTTTATTGTTGTGTGTTGTTTTGTTGATGATTTCTCATAGCCTCATCTCTATGTGAAATAACAACAATCCAAATCATATATTGCAATGTTTTGAAATTAATTTAAGAATGTTAAACCAATTGTATGGTAGTGTTTTGAAATTAAATAATTTGTATGGTAAGGTTTTGAAATAAGATTGTTAAATATATTCTTTTAATAATAAGAAATCATTAAAAGAGGTTTAAAGTATAGTTGCAAAATTATTGATTCAAAATGAATGTATATGAAAATTAACGAAATATAATTCTTTTAAATAAATATACTCAAACAAATTAGATTTAAAAATTCAAACATTTATTTTAGCATGGATTCTACTAAAACACCTTGTAATTATATATATATGTGTATATATGTATTCAATGTAAAATTTAGTAATTATAAATAATTTGAAATATATATAGTGTAGTAGCAGCTAAAAACATAAAGTTTTGATACAACATCCAAACACTGTAACACTTACAAGATAACAACCTATCTAAAACAAAAAACCAAAAGATATGAAAGAAACAATATTTTCTAGAGCAGAAGGGCTTCTTCTAGCTAGAGTGTGAACCATGAGAGGAATTGACGCGTTCTTCGACAATCGAGCAGGATTTGTATTCCAAGCTCGGGGAATCTTCTTCTGGAAGCTTAGTTGGCAACGAGTCCCTCTTTATTGGCATGACCTAGTCTTCCAAATCAAGGCGATGTGCCTTCATAGCCGATTCAGTAGTAGGTTCAACAGGAAATAAGGAATCCATGCGTCCATCATTTGCAAAGACTGGAGGCTTTCTTATTTGACCCACATGCTCAATATGATCCATTTAAATGCTATGCGCAACTCCTTCAACAATATTTTCCTCTACAAGGCTAGGCCTTTGTGTGTTCACCACCTCAAAACGCTTCTCATGCAGAGATTGTCCCCAAATGAAATTATCCTCAATATTATTCAAGACATCAACAAATTTCTCAATAGCATCCTACAATTCCAAGGATGTGGATTTGGAGTTTCTCCTTTTACCCTAAAAATCCTCCATTATGAGGACCAACATATTCATAACAAACTAGCAGTGGTTGATTTTACTAGTAGAGCGCACTGATGCCAGTTGATGGGAAACTATGCCATCCTCCCAATCATCTATCATACCACAAACTGACGAAAAGATTAAATTTATATAATTGTCGCTTCCATAACTTCTAGACCCCCTTCATCCCGAGGTCTCATAACCACTACCCCACCTTCTTGGCTTAGCTTTTGGTACATAGCCATTGTCTCCTTATCACCACACACAACTCTTTTAGAACGAAAAATTTCTAGAAATGAAAAAAGAGAGCCAAAATCACAAAATATGGTTCCATACCCGATTCATCCTATGCATAAATTCTCCACACCACACACAGGAGTGATCCTTCTAGCCTCCAAACATGAATGCAATTTGTTCTGCATTCCATCCTCCCCCCAACATAAGAAACCATCAACCCACATGCCATTAAAATCACATTTAACATTGAATTCAACATATTAACTCCTTATCGTTCTCTCTTCCATTTGTTAGTGCATGGGCTCATGTTTGGCATGATCCTAACATGATAGTATGTTTCGTCCACCCTCATTCGGGGAAATAATACCTTGAGGTTATTTCCTTACATTCTTAAACTAGAGCTTCTAGAGTGAGAGAGCCTAGATCAATATCCTTCAGGTGTAAGTTCGTAGTGATTTCTTCATTGGCTAGTCCATCAACTAAATAATTAGTTTTCTTTCTAATGTGATGGAAGGTGACTTTCCCTACTTGTGGAAGAAATAATTCCAAGTGATTAAGGCTCATTTGAAGGCACCAACAAGGGGACAACTCCGATATTTGTGAACCATTATGTATTCTTTTAGCCAAAGAGAAAAAAAGTTGAAACTTGCCCTCAACAATCAAGGGAAGAAGGCCCCATTTAATAGTGATTTGGAGGCCCATCCAAGAGCCCCTCTAGCTCTGCCTCCATTAGAGAAAATTTGAGGTCTAGAATAAGCCTCCTAAAGAAAAATAATAAAATAATATTTATGAATTTTCGAGGAAGAGATTAAAAAACTAGTTTTTTCCCTTTGTATTTTCAACATATCTCCCTATCCTTTTACTCAAATTTCAAGTTGGAGTAGTTGTTGGATGCAAAATTTAATTTCGCATCCAACAAGTGTTCCCACTCAAAATTTGAGTAAACAAATTGGGAGATAAGTTGAATATACAAATTAAAATAGTAGTTTTTTATGACAAATATGCCAAGTCAACCATTAGGGTATTGAAACTCTATTAGTTCTTGAATTCAATGGTTTGTTTTCTTATGAGGTAGATAGTTTTCTTATAAGGCCCATTTTAGTCCCAAAATTTTCTCTAATGGGTATTATTGTTTTTCCCTATTTCTCTAAAGTAAACTTTTAGAATACAACATGTTCCATCCCGAATAACACCTACAGATCAACAGTACTTGTATTTTCTTTTGAGGCTCGATCAAAATTGATCTTGAAGAGATTGAGTGGGGGTGGCCTCCACATGTCAAGGCTTAAGAGAGATATTTTATTCAACGTGGAGGGGTAGAGAGAATCCAAAGAACCTAATTCTCACTCATTCAAAATGATGATTTCAACTTGCAATACCGAGAGGTCTTGTTGTGTCCAAACCTGCAATTGTAGATTCTTTACGATATTTTCCTTATATATATAATTAAAAAAAATAACTTAGAACTTAGTAACTATGGAAAATTGAAATAATATTCTTTTAATATATACAACTGATTTTTGAAACTTATATCTAAATGATTACTAAATAATTACACCGAAGTTGTTCTTTCTGTGAGGTTGAGTTTGAGAAAACTTGTACCTGCTTCATCGTCCATCCATCCAAGAACCATGTGCCACTTGTTTTCTCTGCAGAGTTTTTCTCTTCCAACAATAACTTTCCATGTGCATCATTGTCTTTAGTCTCTCGTCGATGACATGTTCGTCGAAATTTCCCCATTGATGGTGTGTTCGTTTGATGGTGTGTTATTCCATTTATTCACCAAAATAAGTGATCCATCTATGAAATACCCTTACACAAAGCAAGAGCAGTTAAAGCCCAATTCATTCAGTTTCTGGCATCGTTCGAACCTTAGTGATCATTGTTAATATTTCTCTACTATGTCTTTGATTTCTTAAGTAATTTTACCAAATGTAATGTCCCCAAATTTTGGTAGTAGGTTGATACCCATGTAATTCCATGGGTAGCAGGAAATAATGTTGGTCTATTAATGTCCTAGTAAAAGCAATTAATTAACTAGGAATAATATTTTATTATAGTTGCAGTGATAAATTAAATTAAAGAGGATATTTATTATCTTTGTAATATTTAATTTGATTTTAAATTAAATATGAGTTTGACATGCTAAAAGGGGACCATTAGGGCGCATAAAGGAAGAAAGCTAACCCTATGAGTTGTGACTGAAAAGAGAAAACTATAAGAAAGCAACATAAATCAAGATGGCAACAAAAAGAAGGAAACTTGTAAAAAATAAGAAAATGCATAAAGCAGTTAAAAAAGAAAGAAAGTTTAGAGGGCATAGTTTCTAAAAAGGATAAAGCATGTTAGTTATAAAATAAGGAAATTTTAGAGGGTATGGTTCCTAAAAAGGATAAAGCATGTTAGTATGAAAAGCAGCAAACAAGATGGCGCAATTTCTAAAGGAAGAAAAGTAGGTGACTTGGAAAGGCATGAAAGCAAGGAAGACAACTTAAGCTAAAAAGTTCCTAATCCAGTCATGAGGGCGCATTGGGTAAGGGAAGTGGGCCACATGAAGACTAAATTCAACCCTAAATCCTAATTGATCTATAAAAATAATATTGCACATCACTATCGGTATTTTTGATCTCTTCAGATTCCAATTGAGATCATTGTGCTACTCAGACTTGGTAGATGCACCCCTAGTTAAGTCCGAATGTATGCCCCTGCTTCAATTGAGAGGATGAAATAATTCAACTTTTATCATTGATTTTTATTGTGGGTTATTAATCAGATCCATGACTGTTCCAGCTAAGTGAAAAACCCTAAGATTGAAATTCTTTTATTCTATAGTGAATATTTCCTTTGGTTGCACTATGGTTAGGTAAGGAGCATGAAGGATGTGTCCTGAGCAACCTCTAAGATGTTTGCTGATTTATTTATGTAATTTATGGTGTAATAAAGACTCTTTGCAATTTTTATGGAAAACTCAAAGTTGATTTCACAAGCTAATTCATGAAATAATTTATGGTGTAATAAAGACTCTCTGCAATTTTTATGGCAAATTTCAAGTTGATTTGATAAACTAATTCATAAAATAATTTGATGCTATTTATTTTTACATGTATTTTTGACTTGTCTGCTTATTCAAAGTGTAAAAAACCCTCCCTATAATGAATTATTTTCATTTATATTCTGATAGGTTCCTAATACACCCATGTACAGGTTCCAATCCCAAATCAAGCAATTTGTGGCTTCCTTTCACTGTTAGGGAAGGCCAGAAGTCACACCCAAGGAGTTGTCCATATAGATAGTTTTACTAGTGCGACCCCCATAATATTTCAAATGTATTAAATACCTATTCAAACATGTTTATATTGACCCATAAATTTATATCATAGTTTTTTAGGTATCCCTAATCCCCATCCTATCACCACTGGTTGTTGGAGACTGAATGGTAAGGTTCTAGTTGGCATATGGTGGGACTCCCGAGAGTCTAGAATTAGAATTTAGCATGGATAATGTTTGAAACCTAAAAGGAACCAACACATTATACTTAAGAACTTGAACATTCATGACCATTCCATTTCCTTGTTGATATTATTGAATTCTCTTTCTATTCACTCCTTAAGCTCGAAATTTCCCTAGCCTTGTAGCTTGGTTTTTTTCAATTGAGTGTGCAAGACAACTAGTGAAATTTCAGATATGATTTTGTACATTATAGTAGTATTAGATCACTTTCCTCCACTCCTGTGGAAATTAATCTCTCAAGTTGAAGAAACTTGCAGACATGTACTACTTTGATGATGATTCCTATAAGCAGTATGATGATGACTATGATGAGAAGTGTGAAGAGTACTGCAAATAATATGAAGAAGAATAAATCCTCTATGTTGATGGATTACTACCAAGATATGAGGATCATGACTTCTATAGCCAAGAATTTAGATAATAAATCAATGTTGAACCCTCAATTGTTAAGAAAGACTCGACAATGGTGATAGAAGCATGTGAAAACATGCCTCACTGATACCAGGAATATCTACCTTTGGGTAAGGATATTTATGCTTACATTTCTTTCAAAGAATATATTTATTGCAAATATGGATTCTAGCCCAAGAATGTTGATGAGAATTCTTTCAAGATCCAAAACCATACATAGAGGAACCAAATTGTTCCACCTCTCTGAGTAAAGAATAAGAAGAAGAAGAAGGAACCAAAGGTAAAGATTCATCAAAGCCATCTACATCTTCAATTATTATGAGATTGTTTGGTTTTTCTTCAAACAGATTTTCCAAAAGTGGTGATATGAGAGCCATTCAAGAGAGAGAAGTTTCATCAGGTTTCTTGGAGAAGCAAGAGTCAATGACAAACTATCCTTCAAAGGAGAAGAGTATAAATCTTCCAGAGGAAGAACTAGGTAGAGCCTCTAATGAAATCATTGATAATGAAGAAGTAGAAGAGTCTACTTGTTTAAATCACCTGGATGGGAAGGATGAAGAAGAGATCCAAAGGTTACAACACTAGGAAGAAGACCATCTTGTGAAGGATCCTCTTTGTGAGCCACACCATTTGGGTGGATCACTAAATCAGAGGGAAGAAAAGATCATATCATCCAAGAATATTTTTGTTGATGTTAATGCTTTGATGTCAAGATGTTTATGGAGAGATTCAGGATGAGAGTTGGAAGAAGAATATTTCTTTAGGGATTTGGAAACTCTTAAGGAAGCAATAGATAAGCTGAAGGAAATCTACATGAAATCATCTTCTTGAAATGATTAATATTTACCATCATGCACTCAAAAAGGAGGAAGATGAAGAAGAAAGGATTGGTAGTGAATTCGAGGTTGCATATGGCTCTTTGGGAATCACTCAAAGAACTCTTCAGGAGTCAAAGTTTCATACCTATCAACTTTAGAAGGAGGTGGATGTACCACACCTTTCATCTTGCTTGGAAGGAAATGTTTTGGGTATGGTGGAGGAATCTCATGTGGAGGATGAACATGAGAAGAGTTCAGAATTACAAGTGTCAGTGAAGGAAGTCTCCATAGAATACATTGGTAAAACATTTGTATCAATGTAGAAGTGAATTCAAGAGGACATGCCATTCATATCTGTAAGAAAACACACTTATTTTTCCATGGATTGGATAGGTGAGTACATAGTAGTGATTGAGACCCAAGGATAAAAAGTCTTGCTAGCAACTATAAAGATTTTTCCTTGATGAATGATTTAGAAGAAGGACCCCATGATCTTCCCATGTGGAAGGAATCTTTCACTTGATAGCATGTGGCTGATAATATCCCATGTGGATCAAAAAACAAATTTTCTTATTCATCCATTGAATGGGTGGGTTGGGGCATCATTTAAATGAATACTTTGGGACGTAAAAAAAAAAAATTATGCAATCATAGTTTTTGTTCTAGCTGGAATTGCCTTGACATGTGAGAAACAACAAACAAACATTATGTAGCCATCATATATCTCTTGTCCTCATGCCTCCATGGATTGGGTTTAGAACTACATGGAAGATTTTGAATCACCAGGTAAGAAAATTCCACCTTACACTCATGGCAGGTTGAAGACATCCATGCATGCAAGAAGAAAACTTACAGAAGGTGAGATACAAGAACTTCCAGACCTAATGATAAGAAGGTTGGATGGAATGCCACAAAAGCAATGGGATCCAGGAATTCCATCTAGTGACAGTTTTTTATTGATGGCATTAAAGTATGAGAGTATGCAACATGATTAGTGTCATCGAGAAGGGAAAACCACCTTTCACTTGCAGGAGTCCATCGATGTGGAACAACGGTTCACTTTCCTATGTGGGAAACTAATTAATGGATGGACTCATTTTTTTTCTTGGTTGGAGGATTAAGAGTCTTCCCAAAACTCTTTCCTTTGAAATCAGGAATTGTAGAGAGGGGAGTAGGAGATACTTCCCCATTTTGAGATTAACTTGGGACCCAAGAATCATTCTTGGTCTCAACTATTCCGGCTAGGAATTGCACATGGAACTAAGGGAATCGAGACACCTCTTAATAATAATGAGATGCATAAGGTTGATTACCTACCTAAAAGTTGAAAAAAGTTTCGAGCGCCTTTTACACCCTCGTCGTTCTCGTTAAAAATTCAGTGAAAAGGTATCAAGTGTGATTTCACCTCTTTTTCGGACTCGTTAAAATGGATGACGAAAAAGGAAACCTCTATGGAATCATATTTAATATTGTTTTAGGATCCATAAACACGAAAATATTTCCAAGTGAACTTGATTCTTTTACGCTTGTAAAATAGCTTGAAAGATCGTTTATTCAGTGATAGTTTACGCATTTTTCAAACCGGTTAGACTCATTGACGAAAAAGGTATACTCTAGTTCATTGTGACTATAAGAGTTCTCCTAGGTAATGGTTTATACTTATTCAGACCTTGGGGACTAAATATACCAAAAATTCCATTTTGGAGTCTTCTTAGTCACTCCAGACTCTCTAAATATGAAATGACAACTGAGTTTGTCTTCTTTGGACTCGTAAAACTAAACATTGAAGGACCCCTTTTGGGGATGAACCCCTCCTATCTCAAGTTCATAAAACATATGAGGATGGACTCATCACTTGATCAGATATATCAAGCCTTTGTTACCCTTTTCAATGTCGGTAAGAAGAAAAGAGGTACTCATCCACTGTGATGGGGGGAATTAAGGAAAATGGGAATATATTTCATTTGTATTAATGGCATCTTAGTACACCTTTGACCATGGAACCTGTCTTCATTTTCATACAAACAGTTGGCTATTCATCTTGTCATCGATTCAATCCACTTTTGTGAGTCATTTAACCCCTTTGATTCAATTCAAATAATGCATCGTACTGTCTTTGCATTATGTCTGATCATTGCCTCGATTGAGTCAATGTTGCCAAGTCACTTGTCTTGTCATTCAATGTTCAAAGGGATTCTTTACCACAGTCTACCTTTTTAGTTAATTTACCTTCCTTCGATTTGGTCATATCTAAGTCAGCCCTATGGTTATTATGTTATCGTGATGACTTCAAAAGAAATTTTGTTCCAAGTTCTGTGTCGATGACGAGGGAAAACATCATGGAAATCCTTCAACAAGTTGATTCCCCTATACACCTACGCATCATCTGGGAATTAGTATTAGAAACCATTCAACTAGCTTGAATCCTGCATGCCTCAATGGTAGGTTTCCTCGCTTTCGATAGTAGGATTTCATAATTGGCCTCTAATTGGGAGATTTCACAGATTGTTTGACTTCAAATTATCTATTCACATTCGAAGGAATGTACTAGGGTACCTTGGGAGTCATTGACATTAATGGTTAATTCCCTCACACTTTGTTAACGATGTATATCAATGACCAGTAATCAAGTGGTTTCTACCATGTTCGACATTGGGACACCTATTCACATGGATATAATCGTACTATTTGGAATTGGAATGAAGACCATGAATGGTTAGGTATTCATTTGAATGTGTGCCTATATTCAGGTTACGATGGAGTATTTCTTAAGTCATTGCATGGATCCACATTGCATGTCTCTGGCTATGCTCAGGCTTGGTTTAGGATGACATACGTCTATAGTGTATATTCCGTAGCTATGTCCATATTTGAGTCTTGTCGATCATGGATCTACAGTATATTGTTGGTATCCATGACATGGTCATTATACATGGATCTGAAGTGTATTGGTTAGTAGCCATGATTTGAGGCAGATAGTTTGTAACTAGTCTTATGTCAAGTCTTCACTCTCCACTCTTTTTCCTTTGATTATGTATTATATCTAACAAAGCATTTCACCTATCATATCCTTCTTGATTCATACTTTGGGGGCATTATGTTACACCTGAAATTTACCGCTATGCTCAACCCCCTAAAGTGATTTGGCGAAACCATCTTCTGGGGAACCTTTTTGCCCAAATGTAGGATGTTTGACGCACCCTTCTTCTTGACATAGGGAATCAAACTACCCTAGTGCCTCTTTCCTACTGACAATGTGTGTGGGTGACACCGGTTGTCTCAAGACAAAGAACACCGATGCAACTTTCCCATATACAAGGAGCACCAACACTGTCCAAAAGGTAAAAAGAGAATATTTTGAGAACCTTCTAGATTAAATTCCTCACGGAGGCTTATCCCAACTGCTTCGAATAGGTGGCATTCATACCCCAAGCCTCTAGGGATCATTCCTCACCTTCCTCCCAAAATATCTCAACCCCTTTATGCCCTATTTGACATATATATACAATCTTCCCTTCATGGATAGGAAGAGGTAAGAGAACCAAGAAAGCACTTTTACGCTACTGGAATCACTGCCGGTATAGGAGGCAAAGAGTGTGGTTGTGAGTGAGATTTGTAGAGTTTGTAGAGTGTGTGTGAACGTGATGTCAAATTCATTGTGAGAACAAAGCTTCAACATCAAGGATTTGGTTGTAGTTTTCATCTCTTATATTGTTAATACAAAAATTTCCCCTTTCCCATGAATGATTTGTGTTAATATCAATTGTTCATTACTTCTCTCCTTGATCATTAGTATAGATCATTGAATTGTCTTGTTGCTTTCACTATTGTATCTTGTTCTTCATATTCTTTTGAAGGTACATATGATTGCAAGAGAATTACAAGGAGATGATCACCTTCATCATTGAGGTAAGAAGTCTTTGCATTCAAGTAGTTCCATAATCTAGGGAAAGGATGCATCAATGTGACACTTTGTTCTAGAGCTTCCCCATGCAGACTATGGAAATAATATTTGTCCACTTTGACTGAGAATTTCCAATAACAACCTCACCATTCATTAAAATAACATAATATACAAATAAAGTTGTACCTCAAGGAAAATCATGAAATCATTGGTGATATGGCCTCAAAAGGATGGAAATAGACACCCAGATATATTCAAAAAAGAGGAAAAAAGATAATAAAAAAAAGGGTACATTTCCTAGAGTCAACATATAGCTCAATCATTCATATATTAATAGAAGATAGGGGTTGCATAACTTTGTTTGTGCAAATTGTTGGTTTTTTATTTTTGGTTAACACTATGTTGAATCTATAGAAGCAAGTAAGTTTTCTTAAGGGCTTGAGTGTTTGTTCAACACTGAGGTTTGAGGTTGGGTTCTTATCTCTAGGTAAGTGAATAGACTATTCATAGTGATTTCTACATTTCTTGTTTATCAAGCAACTGCTACATTACGACCTTGACTAACCCATGGTTTATATCTGCAAGTGTTATGTCAGTGTAAGGTGCATTCCCTTACTAGCATGACTACACTTAGTCTATCACAGAGGCCCTTAGTAAGCATAATATTTTTATTTTTATTTTTATTCCTATTGTGATTGAATATATAGACCACTAGCATTGTTAATTTGTCCCTTTCATGTTTTTAGAATATGCATCAACCTAGGTTAGCTAAACTCTCCCTTATCTTAGGCGTTTATGGCTAGGTATACATTGTATCTCAACAGTCAAGTTTCTATGGTCTTAATATCTTTCTATTAGATCTGACAAGTCCTATGGTCGACATGGTTCTATGCATTTATTCCATAGAGGTTTTATTAACCTATTGTTATTGATTTTCAAAGTGCTTCGTTTATGTAAAGGGAAACCCTATTTTTGGGTTATGCTAATTTGATTTCTTGTGTTTAAGATCGATAGCATCCTGCTAAATCTGTAAGATGTGAGACATTCGAAAAGGGAACTGATACGTATATTCTACTGTTTTTTTAAATTAAGACGTGTTGATTTTATATGAACAACTACATAGTGAGCTTGTATCTTTTATTCTACTTGATATTTAAGAAGAGAAATTTGCTCGACTTGCATTATATCATTTATTGTATGCACTTTGTATGTCTGTTTGGGAACTATGTATTTGTTCTGATAATTTCATATTATTATGCTCATATTTATATTTATATATATTTTCAAAATGTTCTTACAACCATACTTGGGTCTATTCTGATATTTAAGCATTGGATCCTTACATGTTGTAAAGGGATAATAATAATATTCGTAGGCAAGGTTGATAGTTCCTCAACCTCCCATCAAATAAGAGAGTTCACTATACATATATATGGTTGATTATTGTAATTTATTTCTACAACTAAGAAATGATCTGTTAATTATCAATGTTTACCCATCGTTCACCCAAGTTTATCCAACGAAATTTTTCTATGTAAATTTCATTCTTGTTGAGATTAAATATATATCTCTTTTTCTTTGTTAAATGTTCGGTTAAGTTATAAATTTTATATACCTTTTTGCTTTGTTCCAAACATATGGTCACTCTACCAGGATTGTAGATTCTTATTGATTATTTTATCTACAACCAATTCGAGGTAATCCAGTCTTTAACAATATTGGTTACCTCAGTAACTTTTCTTCTCTTTCATTCCTAAATCAATGACTAGATAATTAAAAATGGTATCATTGGCCACTATAGGTAATCATTTTTTTTGTTTAGTTACTCTGTAGAACTATTCAGTTTTATCGATGCATGCTAGATAGTGTCACAAGGTTTACCCAACCCTTCACACTTCCTCTTTCATAATAAATATGTGCATCCTTAATATAATGTCTGTATTCAAAATAGTTTGGGTAGAGAAGATTGTGTATGTGGATGTGTGTAAATAAATTCACTATCTAAACTATCATATCCTTGTTACGTACCAATCTTTTATTGAAGTACAAATAATCTAAGAAAAATATCATTTTTCTATTTCCCAAAGGCCATTTAGAAACCAACTGCTAAATCTACTACAGATACAAGTCTTGTTCACCTATGTAAATTCACCCTATTGTCTAAAACCCATGACTTAGCATAGTCACATAACTCACTTTGAACTTGTGTGAATGAGTCACTTGTGAAAGATGATGCTGATTGAGTGCCTTAGCTACTTTGAGGCATCCATTATATATATGAATCTTACCAAGCTCTTGCAAGCCCTTTCAATTATAACTAGAGTCAGCTGTCTACATACAACACAATTGTGCCCTCATGACTTGTTTATTGACATCCATCTCCAATGGTGTCATGCACACTATAGCACAATCACAAGTAGATCTAATGCCCAAATCCTCACGAATGTGTGTATTGCAAGTGTGTATAGTAGGTGTATCCATCACATCTACATCCATCAAATATGTGTCTTCTATGTGTGCTCAAATGTTTCCATTTTAAGTGTGCTCAAAGGTTTCCACCGCTAGTGTGCTTAAAGTGCATGTAACAAACTATGCCAAAGATTGCTAAAGAAGTGCTTCTCGCAAGGTGTCTCCACATGAACTTAGTTGTCTTGTGCCCAAGTACACCCAAGATGGTCTTCCAAACAAGTGCATGAAGTAAACATATGTGAACATTCATCATGCATCCAGTATGCATCCAAGTGTTCCAAGGGGATGTGTATCCAACCAAGTGTGCCTACTTCATCTTCCCAAGCATTGTTCGCTTGACCGATTTTTCCCAATTCATATATAAGTTAGTTAGGTCTTCTTGCCACTTTGTCTAAGATGCATAATACATTCCTAGGGTCGATGTACCCAAGAGAACCTGCTATGATTTGCATGGAAAATTTCCTCCAAGCTTCTATTGGCTTTTCCAACTAGTATGATTTGTCAATGCCTATGGCGTGCCTTGCTTTTGGGAAAGGTCACCCAACATGTCCTTGTTGTGCTTTAACGATCATCCAAGGCACCCCAAAACCAAATTGCACTCGTGAACAACCACAAGGAAAATAGTGCAATAGAGGTGCTAGAGCCTCTCAAGGCTAAGGCCTTACAACACCCTTTTTTAATCATTTTTATTTTTCATATTTGTGAGAAAAGTAGTATGTTTATTTTTAATATATATATATTATTTGATAAATATTTTTTGAAATTAAAATTTAAGATGATATATATTATTTAATTAATATAAATTTTATTTAAATATTAAATATTTCAATATAAAACTATTGAAATATTTAACAAACAAATATATATATATATATATATATTAAACACTACCTTAAAATTCAAATTACATGACTCATGCAAAGGTCGTTGTTCCAACATGATACTATCATTAATAAAATGTCGGTAGCGCTTCAAACCTTAAAACCCTTTGTCCTTAGCTTGTAAACATCCTAACAATACCCCACGGTTCAGTCTTGCAGGTTGCACCAACCTATAAAAACGAGGGACCGTTATGGCTATGTCCGTCTAAGTATTCCAATTTCCCACATGACTGACGCGCTTGCCACTACACTAGACGAATATGAATACATATTAACTTCTTGCAAACAATTTATTTCAAACACTATACTTAGCATGTTGATTTGGAATCACGCAAAATCAGGGAAGTATACTCCAAAAACTGGTTATCTTCAATTAGTTTTGGATAGAAATGTGGAGGAAGTGTCTTGGTGGTGGAAGGTTCTCTCAAAGTTCAAATGCCTTCTTAAGCCAAAAATATTTAGCTGGTTTTTATTATCTGATAAGGCATTAACGTGGGATGTTATATGCAAAAAGGGAAGGGAAGGCCCTGGAAGATGTTTTTTATGTAAATTTGATTCAGAGTCTAATGTACATTTAGGTGTGGAATGTCCTTTTTCCAAACAAGTGTGGTCTGAAATTGAGGCTAGCCTTCAGTTAAATAATTTGTGGATTGGTAATTCGGTAAGTAAGTGCCTCAAAAATTGGTGTTTGAAAGGAGAAGTGAAACATAGTAGAAACATATCAGGTCTTCACCAATTATTGTGTTATGGTTCATTTGGAAGGAAAGGAACCAGAGCTGTTTTGATGATTATGTTCTTTCTCCTTTCCAAGTTTCATCTTTCTGTCTGGGATTGTTGAGTTCTTTCCCCCAAGATAAGATTACTGTTAAGATCAGACCTATTGTTGTGGAAGTCATTGATAAGTCTTTCCCCTGGGGATACTTTGATGGCTCGGCAGTAGGAGAACCAAAAATCTATGGAGGTGGAGGTCTACTTTTTATTTTAGATGATCACTTTTTCACTCTTAACACTGGGTTGGGCAGTGGCACTAACAATTTTGCAGAGCTTTTAGGTTCAAAGCTCCTTCTCACTTTCTATTTGGATAATAATATTAAAACAGTGCAGATATTTGGTGATTCTCAGCTGGTTATCAATTGGGTTGCTCGTAAGTTTCGTATTCAAAATTTACAACTTGCTCAGATTTTGCAGGAAGTCAATAGATTGGCTGATATGTTTGAATCTATTGATTTTGTGCATATTTACCGTGAAAGGAACACTCTTGCAGATAGTCTGGCTAAATATGGATCTAATGTTTTGACTGGTACTTGGCAGATTTCAGAGCACAGGGCAGATGCATGCTTTGAGTCTGTTATGTCTTTTTAACTTTCATATTGCAGATTTGGTCTTACCTGATGATTGCAGTTGGATTAGTATGCTTCATGGATAATTTTGTTCTTGGTGAACAATTGATGAAGGCCTTTTGTCATGCTGAAATGTTTTGAGGATTATGGTGTTATACAGTTTTGGACAGCTTATATGACTGATTTTTTAGGTAAATGGTCAGTTTAATGGCCAGTTTGGATTAAAAATGTATATTGCATTAGTGCAAAGGTTTTTGGTATGTTGGGTTTTGATAGAACCTGTACTTGTACTTGTTTTGCTTAAAACCTTTTGGTTAGTATTTTGGATATTGGACCATATATAATATTGTGCAGCTTATGGAATGTAATCTTGTTTATAAATATAATTAAAAAAAAAATTAACTTCAAATAAAATTTGAATCCGTTATTTGAACACTTTTCTAATTTTCTATATGCTCCTATAATTTTCAGTTGAATTGCGTAGTACCTTTTGATAAGGTTTTGTACTCTATCATATTAACTGCATTTTATTATTTCTTCATGACTAGTAGAATGAGGTCTGTGCTATATTAACAAAGACCTTGCATTTGTATTTACTTTGCAGAACTTAGTAATGGTTGTTTAATGTTTTTGTCCCCACTCTCCTTCTATAACAGCTTTAAGCCAGCTCAGCGTCTCAGACCAATATATATATATATATATATACTAGCACTACTAGAGACCAAGCTTATCAATATATGCCACCAGTACTAGCAGTGGACACCATTAAGTTGTTTAACTAGGTAAATAATAAAACATAAAATAGCATACTACATTTATTTTTTAAAACTAAAACTTAATTCTGATATAGCAAGTGTCAACACAGCCCAATCTTCAGATTATTATAATAAAAATCTAAATCAAAATAATGTAAATCCATGTGTTTGTATCTTTTAATTATCATATAGAAGTATAGTTATTTTTCTGATAAATTTCACCATATAAATATATTAACGACTCAAATAGTTGTTCATTTAGACTTTGCATCTCTTAAAATTAGCTTTAGCAGATCTTCCATTTGCGTTAGGCCAATTGTCTAAAATATCAAGGGAGGTTTCTTTACTAGAGAAGAAGAGCAAACTATTATGTAGTGTGGGTGTTAATTATACCTTTGTATTCATATGTAATATATGTATCTTTCGAACTTTCGAACTTAAAATTATGGTACATTAAGTTAGGTGATTAGAAGTACTTTTGTGTTTTTTTTAATGAGTTGTTTCTGTGTTTATATAGGTGCTTATGAGCGATTTTATCAATTTTATATTTTTATGGAGCGTAAATATTTATTTTAAAAAAATGTAAATATTTATATTTATATGAAGTATAAGTATGAGTGTAATATGTTTTATATGTTTTTATATTTCTAAATTTATTTAAAAAAAATTAAATTATTACCAGAATTTTTTGAATATATATATATGCCAAATTGTATATTTATCTCAATAATAATAAATAAATACACATATATAAAGTGTATAATTTAACTATTAAGAATATGAGTTTATGTAACCAGAATCATAAGGATCTTATATATCAAATTAATATTTACTAAAAGTGTGAGCTTAAAAACAAATGATCATACTAATAATGATGATTATATTAAATTCTTAAATTTGTTTTTATTAATATTATTGTTTTTAAAATAATATAAAGAAAACCATGTATCTTCACTAAAATTATAGAAAATCAAGAGAAGAGAAGAAAATGAATTATAAACTTATATCTAATCTCAAACAAATATCATAAGAACACTTTTGAAGTTTACTGTTTTGTGTTGTTTTGGACATGATTTGTCATAGCCTCACCTTTGTGTGAAATAACAACATATTGTAACGTTTTGCACAAATATCATAAGAACGGTTTTGAAGTTTATTGTTTTGTGTTGTTTTGGACATGATTTGTCATATCCTCACCTGTATGTGAAATAACAACGTATTGTGATGTTTTGAAATTAATTTAAGATTGTTAAATCACAACGTATTGTAATGTTTTGAAATAAGATTGTGAAATATATTTTTTAAATAATAAGAAATAATTAAAATATATTTAAAGTATAGTTGTTAAATTATTGATTTAAATTAAATATATATAAATTTTAATAAAATATAATATTTTTAAATAAATATACTCAAATAAATTAGATTTAAAAATCCAAACATTTATTTTTATATGGATTCTACCGAAACACTTTACTATATATATATATATATATATACCAAATTTTTTTTATAATTACTAAGTTTTACATTGAATATATATATTTATATATTGATTATAAGAATGCATAGTAAATATATATTATAGCATTAAAAAAGACAAAACTACATAGATGTTTTCATTAGACATCATGGTGGCCTAAGAAGGTGGAACCACCATCCCAGCCAAATAAAACTACAATAGTTCTATCAACTTGTTCAAGGAAAATAGACGTAGTAGCACCTAAAAAACATAAAGTTTTCATACAAAATCCAAACACTACAAGACTTACATGCTAGCAGGCTATCTAAAACATAAAACCAAAAAATATGAAAGACACAGTATTTTTCCAGAGCAGAAGGGCTTCTTCGGGCTAGAGTGTGCACCAAGAGAGGAATCGGCATGTTCTTCGACGACCGAGCAAGCTTTGTATTCCGAACTGAGGGACTCTTCTTCTAGAAGCTTCATTGGCAACGGATCCCTCTTTATTGGCATGACCAAGTTCTCCAAATCAAGGAAACCTGTCTTCTTAGCGGATTCAGTAGTAGGTTCAGCAAACAAAGAGGAATCCACACATCCATCATCTGTACAAACTTGGGGCTTGCTTCTTTGACCGACATGCTCAATGTGCTCCATTTAAACGCTATATGAGGCTCCTTCAACAATATTTTACTCTACGGGGCTAGGCCTTTGTGCGTCGACTTCCTCAAAACGCTTGTCAAACAAAGCTTGTCCCCAGATGAAATTATCCTCAATACTATTCAAGCCATCAAAAACTTGCTCCATAGCATCCCACAATTCCAAGGCTGTGGATTTGGATTTTCTCCACTTAGCTTGAACATCCTCCATCATGAGAAACAACATATTCCTAACAACCCCATAGTGGTCGATTTTACTAGTAGAATGCACTGAGGCTAGTTGATGGGAAATTATGCCATCCTCCCAATCATCTATCATACCACAAACTGATCTGTAAGGATTGAATTTATATAATCGTCGCTTCCATAACTTCCAAACCCCCTTCGTCGTGAGGTCATGCGGACACTACTCCCCCTTATTAGCTTGGCTCTTAGTGCATAGCCATTGTCTTCTTATCACCACACACAACTCTTGCAGAACAAAAATTTATGGAAATGAAAATAGAGAGCCAAAATCACAAAATATGGTTCCATACCCAATTCATCCTATGCATAAATTATCCACATGACACGTGGGAGAAATCCTTCCAACCTACAAACATGAATGCACCCTATCCTGCATTCCATCCTTCTCCCAACACAAGGATCCATCAACCGAGAGGCCATTAAAATCTCATTTATCATTGAACTCAACTATTAACTCATGATCGTTCTCGCATCCATGTGTTGGTGTGTGGGCTCATGTCTAGCATGATCCCCACATGGCAATACGTGGCTTCCACCTAATCCAAGGAGATAAGATCCTTTGAGGATATTTCTTTGCATTCTTGAACTAGAGCTTCTGGAGTGAGAGAGCCTAGATCCATGTCCTTCAAGTGTAATTTCGTAGTGATTTCTTCATTGGCTAGTCTATCAGCTAATGCATTAGCTTTCCTTCTGACGTGTTGGAAGGTGACCCCCCTCCTTATGGAAGCAAGGATTCCAAGCAATTAAGGCTTATTTGAAGGCATCAATAGGGGGCCAACTCCGATATTTATGAACCATTATATATCTTGGTATCCAAAGAGATAACAAGTAGAGAGTTTCCCTCAACAATCAAGGGGAAAAGGCCCCATTTAATAGCGATTTGGAGGCTCTCAAAGAAACCTGCTAGATCTACCTCCATTGGAGCAAATTTTAGTTCTAAAATGGGCCTCCTAAGGAAAATAATAAAATAATATTTATGAATTTTGGAGGAAGAGAGAAAAAAACTGCTTAGTTTTCCTTTGTATTTTCAACATATCTCCCTATCCTTTTACTCAAATTTTGACTGGGAGCGGTTGTTGGATGAGAAATTTAATTCTGCATCCAATGAGTGTTCCCACTCAAAATTTGAGTAAAAAAACATACAGATAAGTTGAATATACAATTTAAAAAAGTAAGTTTCTATGACAAATATGCCAAGTCAACCATTATGGTTGACTCTTTTCTTGAAACTCTATTAGTTCTTCAATTCAATGGTTTGTTTTCCTATGCGATGGCTAGTTTTCTTATAATCCCCATTTCAGTCCCCGAATTTGCTCTAATGATTATTAATATTTTCCCTATTTCTCCAAAGTAAACTCTTAGAATACAACATGCTCCATCCTGGATAACACCTACAAACCAACAATAGTTGTATTTTCTTTTGAGGCTCGATCAAAATTAAGCTTGAAGAGATTGTATGGGGATGGCCTCCACATGTGAGGGCTTGAAAGAAATATTGTATTCAATGTGGAGGGCGAGAGAGACTCCAAAAAACCTAATTCCCTCTCATTCAAAATTATGATTTCAACTTGCAATACCGGGAGGTATTGTTGCATCCAAACCTGTAATCGTAGAGTTTCTAGGATATTTTTCCATATATATATATATATATTTATATTTAAAAAAATAAATTAGAACTTAGTAACTATGCAAATTTTAAATATTTACAACTAATTTCTTAAACTTATATCTAAATGGCTACTAAATAATTATGCCAAAGGTTTTCTTTATACGAGGTCTAGTTTGAAAAACCGTGTACCTCCTTCGTCGTCTATCCAACAAAAAACCATTTGCCACTTGTCTTTTTTGCAGAGTTTTTCTCTTCCAATAATAACCCGCCACGTGCATCATTGTCTTCAGTCTTTCGCCAATGGCGTGTTCGTCTAAATTGTACCGTTGATGGTGTGTTATTCCATTTATTCACCAAAACAAGCGATTCCTCTACGAAAACCCCTTACACAAAGAAAGAGTAGGTAAATCCCAATTCATTCAGTTTCTCGTGCCGTTCGCACCTTAGTGATCATTGGTAATATTGCTCTGCTATGTCTTCAAACTCTTGAGTAATTTTACCAAATGTAATGTCCCCAAATTTTGGAAGTGGGTTGATACCCATGTAGTTCCATGGGGAGGAGGAAATGATGTTGGTCTACTAATGTCCTAGTCAAAACAACTAATTAACTAGGAATAATATTCGATTATAGTTGCGGGGATAAATTAAATTAAAGAGGATATTTATTATTTTTGTAATATTTAATTTGATTTTAAATTAAATATGAGTTGGACATGATAAACGAGGGCCATGAGGGTGCATAAAGGAAGAAATATATCCCTATGAGTTGTCACCCAAAAGAGGAAACTAGAAGAAAGCAACATAAATCAAGATGGCATCAAAACGAAGGAAAGTTGCAGAAAAGAAGAAAAGGCATAAAGCAGTTAGAAAAGCAGGAAAGTTTAGAGGGAACAATTTCTAAAAAGGATAAGTCATGTTAGTTAGAAAAGAAGGCAAGTTTAGAGGGTGCAGTTTCTAAAAAGGATAAAGCATGTCACTGTGAATAGAAAGAAACAAGAGGGCACAATTTCTAAAGGAACAAAAGTAGGTCAGTCGGAAAGGAGGGAAAGCAAGGAGTACAACTTAAGCAGGAACGTTCCTAATCAACTCATGAGGTCACATTGGGTAAGGGTAGTGGGCTACATGAATACTGAATTTGACCATGAATCCTAATTTATCTATAAAAAAATATTGCACATCAATATTAGTAATTTTGATCATTTGAGATTTGAATTGAAGCATTGTTATACTCAGACTTGCGAGATGCACCCCTACTCAAGTCAAGAGGTATGCCTCTTCTTCCATTGAAAGGATGAAAGCATTCATCTTTTATTGAATTGAGTTTTATTTCAGGTTATTCATGAGATCCATGACTATTCCAGATAAGTGAAAAATCCTAAGATCAAAATTCTTCTTTTCTATAGTGAATAGTTCCTTTGATTTCACTACGGTTTGGTAAGGAGCATGAAGTCTATGTCCTGATGAATCTCTAATCTGTTTGTCGATTTATTTATGTCAATTATGGTTTGATAGAGACTCTCTCCAATTTTTATGGAAAATTTTGAGTTTATTTGATAAGATAATTCATGAAATAATTTGACCCTATCTAGTTTTACATGTATTTTTTACTAGTCGTGTTGTTCAGAGTATAAAACACTCTCCATAGAATGAATTGTTTTCATTTCTATTCTGATAGGTTCCTGATACACCGATCTACAGGTTCCAATCCTAAATCAAGCAATTTGTGGCTTCCTTTCACTATTTGGGAAGGTACGAAGTCGCACCCAAGGAGTTTTCAATATAGCTAGTTTTACTTGTGCGATCCCCATATCATTTCAAATGTATTACACACCTGTAAAAACCTATTTATATCGACCCATAACTACATATCATAGTTTTTTAGGTATCCATAATCCACATCCTATCAACAATGGTTGTTGGAGACTGAATGGTAAGGTTCTAGTTGGCATATGTTGGGACTCCCAAGAGCCTAGAATTAGACTTCATCCTAGCTAATGTTAGAAAGATAAAAGGACCCAAAACATTGTTCTTAGGAACCTGAACATTCATGAACATTCCATTTCCCTGTTGATCTTATCGAATTCCCTTTCTGTTCACTCCTTTAGCTCGAAATTTCCCCATCCTTGTAGCTTGTTTTTTTTTAAATTATGTGTGCAAGAGAACTAGTGAACTATCATATATGATTTGGTACATTACAGTAGTATAAGATCACTTTCCTCCACTCCTATGCAAATTATTCTCTCAAGTTGAAGAATACTACATACATGTCCTACTTTGATGATAATTCCTATAAGTAGTATGATGATGACTATGACAAGCATTATGAAGAGTACTGCAGGAAATATGAAGAGGAATAAATACTCTATGTTGATGGATTCATACTAAGATATGAGGATGATGAATTCTATAGCCAATCATTTAGATAAGAAATCAACGCTAAGCCTTCAATTGTTAAGAAAGACTTGAAAAAGGTGATAAAATCATGTGAAAACATGCCTCGCTGCTACCAAAAGTATCTCTCTTTGGGTAAGGATATTTATGAAAACATTTCTTGAAAATAATATATTTATTTCAAGTATGGATTCTGGCCCAAGAATGTTGATGAGCATATTTCAAGAGAAAAAACCATCCATAGAGGAACCAAGTTGGTCCACCTTTCTGAGTAAAGAAGAAGAAGAAGGAACCAAAGGTAAAGATTCATCAAATCCATCTACATCTTGAAGTATTATGAGATTCTTTGGCTTTTCTTCAAATGAATTTTCAAATATTTGCAATATGAGAATCATTTAATAGACAGAATTTTCATCAGGTTGCTTGTATAAGCAAGAGTCATTGGCAAACCATCCTTCAAAGGAGAATAGTATCAATCTTCCAGAGGAAGAACTAGGTAGCGCTTCTAATGAAAGCGTTGACGAGGAAGAATAAGAAGGGTTTTCTTGTCTGAATCATCTCGATGGAAAAGATGAAGAGGATATCCAAAGGTTGCAGCCCTTGGAAGAAGACCATATTGTGAGGGATCCTCTGTGTGAGCTACAACATTTGGGTAGATCACTAAAGGAGAGTGAAGAAAAGATCATAGCATCTAAGGATATTTTTGTTGATGTCAATGCTTTGGTACCAAGATGTTTATGGAGAGATTCAAGAGGAGAGTTGGAAGAAGAAGCTTTCATGGGGGATTTGGGAACTATTAAGGAAGAAACATATAAGATGAAGGAAATCTACATGAACTTGCTATCAGATAGAAATCATCTTCTTGAAATGGTTAATATTTACCATCATGCACTGAAAAAGTAGGAAGTTGAAGTGCAAAGGCTTGGTAGCAATTGTAGGTTGCATATGGTTCTTTGGATAGCACTCAAAGAGATCTTCAGGAGTCATAGTTGCATACCTATCAACTTTATAAGGATTTGCATGTACCATACTCTTCATCTTGCATGGAAGGAAATGTTTTGGGTATGGTGGAGGAATCTCATGTGGAGGATGGACATGAGAGAAGTTTAGAATTACAAGTGTCAATGAAGGAAGATTCCATATAATACATTGGTCAAGCACGTGTCCCATTATATAATTTCATTCAAGAGGACATAGCATTCATATATGTAAGAAAATACACTTATTTTTCCATGGATTTGATAGGTGAGTACATAGTGGAGATTGAGACCCAAGGATTCACAAGTCTTGCTTGCAACTATAAATAATTTTTCTTGAGACATGCTTTTGAAGAAGGACCCCATGATCTTCCGTTGAAGGGATCTTTCACTTCAAAGGATGTGGCTGATCATATCCCATGTGGATCAGAAAACAAAAATGCTTATTCATCCATTGAATGGGTGAGTGGAGGCATCATTGAAATGAATACTTTGGGAGGTAAACATTTTCTTTGTTTATGCAATGAAGCTTTTGTTCTACCTGCCATTGCCTTAACATGTGAGCAACAAAAAAGAAAAAATTTGCAGCCATCATATATCTCCTATCCTCATGCCTCCATAGATTGTGTGTACCACTATATGGTAGATTTTGAATCAATGGGTAAGAAAATTCCAACTTGCATTCATGGTAGGTTGAAGACATCCATGCATGCAAGAAGAAAACTTACATAAGGTGAGATCCAAGAAATTTCAGACCCAATGATAAGAAGGTTGGATAGAATGTTGCGAAAGCAATGGGATCCCTGAATTCCATCTAGTGACAATTTTTTATTGATTTCATTAAAGTATGAGAGTATGCAGCATGATCAGTGTGATCGAGAAGGGAAAACCACCTTTCAATTGGAGGAGTCTATTGATGTGGAACAATGGTTCACTTTCCTATGTGGGAAAACTAATTGATGGATGGACTCGATATTTTTTTGTTTATAGGATTAAGAGTCTTACCAAGAATCTTTCCTCTGACATCAAGAAGTGTAGAGAGGGGAGTAGGAGATACTTCCCCATTTTGAGATTCACTTGGGACCCATGAATCATTCCTAGTCTCAACAATTCTAGTCCGTAATTGCAAATGGAACTATGGGGAAAAGAGACACCTCTCAAGAATAATGAGATGCATAAGTTTGATTACCTCCCTAAAATTCATTTCAACCCTCATCATCATCAACAGGTTCATTTGGAAGAACAAATTCTGCAAGAATGATTTTTTGGTGTTCGATGTGGCTTCTTGGAACTTTTATACCTGAGCATTGAATTGATTGATGCACCTACGAATTAAATTTATTACATGAGTAGAGATTATATCAAGAACCTAGGTAATATTGTGTTTGTTCCCTTTAATTACATTATGGTTCACAGTAGGATGATGAAGAAGCAATCTCTTGGTTTGGAATCTATGTCATGCACTCAGGTAGAGAAAATCATTGCATATCACTTTGTTTCAATATGAAATTGGAAAGATAAATATTTTTCATTTTGATAATATGATTGAGCATGGTAAGATAGATGTACCATGTAGAGAATCATTTTATTTCATAATAGATATGTCTTCCCAAGTAAAGAAAGGAATCTTCGAGAGTATCCCATAAGGGTTCACTTCCCTATGCATGAAAAAAGAGGATGTTCCCAAGGAAGGCATAGAAATGCTGATAGTGGTTAGAATATATGCCAAGAATTTGCAATCAAGTCACATACCTTTATCAATCAAATACATGGAGGTGAATAAGGAACAAGTTTTTATTAAGAGCCAACATTTCTTAAGAAAGAGCAAGCTTTAAGTTGAAATTGACTATGACTGGTTCAAGGTCAATCTTGACTCATAAAGGGATCATGGTATGGAAGAAAGGGTGTATTTCATATAAATAATTGGATGCCTTGAAGTATGTAAATTGGTTAAACACATGCCAATGGTATAAAAGGAGCATTATTGGGTAAGGAATTAGTATGCAACCTTTTGTTCAATGTTTCATTCCAATCTTCGGGTGCATAGAAATTGTGTTCAGGACAGAATGTTAAAGAAATATTTATGGACAACCCAAAATCATATTTGTCATGGGAATACAAGTTTACACATTCATAAGCATTCCTATTTCAAAATGCATTCAGAAGGTTTGGTCCTTTTTTAGTCTAGGTCCAAATACAATTCTTGTTTTGGGAAACTCAACTTGTAGGAATTGTCTCATAATCATGATCATTCATGATTTGATGGTGAATGATGTCTGACGAAAGCCTATCAAGGAGGTCATCTAATAAGGTGGTAGAATTCTTAATGGTGTATGCAACAACTTGCAAATGTCTATGGGAAAAAGTGCACAAAGGATTTCCGATATGTGATTTTCAATTGCTTGAGGACAAGCAATTTTGGGAGGGGAGGACTGTAATGTCCCCAAATTTTGGTAGTCGGTTGATACCCATGTAGTTGCATGGGTAGGAGGAAACAATGTTGTCGTATGAATTTCCTAGTCAAAACAATTAATTAACTAAGAATATATTGTTATTATAGTTGAGGGGATAAATTAAATTAAAGAGGTTATTTATTATTTTTGTAATATTTAATTTGATTTTAAATTAAATATGCATTGGACATGCTAAAAGGGGACCATGAGGGTGCATAAAGGAATAAATATATCGCTATGAGTTGTCACTCAAAAGAGGAAACTAGAAGAAAGCATGAAGATGGCAACAAAAAGAAGGAAACTTGCAAAAAAGAAGAAAAGGAAGAAAGGAGTTAGAAAAACATGAGAGTTTAGAGTGCACAATTTCTAAAATGGATAAAGCATGTAAGTTAAAAAAGAAGGAATGTTTAGAGGGTGTAGTTTTCGAAAAGAATAAAGCATGTCAGTGTGAAAATCAAGAAACAAGAGGGTGCAGTTTATAAATGAAGAAAAGCAGGTAACTTGGAAATGCAGGAAAGTTCCTAATCCACTCATGAGGGCGCATTGGGTAAGGGATGTGGGACACATGAAGAGGGAATTTGAACATGAATCCTAATTTATCTATAAAACAATGATTTCACATCACTATCGAGACTTTTGATCATTTGAGATTCGAATTGAGAGCATTGTGCTTCTCAGACTTGGAAGATGCGCCCCTAGTCAAGCCGACAGATGTGATTACGCTTCCATTGAGAGGATGGAAGCATTAAAATTTAATAATTGTGTTTTACTACAATTTGTTGATCATGTCCATGACTATTCCAGCTGAGTGAAGAACACATATATCAGATTTCTTTTTAATGGTGAACAGTGCCTCTGATTACACTATGGTTATGTAAGGAGAATGAATGCTATGTCCTTAGATACCTATTAGTTATTTTCCAACCTATTTGTGTAATTAATGGTTTAACAAAAACTCTTTGAAATTTTTATATAATTTGGAGTTGATTTGATAAGTTAGTTCATGAAATAATTTAACCCTCTCTAATTTTACATGTATTTTTTACTAGTCTTGATGTTTGAAGTATAAAACACCCTCCCTATAACTAATGATTGGCATTTATATTATTATAGGTTCAATTCCACACATATATATGTTCTAATAAAAAATCAAGCAATTTGTGGCTTCCTTTCACATTTCGGGAAGTCCAGAAGTCACACCCAAGGAGTTGTCCATATAGATAGTTTTACTAGTGCGACCCACAAAACATTTAAAATGTATTAAATACCTATAAAAATTCATTTATAGAAAATAATACATTCATATCAGATTTATGTAGGTCTCCCTAATCCCCATCCTATCACCACTGATTGTAGGAGACTAAATGGTAAGGTTCTAGTTGGCATATGTTGGGACTATTAACAGCCTAGAATTAGAAAGCATCCTGAATGATGTTTGAAACCTAGAAGGATCCAACAGATTTTTATCAGGAACCTAGAAACTCATTACCATTCGATTGTATTTTCTTGTTGATCTTATAGATCTTATAGAATTCCCTTTTTGTTCACTCTATAAGCTTAAAATTTTCCGAGGCTTGTAGCTTATTATTTTTTAAATAGTGTGTGCAAGAGTTAGTGAACTATCCTATATGATTTGGTACATTAGACCAAATCAAATCTGATTTATGCAACTAATTATCAATGTAGGATCAACTTGCATTAGAGGAAATTTCAACTCAAAATGGGCATCTTAAGGAAAATTAATAAAATAATATTAATTAATTTTGGAGGAAGAAAAGAAAAAACTACTTTTTTGTTCATATTTTTGACCTATCTCCCTCTTTTTTTACTCAATTTTGATCGGGAGAGCTCATTGGATGAAGAATTAAATTCCACATCCAACAAGTACCCACTTGGCATACTTTTGACAAGACCCGCTACCCCGAAAACAAGAAATACCTGATCATCATCACATTTTTTCAGGTATTTCTTGTTTTTACAGTAGCGGGGCCCGTCAAAAGTATGCCAAGTGGGTACTCATTGGATGCGGAATTTAATTCCTCATTCAACGAGCTCTCCCGATCAAAATTTGAGTAAAAAAACAGGGAGATATGTCGAAAATATGAACAAAAATAGTTTTTTTGTGATACCTATCCCCAAAGTTATATTAAAAATTTGTTTAAGAGGTGCTCCCTGTTTGAATTTTAAATCATTTTGATTGGATAATACATGATGGCATGGAATTTGTATTATTTTTGGAAGGTCCATTTTAAATTGAAATTTTCTCTAATGAAGACTCCAACTTTATTGAGGTGTAAATGGATTCAAATTTGGCTCTAGAAGCCATCAATGGTCTCATAACTATTTTCATCTTCCTTAAAACCCATAGTTATAAACAATTCTCCAGCAATGTTTTTGTAGAGCGTAGCATATTTTCTGAAGTATTTATGCAACTTCCTTGGATGATTTGTCCTCTCATTCATCCCATATTTTGTCACAATATATGTAACCATATCTCACCTTCCTGGAGCTCATAATTTTGCGAGTTTCAATGATCCTGAAAGGGATATGGGCATAACAACCTGTAATTATAGGTTTTTTTGTCTTTTCTTTGGAAGGAGATTTATTTTGATTTATTTTTCATGTTTTTTCTTCTGATGTAAAAAATGATGGCAATGTTTGAGCGTTTCGCACATTTTTATTATGTTGAGGTTCCCCATACCTCTCCTATAATAGATGCCTCCTTCAGTACATGGTAAAGACAACAAAGTTTCCAAGGATTTCAAGAGTACAATATGGTAATCTAATAGAGTGTACTGTGTTATTTCAAGCTTGCTCTGAATGGCTAGAATTTAATAAGTTTTTCTTCCTTTATTGTTATGCATTTAGACATTGGATATCCTTGTAGAAGTAGATGTGTTGGAGAAGGAGGTTTTTCGTCTTGACGAAAAAATTGGACATTTCAGAGAAGGTTTGTTTTTAAGAGGCTATTTATGTTATGCAACCAAGTCCCAGAAATAGCATAAAAATAGATGAAATAGACAATAAGAGAGTAATCCACACCTAAAAATGAATAGAATAGATAAATATCAATCATCTTCGAGGGAGGAACCTCCTTAAACAATGTACTGAGTACACAAGACAACATACTATGACGACTAAAATGAGAATATCTCCTTCCTATATATAAAAGATAAAGGTGTACAATAACAACTAATGAACCCACTAATAGACCCAAGCCTACATAAATAATATGTAATGCACCACAATATAGGGAGTAATTTTCCACACTATATGGCGTAATGTGTCATCATTAAGAGCCTAACATGCCCCTCCCCTTGAAAAAACATTGTCCTCAACGCTGAAGTAGTTATGGATGTTGTTGTATAAAGGACTCATCTTCCCATGTTGAATAGTTTGCAGGTAATTTCTTCCATTTAATGATATACTATGAAATTGATCAATTTCGAAGCTGTGTAGTTCGTATTTTACTAATTTCTTCTGGCTCCAAGTTGATTTTTCCTTCCTCGTCAAGATCTAGTAACATTGTTTCAACTGGTATCTTGTCACCGATTACCTTCTTTAAACAGGAAAGATGGAAAACTGGATGGACTCGTGAAGAGGCAGGTAGTTCCAATTTCCAGGCCATACTACCAATATTTTTTGACACCTTGTAGGGACCATAGTATTTAAGAAATAATTTATTATGCTTCTTGGTGTTCTTCAGGGAAATCTTTTTGTATGATTGTAGTATTAAAAACACCCAATCCCTAACATTAAAGCTCTGTTCACTACGTTGTTTATTTGCTTGTTGTTTCATTCGATTTTGTGCTAGATTTAGGTTGTCCTTTAAGAGTTCAAGAACTTGTTGTTGATGCTCAATGTGGTCTTCCACTGCTTGAACCTTAGAGTCTCTTAGTGAATATGTGATGGATGGTGGATGGTATCCATACAGTGACATAAATGGGGCCATTTTTTATGATGTATGGAAGGAAGTATTATGCCACCATTCTACCAAGGGTGACTACTTGACCCATTTAGTTTGTTTATCAACTGCAAAACATCAAAGATAACCTTCCAAACATTTGTTTACTATCTTTGTCATGTCCCCTCCCCTCCGAGAGGACGCGACCTACGGGATGGTGCTATGATTTCAGCAGGGATCTAAATCCCACGAACATGAATAATAAAAATCGCATTGTAAATAAAACATATACAGATGTATAATGCATGCAATCTACAGTAGAAGAAAATACATTTCAACACAACATCATGTTCATAATTCATAAAAAAAACAAATACAGGTGCAGAGATTAAACACAAGAAATACTTATCTTGAGAAGAAGCATGTCCCACAATCAGCTATGTCATTGCAACGTTCCACCCAACCATAGGTCATGTGCTCATAAATATCTCAACACCATTTCCACCCTCGAGTTGGGCATGATTCCCACAAGGAATAAGGGAACAATAGCAGGCTCACACATAGCCAAAGGCATATCAAAATTCAGCCAAGCCAAAACTACATTTGGGTTTATCAAGCTGCCAAGGAGGTGGAATGGTTGAATTGTCAAGATAGTGAGCTCAACCACACATCTATGGACACCTACAAAAGATTTGGCTTGGATTTCACAATGCCTAAAAATCCAACACAAGGAAGCATCCCCTTCTCTACTACACAGTCCCTTAGGCGATGCCTTCCATTCTAGTGCTCTTTAGGATGTGCAAAGAAGAAAAGCCATCCCCCCTTGATCTGTTTGTGAGGTTCCTTTCCACACTAGGTTTATCAAGCTAATTCTTCACCAATTCCACTCCAAACTAATTCAGAACAAAACAAAGGATGCACACACAGCAAAATGCAAGTTCTTGGTTTGAGTAAAAATGGTTTTCAACCAAAAACATATTGGTAAAATGAGGAAATCGACCCCTGGGTGAGAAATTCAAATTCAACAACAATTCTTAGCATTGCACAAGCAAAAACAACTACTATAAACCCCAAAATCATGTATCCATGATGTGCATTTACTTAGAGACCCCAAAATAGATTTCCTGGGCATGGAAAATGAGGGAAACAACTAAGCACGTGAAGGATAAAAACATAGGAAGTTTTAGCTACGTGAGAGCCCAACGTGAATGGAGGATGGAGGAGGCAAAAAATCCAAGAGCTCCCCAAAAACGCATGAGGAAGAGAGGATGTGAATTCATAATGGGTGAGTAATTAATTTTCGGGTTCTTCCTTGCCCATTAAGCCAAAACACATTTTTCCAAAAATGGGTGCTCTTCCCAATTCGAATTTTGACCTCCATACATTTCCCAGCCCAAGGAAATAACTTCCTCAACCAATTACTGGTAGTAATAAATGATTAGGTGCATAAGACAAGAAAGGTAGTCGATAGCTTGACGTGTTTTCCCTTTGACATTTGGCTTTTCCCCATTGTCTCAAGGGTTTGAATTATTTCCCCCTATTCCTTAGGAAAGCATGCCCCATCTCTTTAATGTTGCATTGACATAGTTGGTTGTGGGTATTTTAATTAAATTGCATATTTACATGATGTCCAAAATTATAATGTGCCTGGCTAGGACAAAATACCATTGGCATTGATTTTAATCACTGAGACATAAAATGCTAAATTGATGGTGGGCCTTTATCCTTTAGCTCATCACCATGATTAATTTCAATATATACATCATATACATTTTTAATGAAAATGGGGTCAAAACCGAGGTGTTACAATATTTTCTTGTCCATCAGATTGAGGGTGATAAGATGAGCTACGATCCAGTTGAGTACCTAAACAAGAAAAGAATTCAGTCCAAAAATTTCCAGTGAAAATGGGAGCCATGTCACTTACTATAATATTTGGAGTACCATGTAGTTTTTGTACTGTCTCAGTAAAAGGATTGGCAACCATGCTTGCTTTGAAGGGGTGAGATAGTGCACAGAAGTGTTCATATTTAGAAATTCTATCAACAACAACCATGATGACACTCTTTCCTTCAAAATTTGGTAAACTTGTGATAAAATCCATAGAGACCTCTATCCACCTTTGGCTTGGAATGGAAAGTGGTTACAAGAGGCCAGGGGTCTTAATTGTTTCTACTTTATTTTGTTGGCAAACCAAACATTATGCCACAAATGTTTGACATTTGTTTTAAGACCATCCCAAAAAAAATCTGTCTTTACCTTGTGGTAGCTTTTTAGGAAAACTAAGTGTGCTCCTATCAGTGAAGAGTGGAATTCATAAAGAACCTTTTGCTTAAGATGGGAACTCTTACCAATATATAAAAGATATTTCTACCATAGCAAGTCATATTTCCACCTAAATGTATTACAGACATTGGGATCCTGCAACAACTTTTCAATAAATGTCCATATTTTTTCATCATTTTTCCATTCTTCTATTTCTTTGGTTATCTAATCTGGTTGGATGGTCGAAATAGCATAGAGTAATGCTTTAACATCCTCATCTTTCTTGGAGACTGCATCTACGACAACATTTTTCTTCCCCTTTTTGTAGATGATTTCAAAGTCATATCCCAACATCTTTGTTATCCATTTTTGTTGCTCTTCTGAAGATAGCCTTTGTTCCAAGAAGTATTTAAGGCTATCATGATAAATTTTAACCTTGAAATGTCTCCCTATAAGGTAGGGGTGCCATTGCTTCAAGGCATGTAGTATTGCCAACATTTCCTTCTCATAAATGGGATTTTTTAAGTTCTTTCCCTTGATTGGATGACTTGTGAAGGAAATAGGGTGTCCTTCTTGCATTAGTACAGATCCAATTCCATTTCTTGAAGCATAACATTCCATAATAAAGGTTTTTGTGAAGTATGGTGTCGCCAAAATAGGAGCTTTACACATGGCCTCTTTGATTTGTTGAAAGGCTCAAGTTTCCTCTGGAGTCCAAGAAAATGCATCTTTCTTCAGTAACGATGTTAGAGGAGCTGCTATTATTCCATATTTCTGCACAAACTTGCGGTAGTACCCTATCAGACCTAAGAATCCTCAAATATTCTTCAGGGATTTGGGAATCGGCTAGTCCACATGGATTTAATTTTTTTAGGGTCTACCTTGACACCTTCATGAGATACAATATGATCCAAATACTCTACCTCCTTTATCCGAAAGAAATAGTTTGAGGGTTTTACATACAGTTGTTTCTCCTTTAGTAGTTGTAGTACCATGTCAACATGTTGAACATGTTCTTCCCAATAGTTGTTATAAATTAGTATATCATCAAAGAATGCTAGCACAAATTTTCTAAGGAAAGGCTTGAAAATAGAATTCATCAAACCTTGAAATGTGGAAGGTGCATTTGTTAGACCAAATGGCATGACCAAAAATTCATAGTAACCTTAGTGAGTTCTGAATTTAGTTTTGGGGATGTCTTCACCCTTCATTTGAATCTGATGATACCTGGAACGTATATCGAACTTTGTGAATACAACTGCTCCATGTAATTTGTCTAACAATTCATCAATGACAGGAATGGGAAACTTATCTTTAATGGTGATCTTTCTTACCTCTATATAATCAAGACACATACGCCATGATCCATATAGCTTGTGTACCATTAGCACTGGTGCATATCAAGAACTTTGGAGAGGACTAATTATGCCAACCTCTAACATTTCAGCCACCATACGCTAAATTTCACTCTTTTGGCTATAGGGATATCGGTAAGGTATGATGTTAGGAGGAACACTACCTAGAATTAAGTGGATAGGATGATCAAAGTAACGAATAGGTGGAATACCTTTGGGAATATCTTCAATACCTTGGAATGCTTATTAATGACCCTTTGGAGATCTAGGGAGATAGGGAACTGTGACATCCCCAAAATTCACAAAAAATTAAAAAAATTTATGTGTAATAATAAATGCTAAATCATAGCCAAAATGTTAGTTTAATGATTAACTTTAGTCTAGTTAACAATATAGTTCAGTACCATTATAACTAAAACTTACCATCAACAACATGATTAAGGTCATTGTACTGAAAATTTATAACTCTGCTCCACGCTACAATTTACAACTTTTATGTTAACTTACTTGTTTGATTGTAAGGATTTAATTGTCAAGTCTAAAATTCTAAGGAATCGAACATGCTTAGGCGTAAAGATACAAATTCGTCTGAATTTTACAAGTATTAAAGTTGCAATCGCACCCATGTCTTACTTGGCTTAATTCAAGCTAATGACTCAAAACTGGTGATATGCAGGTACCTAAAAATAACAAAAGGTTCTCTTTCTCCCAAGTAACTAAACAACTAAAGAGAACTACCACGCAATGGCTAAGAATAAGGGTTAAGAGAAAGGCCTCCACTCTTGTGGTAAAAACTTATAATAAGGTTTGTATAGACATCTTTCAACATCATTTTCAACTATATAGAAGTGGGTTTAGTAAGCCAAATAAATGACAAGGCTGGTAGGTGAGAACTCTAAATACAATCTAAATACAATCACGTGAAGTATTAGTGATGTCGTGATGGAACAATGTTAAACCCTAAGCATCGATGTTCTAGGTCATTTGACATCTTGTTTGGCTGTTGGAAGGTTGAGTGCTCTCAGCCCTTTCCTGTAACCTTTGAAAGTGAAAAACTCTGTCAACCCCAGTTCTCTTCGTGGCGTGAAAACTTGGTTCAAACACAGAGTTTTATTTTTCTATGTTGTGGTAAGTTTGAACATGGTTAAGCTTGTTTTTGGGTTCAAAGTAAGCATTAAATTAATTATTTACAGTTATTTTAAAATTCTAACTTGTAATCACCATACTCTAGCAGGTGGATTCCGAGAGGACCAAAATATTTGGCCTAGTCACATAGTAAGTTTGGTTCGAGCTCAAGAATCGCTAAGGTTTTGGGTAGGAACCAAGCACCCTAGAACCTTACGTTTTCCCCAATGGTCTGTGGTAAAAAAGGAGAAGACGAGCTAGAAAAGGAAGTGTGTCTCCTGCATTTTTTGATGTTACAGTTCCTTGTTTTAGGAGATATACGATGGTGATTAATGTTTTTATGCTGTAATGGAGAGATATATTTAAAAAGTTTGACCACTTCTTCTCTTTCCTATTACAAAATAAAAAGAATACAGACTGTGGAGTCTGGATAAAAATTACTAGTAATTTTCTATCGTAAAATAGTTTGAGGGTAATAATCTATGTAAATTTTTGCTTAAGGCAATATATGTTTTTAATATTAAAACTTCCATCATTTTTGTGTACTATCTATGTTTTTAAATAAATCCGCGTTGATAATTTATTCATCTATTGAGACTTTCTTTTGTCAAAGTGGAGAAATTAGTTGGGGTATAAATTGTTTTGTTTTCTATTAAACTAGGGTATTTCATTGAAGAAATTTAAAAGGATAATACTTGATAATGCTAGACTTATAGCCTCGGACTGATAAGTATGATAATTTAAATTAGGATTTGTATTTTCTTTACTCAAACATTTACACATAGGTAGTTTGTAATTTGTTATTTTAAATGAAAAGCCTAAACGTCTTAGTTAAAAAATGTTCTGTAAGAGATTTACCCTTACGGGTTTAGAACTCTTGACCTTTCATCGAGGAAACTGTGTTAATTTACATGGTTATATATTGCTTAAAAACTATACTATGGAAAAACCCTAAATAATATTTCTTTTGGAAAACATAAAGCTATACAACTATAAATCTTTATATGAATAAATATTTACATGTATTTTACCCTAAGTCATGTATAAACGAAAATGACCTCTTCGCTGTGTGAGTTTGGTAGAAGTAAAAATATTTTCCACTGTAAAAAATGGATAAAGGGTAAATTATTGACAATAATTTACCTCATGGGTTTTAAACCTTAACCTTTAATGACCGTCCTAGTAAAACAAAGATAATTTTTTATTTAGAACTTGTAAAGATGTTATTAATTAATAACATAAAGAAAATTGTGCATTTTTCAAATGTTAAAATAAAAAGGACAAGATTTACTATAAACTATTCATTGTTTAGTTAAAATGTATTAACATTTATTTTATCTTTTTAATTATTATGCAACCTAAATATATTTCTCCAGTCTATACATATATTTCTGTAACTTATATATATTTATGTAACTTATGTCTATTTCTGTAACTTAAGTCTATTTCTGTAACGTATATATATTTATGTAAGTTATGTCTATTTCTATAACTTATATCTATTTCTATAACGTATATGTAATTCTGTAACTTATCTATTTCTACAGGTGTATAGAGAAGAATTAGAGTAATACTAACTATTCAACATACATAATATTATAGTAAAAACTATACATGAACATATGATGTTGTTTCTAGATAGCATACCGAGTTTTACTATGAAAAATTCTGGGTAAACAGTATTATTCATCTACTGATAAATTGTTAAGACGTAAAATATGTTCCTAACAAAAAACAATACTACTTTTGAGAAAGCTTTTAACATTCATAAATTCCTTCAGATACAAAATAAATTTAAAGATAATAACCAGAACAACTTAGAACGTGCATAATTGTAGAAGAGACAAACATCCCAAGGAGCCCGTTGCACCCAGCATTTCCTGAAGATAGCTCAACTGCTTGTCTTAGGACCCCAAGCCTATCCATTGATCCACCAGGATGAAAGCACTATGTGAAAGGATGGGATTAAATACCCCTGCAACTCCGCATAAGTACTTAACATCAGTACTTCTGCCCTCAGCAATAAATAACTCAACTAACAAGATGCACTAGTTTTGAAAACAATCTTAACTTTCAAACCACTTCTAACTTTGCCCTCATCGAATCTCTTGTGCTCCTTTCTCAGCATTTCAGAAATTTCACAAGGTAAAATTTAACAGCCTCCTGCTGAATTCAATGGATAAATATATGCATGCCTAGGTATTTTTGGTCAGTTTTTCAATTAATGAGCCACCTGCTCTGTTCCACTTTCTTGAGGAACATGACCACAAAATTAGGGAAGTTTCCCCCTGCAACAACTAGAATTGGTTGAGGATGCTTCCATGTGTTAGTTTGCTCTCTCCCTAGTCTATTCCACCTAGTGGGCTAGTGGACACTCATTCAACATCCTCCTTAGGCTATTTGTCTCAACTTTTATTTATCAACTAATAAAATATTTAACATAAATAATTACAGTCATCCTTGACCTCACATGGTCAATAGTCACAAACTTTACAATAAAAATAAAATATAATGTATTCTTTAAACATAAAATGTTATTGAAATTGGGGAAAGTGACATACACCCCCCCTTAATTCTAACAGCGTCCTCGATGTTACTTTATTCCTCATCCTCAGAGCTGCCTTGGAATAGAATTGGATACGATTCTCGCATATGACTCTCTGATTCTGAGTTTGCTTCTTCCGGACTAAGGTGCTTCCATTGCACCTTCACCTGCCCAATGGTGTCACTCCGAAGAAACATCTTTCTCTTATCGAGGATACAATCCATTTCCATTAGAAAATATCCTTCGGGTTCCATCTACACATCATTCCAATTTATAGCATGAGTAGCACGATGTTCATATATTTTTAAAACAGAAATATGAAAAACATTATGAACTTTAAGATTCATTGCTAAGGCCAATTGGTATGCCATCAATCCAACTCTAGACAATATTTTGAAAGGCCCACAGTACTTGGGTTCTAGCTTAGCATAGCTCCCTAATTTTAAGGAACTATTTTTAGGTTTTACCTTAATGAAATTCATGTTCGCCCACCTGGAACTCTTTCTAAGTTCATTTAAGATCTGATTGACTTTTTTGTATGTCTTGTGCAACCTTTAAATTGCCTTGTACCTGCTTCATAGTTAATTCCATCTCCTTTAATAACTCAGGTCCTAGTAGTAACTTGTAAATGGGGTTACTCCATGAGATGGGAGTATTGCATTTTCTGCCATACAGAATCTCAAATGGGCTAAATTTTGCTTAATCTTGGTAGTGGTTGTTGTATGCAAACTCAACCAAGTATAAGTAGTCCTCCAATTTACTTTGTTGTTCTCTAACGTACATCCTTAACATATCTTCCAAGATCTAATTTACCCTTTCTGTCTGCCCATCCTTTTGCAAATGAAAAGATGTACTAAAATTTAAAGTAGTATTCAAGGCTTTAAATAAAAATTTCCAAAAGTTTCCCGTGAATTTAGAATCCCTGTCAGAAATTATAACTTTTGGAATTCCATTTAAATGAAAAACTTGTTTCACAAATATTTTAGCAATATTAGTAGCCTTATGAGTGGTATTTACTGGTATAAAATGGGCTTCCTTACTGATTTTGTCAACAACTACCATTATAGAAATGATTCTGGTTTTGATTTCTAGGCAAACTTGTAATGAAATCAATGCTGATTATTTTCCATTTCGAGCTAGGAATTGGTAATGACTGTAATAAATTGGCTGGATGTTGATGTTCAATATTAACCTGTTGACATTCCAAACATCTAGCAATATATATTTCCAACTCATTTTTCATATTCGTCCAAAATTTATCTTTTCGTAACATAGTTATTATCTTCTAATAGCCAGGGTGTCTTGATTAAGGACTTTTATGTATTTCATTTAAAATCAACAACTTAATTTTAGGTATGTTAGGTATATACGACCTATTTTTATAAAGTATTAACCCTTTCTCATTTAGACTGTAACCTGTATTTAAGCTTTTAGTTACATTTTTGGCCACTTTCCACTAGAACAAAATGAGGAGTTAACTACTAGGTGACTAAAAATTCTAGTCACCACAGGTTTTTCAAGTCATTTACTACTAAATATGAGCAATTTTTATCAACCCAACTATAAACGACTAAAATTAATGACTAATTTAGTCACCAGCTAATGAATATGACTAGATAATAAGTGACAGAGTTAAAAATGACTAACATAAATGAATAATTTAGTCACGGCATAAAAAATGACTAGCTAGAAGAATATCAATTAGTCATTTTTAATTGTGTCATGGCAAATTGCAAGTTTGACAATATTGAAGTGTAAATTTTGTAAATTATCTACCTTCTATTAGTAAAATTTGTGTCATGCACCTCGATCTTCAGAGATCCAACAAAGCATTTGCATGAATTTTCTCTTTACCATCTTTATCCCTACTGTACCATTGAATTAGAAAAATCGGTTAAGCGCGTTCCAAAAGGAGTATTAGGTAATTCCTTATACGTCAATTATGAATTAGGCACTAGAACCAGTACCATGTTGATACATAGCTAGAAGCATCATATCCCTACAGCCCCTCGAGAACCGGTCTTTTGAATGCACCTCCTCCACATAGACTTACCAAATGCACGATCCAACGCATGGCCAAAAAAATACGTCAACTACAAATCTGTGGGATAAAGGTATCATTCGACCCCTGCTCCCCTGTTTTTGCACTCGATACCCTATTTTTGCAGATGATATGCCAGTTCAGGATCTCACAGTGACTAGTTAGAGCACTTCAAAGGTATGGTTCTTGTCATCCGATCGTGTTCATCACTCCAATCAATAACCAGTTTTAACTATGGCTTTTTACACTAGGTTTCAATGCTACCACTAGAGTTACTGATTCCACTTTACATTCGCAATTATCACCATCTCTAACCTATGCTCTCATAACCATATGCATTTTGAGCTTTCATCCTGGGAAAAGCATGAGCACCCTCCTGCAATGTCACCATTTGCAAAGGTCACTGATTTTTACACATCGACATTCCTCACATGCTCCAAATTAGGAAAACTAAAGAAGACATTAGAAGATTAAGTAATTAAACTTTGCAAGAAGGTTTACTTGTTGTAGATGTCATTGTAGATAGAGCAGGGGTTGAACGATACCTTCAACCCACAGATCCGAAGATGTCATGTTTTTTTGGCCATGCATTGGATGCATTTGGTACGTCTACGTGTAGGAGGCGCATTTGAATGGCCGGTTCTTGAGGGGATGTAGGGCCCTCATATGTGGCTGTCGTCATCCCAAAGAGTATTGATTGGATTTTGGTAGTGATTGGAGTCGATGATTTGGACGAGAAGTGGCAATGACGTCGACTGACTTTTGGGCCAAATCGTCAACTCCGTAAACTACTCCATTTATAAAACTAAATAACTTATATGATAATTACTAAAAAAATATAATATATAACCAATTAACATAATTATATAATAAAATAATAAAAATAAAACAAAAAATATAAAAAAAAAAACAAAAAAAATATAAATGTTGTCGATCCCAAGAGTTGATATACTCTATGTTTGTACTTCATGTAGTCGATGTCAAGTGGTGATGTTGTTAATCAATCGAAGTATGTGTAAAGATTCGATGTCAATACTCATTATGCTACTCCATGTAGTTGATCCCAGATTTGATACATGAGTTGATGCCTTCTTATGCAAGAAAATATTCGTTAGAATATTTTTATTGAGGGTGATTCTTACAAAATTTGGTGCCAGTAATTTTATCTCCGGGTGCCTATTTCAAAAGGGGATAGTAAAAATAAAACAAAAAATATAAAAAAATACCAAATTTTTTTTATATAATAAAATAATTAAAACAAAACAAAAACAAAACAAATTTATATAACTTATATAACCAAATAATAAAAATAATGCAAAACTAAAAAAATCTACATAATTTATAAAATAAAATAATATATATATATATATAAAGAAACAAAAAAAAAATATTTTCATGTGTAGCTCGACCCAACTAGTTTACCAAACAACTGTGTAACCACCTCTATGACAATGGCATTCATGGCCAATGACCGATTTTCCTTAACCACCATCCTTCAATTCTGATTACTGCTCAACCTGCTAGTTCATGTCAAATAGCCTATCCATTGGCGCCAAACATTGGAGGGTTTGCTGGGTTATGGATATGGATATTGGTAATACGCATTGAGGAGATTGGGATCAATATTAACCATTATTGAGAGTTTACAATTTCTCTATTTATTTGCCATAGCTTCCATGGAGAAAGCAGCATTGGAGAGAACTTGGAGGCTTTTGAAGAGGCGGGCCATGAATTATGCATGTTGGCGTCAACATCACCTTCTTTGCTTACAAAATCCTTGGCAAGTTTATCAATTTACTATGAATTGATAAATTTTTAGTGAATTTTGGATAACAACCCATGTGTTGTGCGGTCATAGCTACGTGAATGATTTTCCATGTTGTTTCTTATTAATTTTTGCACTAGCACTCTTGTGGATTATGCCCGCAGCTTGTCTATATTGAACAATACCCTGCAGGTTCTCATTATATGGGATAACTATAACTCTAGGAAATTTTCTACATGCCAGTTCTGTTAGCATTTTCTATGTCAAATACCCTCTACATGTGCCTGGTCTTAATGTTTCAGTGAAAACATTTCCCACTGTGGGCATCCAGCTGATTCTCTGCCTCGAACACTGGAGTCATTTCTTCATTTTCCATATCCATGTCTCTGTTGGATTGTGTCTTCCTCCATAGCCACTTCCTTTGTGGAGCTGACTGATTCTTGATGGGGAGAAGTCTTTGAATTTTAACATTTGGCTAAGTCTAAAACTGTAAGAATTTTCTTAATTTCTTCACCTTGTATTGCTACTTTGACTTCCAACACTGAATCTTGAATGAGTTGAAATTGCAATTGTGAAAACAATCTATTGTTGAAATGGGATACTGCTACTTGAAGATCTTAAATCTTGTGCACCATCCTTCTTATTAGCATGCATTTTTTTTTCTATTTTACATGAAATATGAATTATATGCCTATGACCATCCAAATTTGCTTGCAATTTTTTGTAATTTTCATCCAATTTTACTCCTTCTTCGAGCTGGTATTCTAAATATGTTTTGTAAGTACTAATTGCTGCCATAAAGTTTAATATTACATTTATGTTGAAGGCATTGACTACCTTGTTTTCCTTTCCCTTAATATGTTGGATCTCAAAATCATACTTGCTAAGGAAATATATCCACCTAGCTTGCCTTTAGTTTAAATTTGGTTGATCCAACAGATACTTTAAACCCTTATTATATGTCATTAAATTTAATTTTCTCCTAATCAAGTGATGACACCACATCTTTAATGCATGTATCACGGCAGCCAATTCTAGATCATAAGTAGCATAATTTTTCTCATGAATTTTAAGTTTCCTGGACTCATATGTTATTATGTGTCCTTCTTGAGTTAATACCCTACCAAAGACAGCATTGCATGCATCAGTGCATACAATAAAGTCCTTGTTAGGATCCGTAATTCCTAAAATCGGTGCAGTAGTTAATAATTCTTTTAATTTCTTAAAAATCTTCACATTTTTTATCCCATACGAATTTCTTCCCCTTCTTTTGTAGATAAGTTATGGGATTCATGATCCTTGAAAATCCCTCAATGAATCTTCGATAGTACCCGATGATCCCCATGAATGACTATACATCAGTCACATGTTTTGGGACCGGCCATTCATTAATTGATTTTATCTTATCTGGGTCAACCGAGATCCCATCTTTAATTATTACGTGACCCAATTATTTTATTTTATCTTTGAAGAAGTCGCATTTACTGAACTTGGCATACAGCTGATGTTCCCTTAACACTTGTAAACTTATTATTAAATGTTCTTCGTGTTCTTTTTTAGTCTTAGAATAGATTAAAATATCATCAATAAAAACTACTACAAACTTATCTAGATATTTATGTAATACGTTGTTCATTAAAGACATGAAGATTGTCGTGGAATTAGTTAACCCAAACGGCACGACAATGAACTCATAGTGACCATATCGGGTCCTAAAATATGTCTTGAAATTATCCTCATCCTTAATCAAGACTTGATGATAACCGAATCTTAAGTCAATTTTTGAAAATATTGTTGCTCTGCGCAATTGATTTAATAGATCATCTATGTCAAGCAACGTGTATCTATTTTTAATTGTCATCTTATTAAGCTAATGGTAGTCAATGCATAAGCGTAGAGTATTGTCCTTCTTTTTAACAAATATGACTAGTGCTCCCCAAGGAGACACACTTGGTCTTATATACGACTTATCTATCAGTTCTTTTAATTGCAATTTTAGTTCATTAAGCTCCAGGATGTTCATCCGGTAAGGAGCTTTTGAGTTAGGCACTGCACCAGGTGCCAGCTCAATAGTGAAATCCAACTCTCTTCTTTATTAATGTGTTCTTCATTAATTATATTTACAGGAAAATATTTACATCCCTTCTGAACAACCCTTTTTAGTTGTAAGGCATAAATCTGTCTGATTAATGTTTTCCTAGGGATTTCCTTTACTGTAATCGTTTCTCCTTCATTATTTAAACAAGTAAAAGTTTTATTAAAACAATTTAACACTACCTGATGTTATTCTAACCAATCCATTCCAATTAATACATCATAGGAGCCTAACTAAAGTACATTAAGCTTTACAAAAGTTTCAAACTGATTCATAAATAAAGTATAATATTTCACAAAATTAATTACTTTTCTTTTTGCTCCTATAGCTAATTGAACCAACCATGATTTTGCAAATTTCTCCAATTGTAATTTACTTTTCTTTACTAAAATGGGAGAAACATAACTTAGGCTAGCCCTCGGGTCAATTAAAATCGAAATAGGTTTATGGTTCAGCATACCTTCTATTTCCACCATGGAAGTTTGATATCCAGCCTGTCTTTTTTCCAGTGCTGCATTGATTCCGGGCATCTGCCTTGCTAAATCACCAACTGTTGTTTCTTCCTGCATAGTATGAATGTTGTTGACAGTCTGCTTTCTGTTGGGACAGACTGATGCATAGTGAGGTCCCTGACATTCCCAACATTTTATTGGTTCCTTATGTTCATTATTTTTAACATAATTACTGTGATTATTTGTAAATTATGTATTTCTTGGGACAATAGGATTTTGTTGTGGGTTACCTTTTGAATTACTTCCTTGAAATTTCCTGTAGGAATATTGTGTGAGTGATTATGCCCAAAATTTCTATTAGGTGTGAAAATTTTCTTCCTTTATTCAAAATTATTATTAGACCTTTTTATTTTCAAGTTTGGCATGTTCTCCCTTTTCTAGTTCTTCTCATAGCAGAAATATGCTTTTCACATGACCTCTTCAAGGGCCTTGGAATTATCATATTCAATTCGATACTTAATATGAAATGGTAAACAACTCATAAACCGTTGTACCTTGGGTTTTTCATCAACAATATAAGGCACATAATGCAGTAAGCTTAAAAAATTACTATTTAACTCTTTCACACTCATGGTTCCCAACCTTAAGTCATAAAACTCTTTAGCTCGTTCCTCGTAATATTGTTCCGACATAAATTTCTTTTTAAAGTAATTTTTAAAAGTGCTCCAGTTTATATTCTTCTCTTTTATGCCCTTAACTCATTTTATGTCCTGCTACCAGATGTCAAATTTTCTAGTTAAGTTTTATATTGTCATCCTCTCTTTTAACTGATTTGAATAATTATATATATGAAAGTACCTTTTAATTCTGGACAGCCATACTTTGGCCTCCTCTCCTTTTTCTGTTTCACCATTAAAATTTGGTGATTTAATCTTTTTGAAATCTCCAAAAATCTCTTCATAAGGCTTGTACTTCTTTTTTCTAGAGCGATAATTACTCTCACTTCTATCACTAGAATACTGGTGTTTCTTTCTGTGTGACTTACCATTAATTTCAGAAGAAGAACTTCTTTTAATTTTAGAGTGTTTTGACCTTTCACTCTTATGTTCATAGGACATATTGTCAGATTCTATATGTTTAGCCTTTTCTTTGTTATGAAACTTTTCTAGCAGTATTTGATTCAGCTCCTTCTGAACTCTTAGGATTCTCTCATTTCCTTTTTTAATAGTCTCCATTTCATTTTTTAAATCCTTAACTGTTTTCAGTAATTCAGACAAGTTATTAGTTATATCTTCTTTAACAGGTTATTTTCCAGAATCATTTTGTTAATTTAATGGGGACCTCTCTTTAGCATAGTCTTCGAGTCCTTCCATACCTGCAAATCTAATTCAGAAAAATTTTGTACACAACATTTAAAATCATAAATTAGTGTTCATACTTTCTATTTACTTTTTGGTTTACATGCACTGAGCCACTTCAGGCCTAGTGTCTAAACGTGTGTTGTGATACCATATGCGACATCCCCCAGATTCACAAAAATTTAAAATTTTGAGTTTGTGTAATAATAAATGTTAAATCATAGCCAGAATGTTAGCTTAATGGTTGACTTTAGTCTATTTAACAATATAGTTCAGTACTATTATAACTAAAACTTACCATCCACAACATGATTAAGGTCACTGTACGAAAAATTTATAACTCTGCTCTAGGTTACAATTTACAAGTTTTATGTTAACTTACTTGTTTGATTGTAAGGATTTAATCGTCAATTCTAAAATTCTAAGGAATCAAGCATGCCTAGGCGTAAAGATACAAATTCTCCTGAAGTTAACAAGTATTAAAGTTGCAATCGCACCTATTTATTACTTAGCTTAATTCAAGCTAATGCACTCAAAACTGGTGATATGGAGGTACCTAAAAATAACAAAAGGTTCTCTTTCTCCCAAGTAACTAAACAACTAAAGAGAACTACCACACAACGGATAAGAATAAGGGTTAGGAGAAAGGCATCCATTCTTGTGGTAAGAACTTATAATAAGGTTTGTATAGACATCTTTCAACACCATTTTTAACTATAGAACTGGATTTAGTAACCCAAATAAATGACAAGGCTGGTAGGTGAGAACTCTAAATACAATCACATGAAGTGTTATCACACCAGGAAACTCCTCTACATTGCAGCTTGAGGATGCCTGGTGACTTAAATATTTTTATGGTTTTCTAAGTGGATAAATTCAAGTGACCTATAAGACCTCACACTCTCAAGACATTCATGAAACTCAATCAGGGATAGTGCTTCTAATTACCACTGTTCATAGGTTGACAATATGGTGCAGAGATGGAGAACTTATCATGCTGGAAGATTCATACATAGAAAAGATATATATACATGGCTATTCATGACAAGGAAAGCATTTATAATTCAAATCGTCAATATTCCAATAGGATGATAGCTATAGGACATTAATTAACCTGAATAAAACATGAATAACACATTCAAGCATAAGCATAGAATAGACAGAAAATGGAAGCTAAAGATATGATAACAAAAGAGCTTATATTAGGTCATGAGCAAAATGAGACGCTTGACAATAGCAATAGTCTACAGGTCCCCAAAGTCGAACCCTTTCAATAAAATAAGTCTTAGGCTTTATATCCTTTACAAAAATACTTAGATCCTGAAAACTTGGATCTAATTTAATAAAAATAGACAAAATAATTTTTTTTTGGGCGTAATTAGGTTAAAAACCCTAATTAACTACTAGTCTATCTAACTGTAGAATTTGTTCACTGTTTGAACCTTCTGATAACTAAAGTAAGTACATGAAATCACTACCACCGGTTATCTGTTGGTTAAGTCAGTGTTTCACTTTGACAGTTAAGTATTGGTGACCTTTTCTTCGTTTATGTCACAGCCAAAACTAAAACCTACCTTCCCTGATGTTTCTTTCAGCGTCCTTCATCCTTATACTTCATCCCTAAGCTATCCATGTTCACCCAAAACTGGTCTTGCATGTCAAAATTTGATCCTATGCCTCTTTCTTCTTTCAGTGGTTAAGAGGAAAAAATATCAGAACAGTTAGCTACAGAAAGTGGTGCTTTCGGTGGCTAATGAATTGCCTCAGCATTCGCCTAAGCCACCGAAAGCCATGTTCTTCAAAAATTATTAAGGCACCTCAAAAATTGTTCTTTCAAGTTTGTCTGCTTAGCTTTCTTCTTTAGCAGGCTCTCTGTTAGGAAGGTTAACAACAGCCTGGCTTGCTTCTAGAGGCTGAAGGCTTACTGTAGCTTCAACTAGGGTTTCCAATGTTAGGTGAGTGCTAGGGTTTAGCTTGGCCTCCTTTATCTACAGTCTTTGAAGACTAATCATCCTATACAATATTATGTTGTCTTTTAGGTACCTTTTGATTTAGTCTTTTTAGGAAAGCATACCTTTCTCTTAGCTCTAGGTAATATTTATGCAGCAGCTTGTTCCTACTAGTCAATGTAGCATTGTTTTTTTTATCTCCCTTTCCAAAATCTCCATCTCATACACTTACCTCAGTAACTGATTTATCCTTTGAGTCTTGGTCTCTCTAGAGGAATCCTTTTCTATTGGTTCATCTTCTTCTTTTGGTGTAGGTGATGGTAGTTCTTCAATCTCTGATACAACTTGCAATGCTAGGTCTACACCTTCCTCTTGTTCCTCTTCTGAATCTGAGTAGGGAAGGTTCAAAATGTTCTCACTGTGTGTTGTAACTTCCTATCCCTTTTCACTGAAATCCAAGTTTCTTTTGACCTTCTTGGCATTGGAAGAGGAAGGAGGTTGTTCTACTGGTGCTGGGGATATATCCCTTCTCTTCCTTTTCGCACTTCTTGGTGTGCTGGACTTTTTAGCGGGAGACATTCCCTTCTCTTCTGGCTAAAGGCCTATTTCAAAACCATTCCAAATTAAGAAATAATCCCATGCCATATTTCTCCTTTTCAGAAATTCTTGGATCGGAAGTTGGATAAGGCCATGATGAGACAGTCTGCCAGCAATCTTGGTTGGCTGGGACTTCACCTAGTGTGCCATTTTTTCCAAACTCCTATGTAAGTAAAAATACAAATTCAGTGGGCTTTCCCTGTGATGTGGTTCATTAATTTAAAATGATAAATCATGGCTCTGTTATATCTCCCTTCACATGTTATGTAGAGCACAAAGGCCTTTAGCAGTTGCTGCCACCTCTCTTCTAAATAGGAGGATGGTACACTTTTCTTCCACACCACATCCCTATGTTCAAGCTTCAGGTAAGATCTGAACTCTACATCCTTTGGTATGGTGGTATTAAACCACTTCTATCATGTCCTAGGGAGTTCAGTCACTTTAGTAATTAGGGTTTCATCTATCAGGAATTCTTCTTTGCCTATGACTACCTTGGATCCATCGAAGGAGAGAGAAAATGCCTCAGCCACCTACTGGTGTGAACCTTGAATCTTCTCACAAAACCTATAGCAACCAGCATCCTTGAAAAATTGACAAACTTTTGGATGTGCCTCCAGGTAATTGATTTCTCCCAACTCCTGCCTAAGAGCAGGTCTCCCCTTCGTCATCTTGCTGAATGCCACTCCTGGGTACCTGCAACAATAAGTTCAAGTTCTGTAGGATAGTGTTTTAGCAGGCTGCTTCTTAGAGCTTGCTTTCTGGTTGAGAGAAATGCTAAAGTCGAGGGTGGAGTGTACTAAAGATTTGGCATTGATTATGAGGGATTTTAACTACATGATTGATTCTTAGTTCAGAGGGTGATGGCTCTGTTTGATATTTTCAAGACTGCTTGCCCAACAATTATGTTAAAATCAACCTAGATACTCATTGGGGATTTCCTACAGTTCTTTGGATAGATGGAGGAAGAAGGAGGGTTTTAAATCACATCAGTATTTATCATTTTCAATAACAACCTCCTTATTCATTTCCTCACATAGTTATGCAGCCTCATGTCCTTTCGATGGTTTATCACGCCCTTTACTAATCATTATTTTGCTGATAGGCTCTGATTTGATGGGTTCCTAATCGTTTCTCTCTTTTTAAATATTTGGTGGTTAAAATCCTTCAGGAATTTGTCTACTAGCCTCCAAAAACAAGGCTTTCAGTGGCTAATGAAATGCTAACCCTTTCACCCCAGCCATCGAAACCGTTTTCCCAATATCGCAGTGAAACTCAGCTTTCGGTGGATAGTGGTCTCTCTGAATATCCCTTTTAACCACCGAAAGCCCGTCCTTTAAGTGGCTAATGAAACGTCAGAGATTTCACCTATGCCACCAAAACAACTTTTTCTCCAATGCTTTTTTGCCTACTTTCAGTGGTTAAAGCCCTTCTTGGATGGTTCACTAAGCTTCCAAAAGAAACACTTTTCGGTGGCTAATGAGATGTTTGAAGTCTCACCTAAGCCACTGAAAGTGATTTTAACATTTACTCGATCGGACCCTCTTTCGGTGGTTAACCTTTATCCTGTGTTAAACTGTTAGCTTCTGAAACAAAGCATTTTGGTGACTAATGAGCTGTTAATAACCCTGCCTAAGCCACCGAAAGCTAAAACTTCCAATTTTTTCAACCATAGCAAAACTAGAGACCTTCAATTTGTTGGTCATCTTTAAATCTTTCATAACATGACTTGAATTCTTCATATTATAAAAATAAATTTTTTTTGGGAGATAACATCTCGCTCCTACTTAGGGATGGGAACCTCCCTGTAAGGTCCCAAGAACCCCCAACCAAAATGCCTTTCCTTGAAAATAACTAAAAACTCAACACTATCATTTACTGTTCCATTGGCCATGGAGTTTATTCTGTAAGAAAAAACAAACTACTAACCACTAATTTACAATAACAAGGCCTCAGAACCTCAAATAAAGTAAAGTTTCAAAAAAATCCCATTCACTGGGCCATCAAACACCTCTTCCCCTTCTAGATTCTGCAATTTGAAGGTGTTTTTTTTTCTATACCTGAGCTATCACAAAAGGGCCAATCCACAAAGAGTCAAAATTTCCATGTTTTCCCTTGTCCTTCCTGATAGTATCCCACTTGAGGACCTAATCTCCAACCTGAAAGTTGTCTACTTTTTCCCTTTTGTCAAACATGACCTTTATCCTCTGTTGATGGGCTTCTGATTTTCCTATCACTTGTTCCCTGACTTGGTGCAACTCCACCAAATCCATCATCCTCCTCACCATATCATTCTGATCATCTTCCTCTTCCTAAAATAATTTTGCCACTGGCAGAATGAGTTGAATGGGAAAAATGGCCTCAGTACCATAAACTAATTTGAATGGAGAAGTCCCTATAGATATTTTGTCTATTACCCTATCAGCCCATAAAGCAAACTTTAGCTTAGAATCCTAGCTTTTCTGATTTGTCTCCAATAGATTTTTGATGATCCTGACTAGGATTTTGTTATATGACTCAACTAGGCCATTTCCTTGAGGATAATAGTATGTGGAATGCACCAGCTGAATGCCCATTGAATCACACATTTTAACCAATGCCCCAGCTTTGAAAACTAGTGTGTTATCAGTCACTAACCTTGCTGGACAACCAAACCTGATAAAGATATTCTCATATAAAAACTTCTTGATGATCTGATGAGTTTCATTCCTATTGGGTACTGCCTCTATCCATTTTGTAAAGTAGTATGTGGCTACAAGGATCCATTTATGCTGCCCACTGGAAGATGGATTTATTTCACCTATGAAATCCAAACCCCATTGCTGGAAAGGCCCATTCACTACAATAGGCCTAAGGGGAAAGGATTTGAGTTGTTGCTTCCCTGTAAATCTTTAGCATTGGTCGCAAGCCCTTACAAAGATACACACATTAGCAAAAAGGACTGGCCAATAGTACCCTCCCCTCAGGATATTGTGGGAAATGGTCTTCCAATAATGATGGCCCCCACATGTGCTAGAATGAAAGTGATGAATGACCTAATCTAATTCTTGTTTATCTAGACATCTCAACAAAACCCCAAACAGATCTTTCCAGTACAACAGTTTGTCAACTATGCAAAATTTAACAGACTTTAGTTTAAGAGCTTGTGCTTGATTAGGAGTGAGACTAGGAGGAACTTCTAATTTCTGTAGAAAATGAATAATACATGAGTACCACTCACATGAAGAAAAGTTTTCAACCATTGGTTGAATGTCATTCTAATCTTGAACTACTTCTGCTACTATTACAGTTTGCAATTTTGCTGAATTGACACAAGTGAAGTTTATCCCCATTAGCTCACAGTTTTCTTTAGCGATGAGGTTGGCCAGACCTAGTCCCTTTACTAGCTTAGTGGGCATCACCTTTATATCAAATTCAATGATCTTGGCAATCCATTTAGCTCTCTTTCCATCAATGTTAGGATGAGTTAAAACATCCTTCACAGCAGCTGAAGGGACATAGGCAAGAACCTTTGCATGGAGAATGTAAAACCTGAAGGTCTTCAATGACTTGATGAGAGAATAAACTTGTTTCTCAATTGGATCATACTTTAGCTCAGCATCTCTCAAGGTTTTTCTTAAGAACGCAAATGGATGATCGAGACCCTCATCATCTTTTTGTAATAGCACAACTAGCACTGTGTCATAGGATGCAAAGGAGAATATATAAAAAATCTTGGTATAGTCTAGTCTAATCAGGGTTGGGGCTTCCATGATAGCCTTCTTGATGTCACGAAAGAGCTTCTTTCCTAATCAGTCCATTTTATTTCTACATCCTTTTTCAACATGGCTATTATGTGTTTTACCAGCTCAGATAGATTAGGGATGAACCTCCTTACAAAGTTTATCTTACGCAAAAAGGACTAAATATCCCTTTTTGACCTCGGTATGGACAGCTTCTGGATTGCTTCCACCCTTACCGGATCAATATTTACACCTTCAACTGAGACTATGTGACCTAGGATTTTCCCCTCACTGAGTGCAAATTGGGACTTCTTAGGGTTGAGTGATAGTCCAAACCTCCTACATTTAATAAATACCCTCCTCAAGTGGTGCAAATGGTCATGATGGCTGTGAGAGTAAATAGTTATGTCATCCAGGTTTATAACCACAAATTTATCTTTCAACCCTACAAAAGCTAGGTCCATGGCTCTATGAAAAGTAGCCCCAGCATTCATCAGCCCAAATGGAATTTTAGCATACATGAAAGTACCCCAGGGGGTGGTAAAAGAAGTCTTCTCTTGGTCAATAGGGTGCACAACAACTTGGTTGTATCCAAAGAAGCCATCCAAAAATTACATGACACTAGCCCCTGAGACTCTTTGTAACAGGTGTCCATCTTGGACAGTGGATAGTTGTCTTTTTTGGAACATTTGTTCAGGTTTCTAAAATCCACACACAACATGATCTCCCCATTCTTCTTCCTTACCACCACTAAGTTTGCAATCCACTTGGAACACATGAGGGGGATTATGATTTTGGCTTTGAGGAGCTTATGGATTTCTTTTTCAATTACAGGTAGTAGGAGAGGACTGATGGATCTCAGCTTCTATTTGAAATGGATGGTGTCGTTCTCCAAAGGAATTCTATGATGGATGATATTCGTGTCATAGGTTTTCAGGTCACTGTACTCCCAGGAAAAGATATCAGCAAATTCTTTTATCAGGCTGCAAAATTTGGACCTCTGATCAGCAGTCAACTCAATGGACAGATTTATAAGCTTTTGATGGATTTGGATACCTATGTTTTTCTCTTGGACAACAGGGTCTTGCTCCTTTTTGGTAGGCTTGAAAGGGATGTCATTATGATCAAAAATCTCTTCCAGAGGTATAGACCCCAAGGTATATAATTGCTTGGTAATTGGACAATATTCTGATCAGCTACTTTATCTTTCAACTTGAGCTGTTGGGATTCTTCCATGTTTAGGTTTTCCTGATCTATATGTATATCAAAGAATTCACCTACTAGCTAAATAAATTTACTAAGCTCATCATCATTCTCAAACACCTTCCAAAATTTTACATTATCTGGCAGGGAAGGTCTTTACTTGACTTGAACATCATAGCTGAGCTTAGGAGGTAAAGTAGGAACAAACAGACTTGTAGAGACAACTAGGGAATCAGCCAGGTGATTCAAAGCCCTAGGTATATATGACAGTTCAAAAACATAAAGGAGTCTCTGAGTTTCCATACCTTATCCCTGTAGGCCTTTAGTCTGACATTTTTTGCTTGAAAATTGTTATTGACCTACTGGATAATAAGCTCTACATCTCCAAATATTCTCATGCATGTGATCCCCATTTCCTTGGCAACTTTAACTCCTAGCAGCAAGGCTTCATATTCTGCTATATTGTTAGTGGTTTTAAAATCAATCTTATAAGATAGATGAATATTCTCTTTTGATGGAGAGATCAATACTACACTTGCACCTGCTAAGTTCTGAGTGCTAGCCCCATCAAAATACATGTTCTAGACTATTGTGGTCACTTCTTTGGGCTGCTGACAGGTGGGCTTGGTAAGCTGGACTAGTGTTTGTTGAGAATCATCTATTTTCAGAATGCATGACCCAAAATCAGTATCTACTACATAGATGGGGTGGTTCACTGAATTCCTTTCATTGCTTATGATGTAGGCAAGTTGATTCTCTCTGTAAAGCCTCTTGGTCTCACCTCCAAACATGGGGATTGTAGCATATGTAAGGTCTATCTTAAGGGTGCCACCTATCCTTTTACTCCATGATCAAGACAACAAGAGACCAAATTTGGGAGGGATATCAGCCACTACAATGTCCATCATGATGATTTTTGAAGGCAGCTGAGATAGGTTTACAACAAGGTATTTGATGAGACACAAGCACTTGACCTTCCTAGAGTCAAAGGAGAACAAATCATGGTAGGGCTTTGTAATGCTGAGACCAATCTCATCCATCACATCTTTTGGCATTAGCTTATGAGAAGCTCTCGATTCCAATAGACAATTAGGTCTTCGATAATAGGGCCTAGGGTTACAATAGGTTTATCATCTTGTAGATTTACAAAGTTAGTATCAATATGTATCTTTGGATGAAGAGAATTTAGTATGGAATTTTTGAATGCATCATTTTTCATCATCTTGATTAATGGGAAAGGGATATTCAATTTCTGAATCTCTAACTCAAGGTTGAAAGAATAATGCATTCTATCAGGAAACCTTAAGTCATGTACTGGAGATTTGAGTTGGACATGGTCAAGGCTTGATGAAGCTGCTGGTTTTTGCAATGGTTTTGAAATGACAACCATTTTTTTTTGGTAAAACAGTAGCCTTTTTAGCTGGGGCAGCAGGCTGTTTGATAGGAACAAAATTATTCTTAAGAGGAGCAACCAGCCTGGACCTTAGGTTATACCCTCCTTGACCATCATCCTGATATACTGTTTCGTCACTAATCTACTCATCGATTAGGGATTCTTCATATTCTTCCTGTGTCAGAAAAGAATAGTCAGCTTCATCTTCCATGCAGTGGATGTTGTCATCAGCCTCTCCTTCTTCCTCAATGAATTTTGGCTCTTATTCTAGTACAACATTCTAAAAAGGAGCTCTAATTCTCTGATCTTCCCCTTGATTAGTTTCCCTTCTGACAATCTGAACTGGGGGTTTCCTCTTCTATAAGGGACAAAATAAGGGTTTCGAGGAACAAAATCACTTAGCCCTTTACCTCTCATAGGTATCTTTCCTTGGTCCTTTAGCTTAGACATTTCAGCAGTCAAGTTATCTAACAGTTTGGTCATATTTTCAATCTTGTTCTCTGATGAAGAAGCCCCAAGAGGGTCTATTGGCTGCTTCTTCCTATCCATCTTTCCTTTGACCTTCTAAGATGCAACAATGTTAGATTCTACCTCTAGGGCAGCATCCTGCATGAGTGATAAGGTGGTAGACCTCCTTTATCTAAGAAGCAGGAATAAATTAGAGTCAAAGGCATTTGCATAATTTATCCTGGTTGAGGTATCAGTGGGCTTGATTTCAGTGGGGATCTTGCTGTACATATTGTTGAACCTCTTGGTGAAGTTGGAGACAGACTCCCCATTCTCTCTTTTAAAGTTGTTGAACTCTATGATATAATAGAGGTGGTCTCTCCTCTCTCCCCAATTCTTTAGAAAGATTTCATTTAGGGATTCAATGCCTGCCACTGATCCAATAGGCATCTCTTTCAACCATTTCCTAGCCTAGCCATCTAGGATTTGTACAAAAACCCTAGTCCACACATCCTCCTATTCTATATTAATGTTCTCATCATAACTGTAAAATGCCTCTAGATTTTCTTCAGCTGTGAAATCTCCCTCTCATATGAACTTAGGCATGTACTTGAGGTAGTATCCAATGGGCATGGTCGAGAGAGGGTTAGGCAAATTTAGGGGGGCATACCTAGCTACCAGGATCCTTTCCATTTTTGTCATTTGATGGGCAACCATATTTGAAATGGGTATGGAAAGGGTGGAGGAAGGTAGTATTGATGTAGGTAGTAGCTGAGAAGGAGGTGGTAATAAACTTATCCCAGTGGAGTCACCAAGGATTGGATCTTCACAAGCAGCAGTGCTTGAAGATGCCCAAACCCTAAAATTTTCTGATGTATTTATAAATTCCTGAGAATTAAGTGTTTCAGCAGAAGAAATAATATTAGAAATATTTCTTGAAATACCTAATGTAGGTTCCTTTGTAGCACTGCTGGTTTTCTTTAGTGAAGCCCTGGCTCTTCTCAGAATCTCTTCTGGATCTGAAACCACTGTTGCTGGTGGCCCTTGAGGGTTTTCTCTGGTACTTGGTCTTCTTGAAGCCACCTTATTTCAATGGAGTCGCTAGATAGATTATTAAAACCAAAATAGTGTCCAATATTTGTCTATCATCAAAGAAAGGATCTATGTTGTCTCCCAAGGAAGCTGAGCTTCAGTCTCCTCTCCCCAACAATGACGCCAATTTGTTATCACTCCAAGAAATTCCTCTAGGTTGTAGCTCAAGGATTCCTGGTAACTTAAATATTTTATGCTTTTCTAAGTGGATCAAGTCAAGTGAACTATAAGACATCACACTCTCAAGACGTGCATGAAAATCAATCAAGGATAAGGCTTCTAATTACCACTTTTTAGAGGTTGACAATATGGTGCAGAGATGGAGAACTTATCATGCTGGTAGATTCATGCATAAAACAAATATATATAAATGGCTAATCATGACAAGGAAAGCACTTATAATTAAAATAATCAATATTCCAATAGGATGACAGCTATAGGACATTAATTAACCTGAATAAAACATGAATAACACATTTAAGCATAACCACAGAATAGATAGAAAATGGAAGATGAACATATGATAACAAAAGAGCTTATATTAGGTCATGACAAAAATGAGAAGCTTGACAATAGAAATGGTCTACAAGTCCCTGAAATCGAACCCTTTCAATATAATAAGTCTTAGGCTTTATAGCCTTTACAAAAATGCTCAGATCCTAAAAACTTGGATCTTATTTAATAAAAATAGACAAAATAATTGTTTTTTTTGCATAATTAGGTTAAAAACCCTAATTAACTACTAGTATAACTAACTATAGAATTCGTTCACTATTTGAACCTTCTGATAACTAAAGTAAGTACTGGAAATCACTGCCATTGCTCATCTATTGGTTAAGTCACTGTTTCACTTTGACAGTTAAGTGTCGGGGATCTTTTCTTTCTTTATGTCATAGCCAAAATTGAAACCTACCTTCCCTGATGTTTCTTACAGTGTCTTTCATCTTTATACCTCATCCCTGACCTATCCATGTTTGCCCAAAATTGGTCCTGCATGTCAAAATTCGATACTATGCCTCTTTCTTCTCTCGGTGGTTAAGAGGCTAAAATATCAGAACGGTTAGCTACCAAAAGTGGTGCTTTCAGTGGCTAATGAATTGCCTCATCGTCCGCAAAAGCCACCAAAAGCCCTGTTCTTCAAAAATTCTTAAGCCACCTCAGAAATTGTTCTTTCAAGTTTGTCTGCTTAGCTTTCTTCTTCAGCAGGATCTATGTTAGGAACGTTAACGGTAGCCTAGCTTGCTTCTGGAGGCTGAAGGCTTATTGCAGCTTCAGCTAGGGTTTCAAATGTAAGGTGAGTGGTAGGGTTTAGCTTGGCCTCCTTTATCTGGAGTGTTTGAAGACTAAACATCCTATACAATTTTGTGTTGCCTTTTAGGTACCTTTTATTTAGTCTTTTTAGGAAAGCATACCTTTCTCTCAGCTCTAGGTAAGATTTATGCAACAGCTTGTTCCTACTGGCTAATGTAGCATTATTTTTCTTTATCTCCCTTTCCAAAATCTCCATCTCATACACTTGCCTTAGCAACTGATTTATCCTTTGAGTCTTGGGATTACTATAGGAAACATTTTCTGTTGGTTCATCTTGCTCTTTTGGTGTAGGTGATGGTAGTTCTTCAATCTCTGCTACAACCTCCAATGTTCGGTCTGCACCTTCCTCTTGTTCCTCTTTTGAATCAAAGTAGGGTAGGTTCAAAATGTTCTCATTGTGTGTTGTAACTTCCTAGGCCTTTTCACTGAAATCCAAGTTTGTTTTGACCTTCTTGGCTTTGGAAGAGGAAGGAGGTTGTTCTGCTACTACTAAGGATATAGCCCTTCTCTTCCTTTTCCCACTTCTTGGTGTGCCAAACTGTTTAGTAGGAGAATTCTCTTTTTCTTCTGGCTTAAGGCTTGTTTCAAAACCATTTCAAAATAAGAAATAATCCCATGCCATATTTCTCCTTTTCAACAATTCTTGGATCATAAGTTGGATAAGGCCATGATGAGACAGTCTGCCAACAATCTTGGTTGGTTGGGCCTTCACTTGGTGTAGAATTTTTGCCAAACTCCTTTGTAAGTAAAAAGGAAAATTCAGTGGGCTTTTCCCTGTGAAGTGGTTCATAAATTTAAAATGGTAAATCACAGCTTTGTTATATCTCCCTTCACATGTTATGTAGACCACAATGGCCTTCAGCCGTTGCTTCCACCTCTCTTCTAACTACGAGGATGGTACACTTTTCTTCCATGCCACCTCCCTATGTTCAGGCTTCAGGTAAGATCTGAGCTCTACATCCTTTGGTATGGTGGTCTTAAACCACTTCTCTCCTATGCTAGGGAGTTCAGTCACTTCAGTAATTAGGGTTTCATCTATTAGGAATTCTTCTTTGCCTATGACTGCCTTGGAGCCATTGAAGGAGAGAGAAAATGCCTCAGCCACCTGTTGGTGTGAACCTTGAATATTCTCATAAAACCTATAGCATCCAGCATCCTTGAAAAATTTATAGACTTCTGGATGTGCCTCCAGGTAGCTGATGTCTCCCAACTCCTGCCTAAGAGTGGGTCCTCCCTTCTTCATCTTGTTGAATGCCACTCCTGGGTACCTGCAACAATAAGTTCAAGTTCTGTAGGATAGTGTTTTAGCAAGCTGCTTCTCAGAGATGGATTTCTAGTGGAGAGAAATGCTAAATTCGAGGGTGGAGTGTACTGAAGATTTGGCACTGATTATGATGTATTTCAACTACATGATTGATGCTTAGGTCATAGGGTGATGGATCTGTTTAATCTTTTGGAGAAACCTTTCCCAGTAATTATGTTAAAAACAACCTGGATACTCATTGGGGATTGTCTATAGTTCATTGGACAGATGGAGGGAGAAGGAGGGTTTTAAATCACATCAGTCCTTATGAGTTTCAATAATGACCTCCTTACTCATTTCCTCACGTAGTTATGTATCCTCTTGTCCTTTCAGTGGTTTATCACGCCCTTTATTGATCGCTATTTTGCTAACAGGCTCTAATTTTATGGGTTCCTAACAATTTCTCTCTTTTTACCTTTTTGGTGGTTAAAAGTCTTCAGGATTTTGTCTTCTAGCCGCTGAAAACAATGATTTCGGTTGCTCATTTGAATGCTGAGCCTTTCACCCAAGCCACCGAAACCATTTTCCCAATGTCGCGATGAAACTCAGCTTTCAGCAGATAGTGGTCTCTTCGAATATCCCTTTTAACCATCGAAATCCCGTCCTTTCAGTGGTTAATGAAATGTCAGAGCTTTCACCTAAGTCACTGAAACCGCTTTTTCCCCAATGCTTTTTTGCCTTCTTTCGGTGGTTAATGCCCTTCTTGTACTGTTCACTAAGCTGCCGAAAGAAACACTTTTCAGTGGCTAATGAGATGTCTAAAGTATCGCCTAAGCCACTGAAAGTGCTTTTACCATTTATTTGACCGGGCCCACTTTTTGTGGTTAACCTTTATCATGCGTTAAACTCTTAGCTGCCGAAACAAAACCTTTTGGTGGATAATGAGTTGTTAATAACCCCCTCTAAGCCACCGAAAGCTAAAACTTCCAATTTTTTCAACCATTGCAAAACCAGAGACCTTCAATTTGTTAGTCATCTTTAAATATTTCATAACATGACTCGAATTCTTCATACTATCAAAATAAATTTATTTTGGGAGATAACACGAAGTATTAGTGATTTCCAGTTGGAACAATGTTAAACCCTAATCATTGATTTTCTAGGTCATTAGAGAACTTTCTTGGCTGCTGGAAGGCTGAGGGCTCTCGGCCCTTTCCTGCAACCTTTGAAAGAGAAAAACTCTCTCAACCCCAGTTCTCTTTCTAGTGTGATAACTCGGTTCAAATGTAGATTTTTATTTTTCTACGTTGTGGTAAGAGTGAATAGGGTTAAGCTTGTTTTTGGGTTTGAAGTAAGCATTAAATTAATTTTTTATACTTGTTTTAAAGTTCTAACTTGTAATCACTATACTCTAGAAGGTGGATTCCAAGAGGACCAAAATGTTCGGCCTAGTCACAGAGTAAGTTTGGTTCGAGCTCAAGCATCACTATGGTTTCGCGTAAGACCCAAGCAACCTGGAACCTTACGTTTTCCCCCATGGTGTGTGGTAAAAAAATGATAAGAAAAACTAGAAAAGGAAACATGTCTCCTGCATTTTTCGATGGTACAGTTCCTTGTTTTGGAAGGAGATATTCGGTGGTGATTAATGTTTTTATGTTTTAATGGAGAGATATATATACAACATTTGACCGCTTCTTCTTTTTCCTATTAGAAAATAAAAAGAATACAGACTATGGAGTCTAGGTAAAAATTACTAGTAGTTTTCTATCGTAAAACAGTTTGAGCGTAATAATATCACTACAACAAAACCCTGTGATTAGCGTCTCGGTTAGCTTCCTTTTTAGCGTCCACTATCACTTTTACTGTATTTTTCATCATTTTTTGGAGAAAGTGGATGCTTTTCCATGGGATGGTGCTTTTAATGGAGTTATTTGCGTACCTTTTTAAAATATGGTGCTATTTTAGACGCTAATTGGCATCCCAATTAGAGTCCCACTTAGCGTCGCAATTAGCATCCCAATTAGCATCCCAAGTAGCATCCCAATTAGCGTCACGTTTTAAAAGTTGGCGCTATTGTGGAAACTAATTAGCATCCCAATTAACGTCCCAATTAGCATCCCAATTAGCATCACAATTAACATCCTAATTAGAATCTCAATTAACGTCCCAAATAGCGTCCAAAAAAACATCCCATATAATGCCCAAAATATCCTCCAAAAAAACGTCCTGAATAACATATCACCACATATAATCTAGGGTTAGCGACAGGAATTGTGCCATGAATTTTGGCAGGAAAAACATCCAACATAGCGTGAAGTATAGAGATAAGAATTTCACCTAGAAAACATCCAACATAGCGCCAGGTATAGAGCTAGGTATAGCACCTAGAACAATGCCCAAAATTTCGAAAGGAACCGCGCTAGGAATTGCATTAGGTTTAGAGCTAGGAATTGTGTTCGAAAAATGTCCAACAAAACCCTAGATATATTAACATCAATGTCAATGATCATGATTCATGTAATAGTACTTTTGGATCTTGATTTATCATAGTGGCACCTAAATTATCGTAATCATGGCATTTTTGGATCTTGATTAATCCTAGTGAGGGGTAAATTATTTGAATGTCACCTAAATTTCTCTAATTGAATTTGAGTGTCCCCAACAATATTTAATAGACCCTAGTGACATCTGATTGGCCCTAACAACATGACGATGATGAATTACGATAATTATTATGGAGCGTATGGATATGATTTGATAAGTATAATACTATATCATCCATTATTGTGAGGTAGTAGGGATCCTTGCTCATTATTATCACAATTATATTGATGATGACATTAATGATGACTATGACGAAGACAATGATGTTGATTTATTGTATGATGATGATGAAGATGTGGATGTCAATCATGATTATGCATGTGGTAGCACTTTTGGATCCTAATTTATTCTAATGGAACCAAAATTTCTGTAACGACATCTAAATGACCCTATTATAATAGAAATGACTGTAACAACATATAAATGACCTTAAAAATTACATGACATGAATCCTAATGGCGACAGTTTGGAACCAATAATTAAGGAATTGCGTATGGATTCATGCCAATGGCTAGAAGCCTTCAATATTCTGTCTGCATTAAAAGAATGAAAAAATTGGAAGGTCTATCAGTGGCAGGGATAGCAGGTGTCACCGATGAGTTTGTTAGTGAACTACTTGCTTATCTAGGCTGTGACTTGAAAGAGATTTATCTATTTGGTTGTGGGTAAGTGGTTCAATTTCTGTAGTGTTTTAAATTAGTTAAGTTCAAATAACTTGGATAGTGGAATATCTTTTAGAGCACATCTCATGCTTACATTAGTTTGATACCTATGTTATTGAGGGTGTTTTCTAATCACTAGATAATTTCAACGTAGAAAGTTGATTGATGGTTCCCTAGAAGCAATAGGTGTATTGTGTTGTGCACCGAATCCTCTCATCCTGGAAAACCTTTATCTCTTGACTGATACAACACTTGTCCACCTTGAAAATGGATGCAAATCACTTCAAACCTTATCATTAAAAATATGTTCATTTAGGTTAGTGAATTGTGCATAACTATTTTTAAGGGGTGTGCAGTAAAATTATTGCAAGCAACATTCCTATTGAAAGTTTTTGATAATGCTTCTTATGCATGTTATTATGATTGTTGTTTATTCTATAGTTTAAACTAACCTTTATAAACCATATCTTGTTGATGCTTATATAAATCTTTCTATTACTAGAACAACCCTTATTTGTTGATGACTTTGATGCAATAAGCATCCAATACCAAGAAGATATATTATACTTTTGCAACTGAAATTCTTCATTAGATGCATTTTTTTCATTTTTTGGGTATTTATCTTGCAAATGTCTAAACCACTTCTGGGATATAACATATCATGTATTTAGCTGTACTATTTGATTTCTTTCTAATCAGCTTTTGGGTATAAATATATTTTTTTTTAATTCTGTTTCTTAGTCCCTTGGTACCATCAACTAGGTTTAAATATCTTTTTTATTGAGATGAAAACAATATATATGCTTAGTATTTTTATTTTTTGTTCCCTTGGATGAATGTTAACAAATTTTAAGTAGAACTTTAGATATTCAACATCTACATCCAATTTTTTAGTGGTTAATTTAGTTCAGTATAAAGAAAAATGGCATTTCCTAGGTATTGTTTGTAATGCATCCTTGTGTTTTTTTCCCAATGGTAACTTTGTAGGGAAATCCGTGTAGCTTCCCAACATCCCTTGATGGAATCCCTAATAAACCCATTGGCATAGATTAGTGCACCTTACCTGCATGGATGATTTGAACCAGGCACCTACTGGCATTGGCACTAGCCATGGAATACCAATAATGGTTCCATAACCTTTAACATACCATCATTTTTTGTTTGAAACTCATCTCATTATATGCATGTCCCTTGGTGAGTCATGTGGGTTTGCACAAAATGGATAGGAATGTCTCCTCAATTTTTGTTGGTTGATAATGGCATCTGGTATTGAGTAATTTACAAAAGAATGTGATATTTTCCAAAACAATAAGGCATAAAATGTTCCTCATCTTAGTATTCTCCAACATAATGTCAATGCAAATTTAATGAATGTAAACCATACATATTAAGTGTGTGTTGGTGTATAATAAATAGTCTAAGTCTCAAATATTTTTGTCTTGCCATACCTCATGACTATTTAATGGTATTTAAAATGTCACAAGTATTTGTATAAATCATCACATTCATTATCATCATTATATTTTTATCCTTATGGGATCTCAACTATATCCTATTTAACCAGATATTTATGGTTATGAAAATTGTTATTTAGAACTACTAACCATAAGTGAGAAGAGGTATCTATGGAATTCATCACTAGTTTGTGACTCTTAGAAGGTAAATATTCTCTCCTTGTGGCGATTAACTATTTATCTTGCAAAAATGTGCAATTAAGGGAATACGGATCTCAATGAACATAGTATTCAGGTTTATAACTTACTAAATGGTTCCTCCTAAATTTGCTACCCATTACCTAGAGAGAAACATACCCTTTGAATCCGGAACATCAATGAAACAAATATCCATAAAAAATCTAGCATCCAAGTATGCATCAAGTCTTACCTGTAAGTCTTTTATCAATACATGGACCTTGATTTTCCTTGAGTTCGTAGCACACATTCTTTGATAAGGTCTGGATATTTGCAGTCCAAGCTTCTTCATAACATAAAGGGGCATCACATTGTTTGAGGCTACTAAATCAAGAATACAATTATGCAGCAACCCAATATTTGCATGCTCGACGAAGGAAGGAAGTCAAAAGGCTGTATAAACCCACGTTTTCCTTCAATGTGATTGAGGTAATTAATCTAGTATTTGTTAAGTAAAAAGATAGTATGATGCACATAAGTAAAATCAAGTAGGAAAGATATGAGTGGTCATAGTGCCAACCCAACCAAGAACAAACATATAATAAGGTAGGTAGTAGTAAATTAAACATGGCAGTTCTCAGGCACGATCTTTGAAGTGCTGACATTATTTAATTAATCCAATAAGGTAGGAAGTTCTGAATATCCCATGAGTTGCAAAAACTATATCATTGACCAAAAATATAACATAGAATGAAGAATGAGTACATTTCCCTCCTCATTGGTTCACACCTTGACACAAGTTGACACAAATGACATCTCCTTGGTCTCTTTCAACTGTAATACCTTTTTTATTCAAACTCTTTGGACTGGGATTTCATAAGTTCAATGAGGGGTACTTGCACTTTTTCCTTAGAGATTTCAATGCCTAAATTAGTGTTGAGTGTGTAAATTGAACCCAGTGTTAGAACAATTACACTCACATCAATTGCCAATTACACATGCAAAATTACTCACAAAAGAGACTGAATATGGAGCTGAACACTAAACTGTATTGAATAAGTGTACAATAGCCAACCCTATGAATTCATAGGCTGCCACAATAAATAATTACATGAGGGATTTGAATGCATGAAGATTCCATTCGAATCTAGTCAAAAGCAGGCTTACTAAATCTAAGCAAATCCCCCATAGGTGCATAAAGCAGTTTCCAAAACTATCTAGGAGCTCACGAATTGGAAAAATAAATTAGGCAAGCTAATAGTGGATGGAAGGAAAACTCATACATGATTTTCATAGGAGAAAAAAGTGGAGGATGTGGAGGACAAAAAACAAGTTAACTTCACCTAGTCAAACTTTCTTAATTGCCTTAAAACACTGAAAAAGCAGGCAATAAAGCAGAAAAAGTAGACATGCGCTAGGGAGGCCAGGAATAAAGCATATTTGATTCTAGGAGGTTTCCCAAGTGCTCCATGACTCAAAATTAGAAATTTTGACCACTATGGATGTGTAGATGACAACTTGCATAAGGTGGAATATGGAAACTAGGCAAATAAGAAAAAATGGATTAATTAATGTCTAAGGTATCTAACTATGGGTTGATTATTCTAACAGCCCCCCTTAAGCTTGACTTATGAGTAATATATAAGAAAATTATAGGGCCTAGAAACAATGCTTAGTCACCCTTTACATACTGCATGTCCATTTAACCAAGGAAAGAGGCAAAAACCCAGTGGGAAAATCCTCCCTTAAACATGGACTGTAAAACAAAATTTGGAAATCTTGTCATCACTCATGCTTCATAGCATGATCAGCAATCCCCAACAGTGATTTGATATTGCTGAATGTCTTCTCACAAAAAAATTTGGTTAAGATATCAGCTACTTGTTCAAAATATGAACAGAAGAGTAGGTGAATGGTGCCATCATGCACAAGCTGTCTGATGTAGCGCATATGGATCTCAATGTGTTTGGTTCTCTGCTTCTGAACTAGATCATTGCAAATTCGAATGCTACTCTGATTATCATAGCAGATAGTAGTTGATTATTCTGATTCAAAACCACACTCTCCAAGTAACCCCTGCAACCATAAACATTGAGTTGTTGTTTTACAACTCCTCTGTACTCTGCTTCTGTAGATGAGAGTGCGATGGCACTCTGTTTCTTGCTTGACCATCTGATTGGCCCTTCTGTAAGCATGAACACATATCCTGGTGTTGACTTTCTATCTGTGATGTCATCTGCCCAATCACTGTCAGTAAACCCAATCAAATCAAGATCAGATTTAGATTTATAGAAGATCCCATGTGTCCTTGTTCCCTGAACAAAGTTAAGGATCCTTTTGGTTGCTTTCCAATGGATCTCACGAGGCTGATCCATGTATCTAGAAGCCACACTTACTGCATAAGAGATATCAGGTCTAGTATGTGCAAGATACAACAAACATCCAATCAATTTCCTATACAGTGTATTGTTTACCATAGGTGAAGAATCAACTTCTTCAAGCTTCACTCCTAAAAGGAAAGGAGTCTTGCTTGGCTTGCAATCCTTCATTTTGAATTTGTTCAGCAAATCCAAGGCATACTTGGACTGGTGCACCTTGATTCCAGCTTTGGTTTGAGCAATTGCAAGCCCCAAGAATTGGCTCAATAGCCCCAAATCTGTCATGGAGAAGGCATGGTTCATTGCATCCTTCAAGGAAGCAATTTCAACCTTTGAGCTTCCTGTAATGAGAAGGTCATCAAAATATAAAACAATGATCATTAATGAACCATTAATCAGCTTCAAATAGACATTTGGATCTGATTTGCATCGAACAAAATTCAGTGATAGCAGAAAGTTATCAATCTTGGCATACCAAGCCTTGGGGGCTTGCTTAAGCCCATACAATGACTTCTTTAGTCTGCACACAAGAGATGGGTTAGTATCAAATACTTGAGGCTGCTGCATTTATATCTCTTTAGTGATATCTCCATTTAGGAAAGCACACTTCACATCCATGTGATGTACTTCCCATTTCTTTGAAGCTGCAATGGCTAAGGCTAGCCTGATGGAGTCCATCTTTGCCACTGGTGCAAAGGTCTCATTGTAGTCTATTCCATGAACCTATGAGTAGCCCTTCACTACCAATCTGGCCTTGTACTCCAGAGGTGAACCATCAGTAGCAAATTTGGTCTTGTACACCCACTTACACTGAACTAGCCTCCTCCCTGGGGGAAGATCAACCAGCTCCCAAGTGTTGCTCTTCTGGAGTGAGATGAAATCTTCCTTCATGGATGATTTCCATATTGGATATTTTTCCGCATCTTAATATGTTTGAGGATCTGATTCCACCATCAGATAGCATTTCTCAGAAAACATAGGATCTTTCATGCATAGAGCACTCTCAAATTGAGATCTAGTCCTCCTAGGGTCATTAGAATTTCCACCTAGCTCTCCAGCTGCATGAATGGTCTTGGATTCCCATTTTGGCCTTGTAGGTTTGTTAGGATCTGCAATAAAATCATCACTATCAGACATATCAGAATCAACATGTTCAACTATCTCTTCACTTACATTCAGAGGTTCTGGTGGTGAAGAGGCTTCTCCAACTTCCACTGCTGCTAGGGGTTCTTCTTGAAACTGAATACACCTTTCAATGAAGGCTTTGTTTGTGCTCAAATTGATCAGCTTGCACCCTTTTGAATATTCAAAATACCCAACAAATAGACACTCTTGGCTTTGGGGCTGCAGAGGCTTTCTCTTTTCTGTTGGAATTCTAGCCCAAGCCCTTGAGCCAAAAATTCTGAAATGGGTCACATCTGGCTTGTGCCCACTCCATGCTTCGAAATGAGTCATACCATCAAGCTGTTTATGAGGAACCCTATTCTGGATATAGGCTGTACAATTTATAGCTTTGGCCCAGTACTTTGGTGGCAAAGTCTTAGCCTCCATCATGCATGTTGCCATCTCTTTTAGTGATCTGTTCTTCCTCTCAGCAACACCATTCTGTTGTGGTGTGTAAGGGATAGAATGCTGCATCCGAATACCTGCATCTGCACAATATTGAATAAACTCATACTTGACATACTCACCACCATTGTCAAATATGAGGAACTTGATTTTCCTCCTAGACTGGTTTTCAACCAAAGCCTTAAAGACTTTGAAGAGGCCAAAAACTTCAGACTTGAGTTTCAAGAAGTAAACCCAGCAATACCTGGAAAAGTCATCTATGAAAGTCAATGCATATTTGTCTTGACTCATGGACATATGAGGGAATGGGCCAGAAACATCACTGTGGATCAACTCAAGAGGTGCAGAAGTTTTCTCATGACTAGCTCTCTCAAATTTATGCTCTGGGTGTTTTCCTAGGATGCAACCTTAACGGACTCCTTTGGAAAACTTAATCTTTGGTAACCCTATGACCATTTATTTTTCACTAAGATCAGAAAGATACTTGTAATTTAGGTGGCCAAATATTTCATGCCAAAGCTTGCTTGCCTCATTAGCATGAATCAAAAGAGTAGAGGCGTTTGAGTAGGGCAAGAAGTGTGAGAACATGTATACCTTCGAAGTATGATTTGAAAATCCTTTTGCAATGACTTTACCACTTGAGATCTCTGTGATCTCAACCTCATCAGGGGAGAATATGACCTTCTTTGGAGACCCTGTGTGGGTCATCTGATACACTGATAAGAGGTTAGAGGCAAGACCTGGAACATACAACACATTGCTGAACTTACCATGATCAATATCAATCCTCCCTTTGCCCAAACTTTCAGTGAGAGAGTCATCTCCCAGTACTATTGGTGGACCTTTCGACATGTCAAGTGAGGTGAATTCCTCCTTGGTCAAAACCATATGTCTTGAAGCTCCAGAATCAATGATGAAACTAGGTGAGCTTGATGTGCTAGCAACCAATGCATGAACTCTCTCTCTGTCTTCTGAACTTGATCCTCCTTCCCTCTTCTTTGAGCTGTCTGGAAGGGAGATGCCATTGTTCTCTAGGATTTGGGTTAGCATGTCTATTTGCTTCTTCATGCAGGAGCTCTCAGAATGATTTCCCTTAGTGCAGTATGCACACTTGCTCATTTCTCCTTTGTTCTTCTTCTTCTGGTAGTTCTTCTTGGAACCTTGAGGCTCCTTCGGAGACTTCTTCTTGTCTCTCTTTTGCTCAGGTGGATTTTTAGCTTTCTTATTGCTTTTTGAATACAACCTCAAATCTCCAGCAACTAGAGCTTGGTATTTGGATGTTTTGATGGTGCCCATCATCACCAACTTATCTTGTTCTTGTGTGAGAGATTCCATGAAATCTGCAAGGCTAGGCATCTTCCAGGTTCGAGCTTTCAACTTTGTGGCATAGAAGGTCAAAAAAAACACTGAATAGTTAGGGAAAAGCTTCGAGAGTATGGCCAAGACCAGCTGATCATCCTTCTTTTTGATCCCACATTGTTTTAGCTGCAAAACAAGTGCTTTGAACTTGGAGAAATAGAGTTGCAAGGATTCAAAGCTATTTGGACTCAGGGAGATTAGTTCATTTTCGATTTGATGTCCCCTCATCTCATCTGTCTTTCCAAAAAGATCAACAATACTATCCCATATTTCATTCGGTGAAGTCAATCCATCAAGATGGAAAAGGAGGTCTCTGGATATACTCAGACACAAGAGACCATAGGCCTCATCCCTCCTATTCTGCCATTTTATTTTCTCTGCAGCTGCATTGGGCTCTGCTTCTGTTGCCATAGTCACTCTATAGAGGCCTTTTTCTCTCAACAATATCTCCATCTCTGCTTTCCATTCAAAGAAATTAAATGGAGTCAAGATGATCTTCTGAGATTGATCCATATCTTAGAAATTGTCCCGTCAGTCAGCAGAATGCTCCCAGTCAATGATGTCGAACCTACAAAACAAATTGGAAGGAGAGAAATCGATCTAAAGAGGCTCTAATACCATGTGGAAATTGAACCCAATGTTAGAACAATTACACTCACATCAATTGCCAATTACACATGCAAAATTACTCACAAAAGAGACTAAATATGGAGCTGAACACTAAACTGTATTGAATAAGTGTACAATAGCCAACCCTGTGAAGTAATAGGCTTCCACAATAAATAATTACATGTGAGATTCAAATGCATGAATATTCCATTCGAATCTAGTCAAAAGCAGGCTTACTAAATCTAAGCAAATCCCCCATATGTGCATAAAGCAGTTTCCAAAACTCTCTAGGAGCTCACAAATTGGAAAAATCAATTAGGAAAGCTAATAGTGGATGGAAGGACAACTCATACATTCTTTTCATAGGAGAAAATAGTGAAGGATGTGGAGGACAAAAAACAAGTTAACTTCACCTAGTCAAACATTCCCAATTGCCTTAAAACACTGAAAAAGCAGGCAATAAATCAGAAAAAGTAGACATGCACTAGGGAGGCCAAGAATAAAGTAGATTTGATTCCAGGAGGTTTCCCAAGCGCTCCATGACTCAAAACTAGCAAGTTTGACCACTATGGATGTGTAGATGACAACTTGCATAAGGTGGAATATCGAAACTAGGCAAATAAGACAAAAATGGATTAATTAATGTCTAAGGTAGCTAACTATGGGTTGATTATTCTAAAATTGAGAACATCACTAATCAATATACCTTGGGCTTGTTTGACATGCTATTTTGGCTATTGATTTGTTGATGCCTACAAACATAAGTCTTTAATGAAGAATTGGTCCACACTAAAGATGGGAGAGCAATCCACATGTGTGATTGCATGCCAAAAATAGACTCAAGGCTAGCACACATCATTAGTAACCTCCATGATGTGGTATCCAAGGTTTAACCACTTCTAAATAAGCATGAAAATGGCTAAGAACAAGGAGGAAGTGGTTAAGACATTAATTTATAGCCACCAATACACACAATCTCCATATTGTGCTACATCAAGAGGTTTTAGGACAATTGATTTGCTTAAAAGAGTCATTTATGTATGGCACCTACTTAGTCATAAATACATTACTAGTGTCCTTCCTTATACTATGAGTTCTTTGGCCCTATATTTTAAGAGTGAACCTACATTTTCTTCAATCGTGATCATTACTAGGAGTGGGTTGACGCCACACAAGATTAAACCTAGGGCCTTTTCAATGCAGGACACACTCTAGAAGGCATTATCTAATATGGACTATGTGTTGAAACTTGCATTATTGATACAAATAATTAATAAGCTAGCTCCTTCATAGATACTTGTCATGGAAAAAGAATTTTAGCTCATATGTTTCTTGATTTACTCTCCTTCACATTATAAGTTTCTTCTTAGTATAACGTAATGTCTATGTTTTTATGTTTTTTAACCTTGTGCTTGTCTATTTTTTTTTCATTTTATCTCATTTTAAAATTTTGTAACAATTAATTTTAAAATATATGAATCCCGTAGCATTATATTTATGTTAAAGGTATAAATTATCTTTTTGTACTATAGATTTTTAAAAAATATAAATATCATTAAAATAGTTAACTGCTATTTTATATTTATATTTGAATATTTAAATAAAATTTATATTTATATTTAATAATTATACTTTTAATTAATATAATTGTATGTTAGTTTCTTATAATTTTTCTTGATAGTTTATATCTCTTATCTTTAAAAAAAACAAAAAAGAAACTGGATACTATATATGGTTTTTTTCTCTATTGTATATCATACAACAAAGTGCAATAATACTTAGTCTCAAGTAAGCTGCTAAAATGAGAAACACATATGTACTAGTACTGACCAATATGAGTGAAATAAAAGCAATTCCATTACATGTATGCATAACACTGTACCAAGTTGGGATAGCATATATGGAAATAAACTAATAATATGATAGCTTATAGAATATGAGAAGCTTAAGCATAGCACAATCATACTAGGTTCGAATAGAATACAAGGGTAAAGCAATGCCCATAATATAACTGCGTGATACATGTGTAACCGAGCTTTGATAGTACGTACTATGACTTAAGCTAATCAGTGTAAGTAAAAAATAAATTAACTTTATTAGGGAAATGAGCTAAGCTTATGAAGTTTAATAGTTACAATGGAATTAATAGCTTGTGATTAACCTTGAGTGTGATTAGTTACCATAACCACTAAGAGCCTGAATCAATTACTCTTTGTGCCCATCAAATTTTCCCCAAATTTTCCTGCCTATACCTAGAAAAAATAGGATCACGATTCACACCTATACCCAGAAAGAAGAGGATCACGATGGGGTTTTGATCCGTCTTGCTATTGTTGAGTGGCTTAGGAAAATTGAACATCACAGATTCCTTTTTTTATGTTAGGAATCACGAAACTAGTATACAAGCACAAGCAGGGCCATACCAGAGTCACCAAGGCCACCATCTCCATTCTCTTCAACTAACTCTAAAAGAAGTCGCAGCCTTGTCAGATACCAGGACTGGAGCCAGATTACCATCATTAAATATCATTAGACAGGTATTTTCTCTTGAAAATCCCAAATCTCTATAATTCAAGAATCTCCCGAGCTTTTATTTATTGTGGAAAAATATGTATTATTACTATCAATCCAAGGATCATGGTTAAATCATTTCTGAAAGAGTGTTCGACCATGCACCGTGTGCTTGCCACTGAGTTGTAGGTATTCAAGGGTTGTTGTTTCTACCTAAGACTGATTTTGGATTTAGGTTTCTCACTACGACCTATTTTGGATTTAGGAAACTGAACGTTGTCAAGGATTTTTTATAAGATAACATTCTAATTTCTCCCTGAAGCATGATTACCTACCCCTAGAGTTGCGAGTTACAGGTGTTGGAGGCATTTACCACCTTACACACTCATTTTGGTCAATTTGTCCTAGTTACACCACTATCCTAATTATTATTGCCTTAATTAACATCAGTGGACCATTAAATGTCATTAGCTAGATCACATCCATGCCTACCTTCATTCAAGGAGGCTAACTTAGCCTTCTCCTACATTCAGGGAGGCTAACTGGAGCACTTCGAGGGTGATCTGAGTGATATTAATGTACCTAATTGCTAACTGATGGTTAAAATAAGTTAAATAGGGCAGTGAAGGTGCCTCCCTTCATTAAATTTATTATTTAATGAACTGGAGTCAACAGGGATGCCTCCAACCACTTTTGATGTTTAGTTACACTTCAGTTAACCTCATCGAGGTTCATTGGAATCATTAAAGTGCTAGAACTTGATGGTTGGCTTGTTGTGACATGTGTCTGATCTGTTTCAGTTGAGACTCAGTCATTTATTGCACTCTGAATTTAGTTAGGGTTGAGATGAGTCAATTAGGGTTTTGATCAGTGGTTAACTTTAGTGTTGATTGTGGCTTACATTCAGTTAAGCTAGACTCACTCATTCAATTTGAATGACCTCCTTAGGAATTTGAATTGCTTCTCATTAATGCTTGTAGCATGACATTGTAATGTAATTTATTATTCTTTGTGTGAATATACAGAGCGGCTACTCATTTTGTAGTCCATTTACACCATTTCATGATTTATTTGTTGATTAATATTTTATGAGACTGATGTTTAGTCCCTAGATCAATGTGCAAGATTAATATGGTATCGGAGATCATAGTGGGACAGATCTCTATCTCTCAAAAACAAGACTTTTGACAGATTTTTGCATGAAAATTGAGCAATAGCTCAAAAATCCAGCACTGCACCAGAAGCCAAGGCTTACCACTTAATACCCCAAGTAAAGAACTTGTTGATCAAGCTTGCTTGATTGACTATGCTGGGTGTGATGAAAGCCTAAAATGTGCAGGCTGTCTGACCTTACATTTCCCTTTTTGTTGTGATTTTTAGGTTTTCTATAGGTGAAGCATTGGCTCCAGCAGATCCAGATGGCCTCCTCAGTAGATATTTTGACTCCATACAATTTCCACTCATGGAAAGTTGACATGGAGATTCAGCTGCGCTCCAGAGGACTCTATAGAGTCACCATGGACACTAAAGATGAGCCTGGTTCTACCATAGAAAAATCAATATTCTTAAACAAGATGGATGAAGCATTCGGTTTCTTGTGCCTCTCTATTTCCCATGATATTCTTTTCCATCTTGCAAGATTGAAGACTCCAAAAGAAATATGGGACAAATTGGAAACTCTATATGGAAAGCAATATGACTTGAGAGTTTACCAGCTTGAAAATGAATTAATGTCTCTCTAGCCCTCCAATTTCGAGACTTTGAATGACTTTTTCACAAGGTTCGAGCACAGTATTTTACTCTTGAAGCAATGCAAAGTGGAGAAGGCGGATGATCAACTCATCCTCACCATACTCTCCAAACTTGGGGCTCACAACCCCTGCGGGAAAGCTCACAACCCCTGGATGGAAGATGCCTACACTCAATGCCTTCATTGAGTCCCTAACAAGTGAACATGACAAGCTTGTCTAGATGGGCGTCATCAGATCTTCCCGTGATTAAGCCCTCCATGTCTCAGGGCACAAAGATCTGAAGGGTAAAGGAAACCAGTAGAAGAACCCAAAAACTAAATTTCATGCTCCTAAGCCTAGAGTTGAAAACTAGTAGCATGATGAGTTTTCCGGCTCAAGGAAGAACAAAGGAAAAGGGCACCATGGCAAGGAAAAAGTCAAGTTTTCATACTGCAGGAAGGGCCTCCACCTTGAACATGCCTTCATGAAGAAGAAGCTTGATGAATCTACCTCTCTCCTTGAGAGAAATCACATCAATCTTCTGTAAAGCTTTCGGAGGAGAGATCAGCAAGATCGGGAACCACAACATGAAAAAGGTCATGCCCTCATGGCAAGCACTTCGAAGTCCAAAGCATTCTTGATTGATTCTAGAGATTTGAACCACATGATGGCTGAAAGAGACTCCTTTTCATCCTTGGATACAAGCAAATCCACCCCCATCCACATTGGATATGACTCCACCATCATTTCAGAAGGACAAGGTACTGTTGATCTTGAAAATGGCTTTTTTTCAAATGTTTTGTATGTACCATCTCTAGCATCAAATCTCCTTAGTGTCTATCAGATGACACATACTGGAGTGCCTTTAAGAGAGTTTCTTTCAGCCCAAATTATGTTGAGATAATGGATCTTACATCCAGGAAACTCATTGCTAAAGGTCTTACAAACCATAATGCAAGAGCCTATGAGTTCTCCCACTTTGTACTGGATGCAAAGCCCAACCCTCTGCTAACTCATGGAAATGAGGCTAGTATGCTATCGCATGAAAGTTTTGGCCATCTAAATTTCAAATATTTGTATCAATTACAGAAAAACTCCATGGTTGAAGGCCTCCTGACCATCAAGGCAACCACTGGAAATTGCAAGGGCTGTGTTATTGGAAAACACCCTGAGCACAAGTTCAATCGGGGGAAGGAAAACCAAGCTACATTCATATTGGGGATGATACATTCTGATATCAGCAGTCTAATTCCTATCACATCCATGAATGGATCAAGGTATCTTCTAACTTTTATTGATGATTTTTCAAGGTACACATGGGTCTTCTTTCTCAAAAAGAAGTCTGAAGTATGTGAAACATTTTCTGAATTGAAGGCCTTGATCAAAAGTGCCTCTGGGATTGAGATCAAGATCTCCAGATATGATAATGGATGGGAGTATGTCAGTAATTAGTTGCTGCACATATTCTCCCAAAGTTGTATTCAGGTCCAACATTCAATTCTCTACACTCCCCAGCAAAACGGAGTAGCGAAAAGGAAGAATCAGTCTCTCAAGGAGATGATCGACCTATATGTTGGAATCAAAGAATCTTGCTGCAAATTTGTGGGATGAATCCATGCATGATGCAGCATACATTTATAATAGGGTTCCACACTCATCAATGAAAGGGAAGACCCCTTTTTGAAGCATACTTCGGACACGAGTCGGATATGTCGGACCTGCGGGTGTTTGGGTCCACCGCATGGGCCCAGATTCCGCTTGATAAAAGAACGGATTTGCAACCGCAAAGCATAGAATGTATGTTCATTGGGTATCCTGATGAATCAAAAGGATTCAAGCTACTAGATATCAAAACAAAACACATCATCATCGAGAGAAGTGTCAAGTTCGATGAGCCTCTTCAGGAGGTGGAACTAGTGAAAGAGAAAACTGTTGAATTTCCTTCCTATTCTACTGAATATTTGGATGATGAAATTGGGGGTGATGACCCTGATTTGGATCCTTTGATTTCTGATATTAGTGTGTATCAAACATCAGATTTTGAATCAAAACCTGAAGTACAGAATCATCTTCCCACATGGGCCCGACAGACACTCTCCTCTGCAGGAGATAACATTGGAAATCTAGATGATCCAAGGAGAACCCGGTCTGATTTCCAAAGAGCAGGTATTGCGTTCTCTTGTCCTAATAATTTGCTATCCAAAACTTTCTATTTGATGATTATTTCAGACCCAAAATCCTACTACCATGCTCAGAAGGATCCGATATGGCAAGTTGCCATGGATGAAGAGATGAATTCTCTTAAGAAAAACACTATTTGGGAGCTAGTTTCTCTTCCTCCTGAAAGGAAATTTGTTCAATGGAAGTGGGTGTTTCAGAACAAGGTTGTTGCTGATGGAAGAACCTACAAATATAATTAAATTCTGGTGGAAAAATGTTTCTCTCAGGTCCAAGGTGTGGACTACCATGAGAACTTTGCACCGGTTGCAAAAATGGACTCCATCCGCCTAGTTTTGGCAATTTCAGAATCTAAGCACTGGGAAGTGCATCATATGGATGTTAAGTTAGCTTTTATGAGATATTCATGAGGAGATATACATGAAGCAGCCTGAGGGATACATCACTGATCCATCTTTTATTTTCAAGCTAAAGAAGTCACTATACGAGTTAAAACAGACCCCAAGAGAGTGGTATTCCAAGATGGATGCCTTCCTTCTCTCGCAAAACCTAGAAAGGTGTAGATCAGATACAAATGTGTATTTACAACAGAATTATGGTCATATAATTATTACTGATTTATATGTTGATGAATTAATGATCACAGGTAGCACAGTTGCCTCCATTTTAGCCATCAAAACTGCTCTCCACAATGCCTTTGAAATGAGTGATTTGGGGGTCCTAAAACAATTTTTGGGGCTTGAAATTGAGCAAAAGTCTGATGGGATTATGGTCACTTAGTCCAAATAAATTTAAGACCCATTATTCAAGTTTAACATGGCTTATTTTAGGCCTATACCATTCCCATTCCTTTCAGGGATCAACCTTGAAGAAGGAAAAAGCACACCTCCCATGGACTGCACTATCTATCGACAGCTGATTGGTAGCTTGTTGTACTTGACACATTCTCAGCCTGATATCTGTTATGCCATGAATGTTGTATCAAGATACATGCAAAAGCCTCATGATATTCATTGGAATGTATCCAAGAGGATCCTCCAGTATATTCAGGGAACCAGGACCTACGGCATTCACTATGCTGCAGACTCCGAGCTAGAGCTGGTTGGATACAGATTCCAATTGGGTGGGTGATTCTATTGATCAGAAGTCTACTTCTGAATATGTATTCATGTTTGGTGGTGGCCCCATTTTCTGTTCTATCAAAAATCAGGCTGCCATAGCACTATCTTTAGTAGAGGCCGAGTATCGAGGAGCGGTGAATGCTTGCATCCAAGCAGTTTGGTTGCAAGGCATTCTTTCAGAGTTTGATCTTGGTAGTACTTTTTCCACTATCCTCCTTTGTGACAATCAAAGTGCTATTAATATTTCCACATATCCAGTTACCAGGTAGAGGAGCAAGCATGTAGACATCCACATGCACTATATCAGGGAGCTAGTGAATGACAGGACCATCATTCTATAATATTGCCCGACTGATGAGAAGATTGCAGACATCTTCACAGATAGTTTTTCAGAAAATAAGTTCACTTACCTCTGTTCACTTTTGGGGGGAGTTCATTAGGGTGACTCATACTACTTTTAGTGTTCAGCTTGAGGGGGGGGGGGGTTCCCCACTGGGTTTTCCCTCTTTTCCTCACTTAGTTTGTTTTTTAGCATTGTTTCAGTTTCAGCATTGTACAGGGTGACCTATGGCCTTAGTTGCCGGGGCCGTAGAATTTTTATGCATTTATGTTTTCTAACTCCTCCTGAGTATAGCTTAAGGGGGGGTGTTGGAGACATTTACCACCTTACACACTCATTTTGGTCAATTTGGCCTAGTTACACCACAATCCTAAGTATTATTGACTTAATTAACATCAGTGGACCATTAAATGTCATCATCTAGATCACATCCACGTTTACCTTCATTCAAGGAGGCTAACTTATCCTTCTCCTACATTCGGGGAGGCTAATTGGAGCACTTCGAGGGTGATCTGAGTGATATTAATGCACCTAATTGCTAATTGATGGTTACAATCAGTTAAACAGGGTAGTGAAGGCACCTCTCTTCATTAAATTGATTATTTAATGAACTAGAGTCAACAGGGGCACCTCCAACCACTTTTGATGTTCAGTTACACTTCAGTTAACCTCATCGGGGTTCATTGGAGTCATTGAAGAGCTAGCACTTGATGGTTGGATTGTTGTGACATGTGTCTGATCTCTTTCAGTTGAGACTCAGTCACTTATTGCACTCTGACTTTAGTTATGGCTCTCTTGATTTAGTTATGGTTTTGATCAGTGGTTAACTTTAGTGTTGACTGTGGCTTACATTCACTTAAGCTAGTCTCACTCATTCAATTCAAATGACCTCCTTAGGAATTCAAATTGCTTCTCATTCATGCTTGTAGCATGCCATTGTAATGTAATTTCTTATTCTTTGTGTGAATATACAGAGCGGCTACTGATTCTCTAGTTCATTTACACCATTTCATGAGTTATTTGTTGATTAATCTTTGATGAGATTGATGTTTAGTCCCTAGATCAATGTGCAAGATTAATAGCAGGTTCGCGTCTCTCCTCCTATTAATGCCTATTTTTTTTAATTGCAATAATTAGGAAAATGGTTTTAGATGTAAATAATCCACTGATATCTAGTTGCCGACATCTTCTTTAATTCCAAGAATAAGGAAAATGGTTGTAGATGTGAATAACCCATTGATTTCTTGGTTGCCACTATCTTATTCTGGTGAAGCACATCTCCACATCTCGGTCTCCTCTAGCTTGCGCAATTCCATGTTGTATTTTCCCATTAATATACGTTCAATCTTCAGCTACAAGCTCCTACTCCTCATATCCAAATTTAGCTGCCCTACCAATCTCTTCTATAGGGTGCATCTTTTGTGGATCTATGCTCTCTTCTCTCGATTTGTTGTGATCCCTAAATTCTATTTCTATTTTTCCTACCACGACTCTAGTCACTCCCTTTCTTGGCCTCCATTCCCTTCTTTTGCACATTCCCTAGCTTCAATTTTCGTTGTTAATATTGGCAATGCTCCATGCTTTGGCTCAACCCAATAAATAGAACCTGGAATTACCATTGTAGTGAAATATGTCACTTAGATGCTCAAAGCATTGTAGAAGTGAGTATTTCATTATTCTGAAATATAAATCTAAATATGGAAGTTAATTTGGGTTTTATTAAGTGAAGTGTTTCCATATGATGCGTTGCTAGGTGGTGTGTCACTCTCTTACAGAGTAGAGTAATATTAGTTAAATTTGCCAGTGAATATTTTTGACATGATGTATGTGTGAGGGTTTTGGGCATACTTATTAGATCTTATATTAAATTAGAATTCTTGCTTGGCATTTTCAATAACAGCATTAAGAAATCAGAGCAATGTATTTAGATCCTTCTTCTGTATAAATTAGTATAGATTGCTTGTATTTCGTTATAAACTAGTATAGATTTCTTGTATTTCGGTAATACTTGAAGATTTAGGTAATTGTATTTGTGCTTGAATTATGTTACTATGGTTTGAAGGATTAGAAATTAATTTGGAATTTAAGTAATTGTATTCATACTCGAATGATGTTACTATGGTTTAAATGCTTAGAAATTAATTTGGAAATTTAAATCCTGGAATTGAAATAATGCATGACTATAGGAATTAGAAGCACAAGATTGAGGGTTATTACAATATCAAGGTTAGGAAAATGAGGAATTTTTTATTCAGTTAACACTGAATAGAGATTTGAATGACAAGAAGATTTCTGCTTAGGAAGAATATCTATGCTCCATAGGCTATTTTTCCATTGGATTTGGCACTCATTGATAGCACCGATAATCCCTAAATTGACATAGGAAGACAAGGTTTTACTACAATTTTTTTTTTTGCTTAAGAGGTAGACGTCTTTTCTATTATACTTATCATATCAAAAGTTCTGATTTAATTTGGTACTAATTGATTTTACTGTATGTAGAATAACCAATACTGTGTCATTTTCTATTTATCTTCTCAAGTCCATATTCCATATTGCATTCTTATTTATTTTAGATTCCATATTGCAGACTTATTTATTTTCTTCATTTCTTGGATGGTTCCATAAACTTGAAGAAGATCTAGGACCAACCCTCATCCATATTCTCACAGGGATTTGAAAAGAAGTCTATAAGTTATAATAAAAGGATCATTTACCATTTTTTTAGATACTCCATTTCATTTCTTTATTATATATGTAAATTTCAATTACATGAAAAGAGTAAGTTATCTATCGATGATTTGCACTGAGGTCCGCTTAAGTAGATAACTTACTATGTTAGCTATCTCCATTCACGATCTGTTAGCTATGTACGTTCACGAGAGACCCTCTGGCCAACCGGCTAACTACAACCTCCTCCTTCAGAGGAACATTCAATTGCTGAAGGAATTTCTTCTATACAAATCAATGGATTCAATTTTCATCTTTTCAACATAATTCCCATGTCAATTAATTTATGTGCTTAGACATTTGGCATTATTTATGGCCTCTATCATGGGAGGGTTTTTAACAATCTAATTGTTATGTCAACAATGGATCTCTGCATTACTAGAATTGCTATTATTGAAATTTTCTCTTTGTCTGCTGGTCTGTTTGTGGCGTATAGATTATGCATTTGACCAATGCAATGCAATTGGAATCTGGCAGCAGTGACCCGGATCTCACACAGAAACGGAAGGAAGAGAAGTTCAGCTTTTAAACTTCAGTATGAATAGAGTCTTTTCAGCTTTTCCTTATTAGTATAAATTCATGCTAAATTAATATTTCTTTTTCATATAAAACTTGTTTTTTATAAACTCCAAATCAAAATTTTTGAGCAAACATAGATTGTTTTTATTATTTTATTAAATCTATTGGTTTTTACCTAAAAGAAATTTTATTTCAAGAAAAAGTTTTGGAATTTAGCGCGATCAACAACCAACCACTAACAAGGAGGTAAGCGTTAATGTGTACCTGAAAGCGGGAATGTAGACTGGATAATGCAGATTGAACGGATTGTGGGAATGCAGATTGGGGGGATGGGAGAATGGGAGAATGCATAGGGTATGGAAACCATTTATGGTATGCACGAAAGAGAGAATGCAGATAAGAGATGGGTAACGCGGGTGTATTTTACACTCCCTCTCTTGTCAACGTGTCTTGGGCCCGTGACAAAGGGCATATTAACACGCTAAGGGCATATGTTCCAACGATACTAGGATAACACTGATATGGGAATGGTCCAACGATACCAGGATAACACTGATATGGGAATGGTCCAACGATACAATCCGAATATTGAATTGAAAGGGAAAGGAGAGGTTCACGCATAACATTACTTATGATAAGGGTTTCTACGACACTTACCCCAACGGAACCATAGTTCCTACAGCACCTACACATAGAGAAATTGCCTGCCATATAGAGACATAAGGTCATTTCCAGAGGATCATTGCATAGCTGATATCCAGTGATCATTGCCATCCATTCATGATCTTAGGACCTTAAACCAATTGATTGATCTAGTTCCAAGTACAAATTCATATCCTCTCGTTGTTCCATCCAGTGTTGCAGAGTCCCTAGTAACAGATGCAGTTCCAGTGTCTTTACTCCCAGATCCATTACCCCGAATCAATTGATAAACCATACTCTTTATCAGCTGATGTGCAAGGGTAGTAACTTGGAGAGTTTTGGAATTTCTATTTTATTTTTTTTAGAATCTAATTGAAATTTTATTTCAAGAAAAAGACAAGGGATTACAGTCTTTTTAGCTCTTCCATACCAAGATAAATCCATGCTAAACTAAGATTTTTTCTGCATGTAGAATTTGTTTTTTATAATTTCAAATCAAAATTATTTGAGCAAATATAGATTGTTTTTATTGTTTTATTAAATTTTTTGGGTTTTACCTAAAAGAATGTTTCTTGAACAATAATTTATATTTTAATCTTTTCAAAACCTAATTCAAATTTTGTTTCAAGAAAAGACAAGGGATTTATATTTTAATTTTTTTAAGAATAATAGTAAATGAGAATTAAAATCTTGAATTATAATTGATGATTATGGTATTTGGATCTCCTTTATTTTATAAATGTATTATTATAAGTGGAAAAGACTGAACCTAAGGAAGTTATGATGGAGATACTAAGGCTAACACGTAAAGAGATAAACTACTTCTTGATCTTTGATATAATGCTACTGCTAATGCTAGTTTTTGCTTTTGTTATTATGATGGGACTGCTGGTCCTAGTGCTAGTCAAAATGATGGGAATGCCCCTCATGCTTATACATTCTCCTGGTTAGGCTGCTGGATATTTTACTCGGAGACCTTATTACGACAGTTGGGGATGCTAAGAACGCTTAGTTTTATTAGTAGCTTTTTTTATTTTTACTTTTATTTCTTTTCTTATTTAGATCACCTTATCTCTTACCTTTAGACTACTTTTATATTTACTTTTTATCGCTTTATTTATCCTAATAGCTAACAATAATCCTTCATTATTTTCAAGTAGAAAGGAAAACCAATGTCTATCAAAACTTGTGTCCCCTGAGCTACATATGTGAGTAGAAGGGGTTGGCTTCTGTATCCATTAGGTCATGAAAATTAAGCAACAAGCTACTAAAATCCTGACTATATAATATCAATATTCAATATGAATATTGACTTGGGATATTAAAAACTTGAAACAAAATCCTATCCACCTTATTTGGCCATTCAATGATCTTCAATACATGAGATTATAAGAGATCCCATGTACATGGTCGACATGAAAAATGGTGTCACTTGTGGAAATTATTATGTGAATAATTTTTTTTGTCTCCCATAGTTCAAGTTTCAATTTCAAAGGTATAGTCTCTCCACGTCCAGGCCATGTCTCAGTTTCAAAGGTATTTGCTTACAATTTTCAATAGGAATAATGCCATCAACCAGCTAGATATCTACACCTTCAAGAACAACTATAGATAAAAATACATGGGGTGCCACAGTTGAATTTCAAATCCCTTGTCTTTGATGCCCATTGCAATGGACTTAAACTATTTTAAAAATATCTATGCAAATTATTTAAAATATTCCATGGGTTTGAACCTCATGTAATGAATTTTTAACTTGCCTCACTTTACACCTTGACATCTTCTTTATGCCTTGAGAATGACATGACTGTGTACCTCACTTTACACCAACTCTTCATGGAAATCCTTGCTCAATGATGAATTTTCATAACAGAAATAGTATTTTCAAGAGAAAATGGTATGACAATATGGCCATGTTCCAGACCTTGCAACAAGGTCATCAACAATCACATGTATAAAATCAAGATCTCCTCACCCTTTGACATTTTCTATCTCTGCTCTTCTAACAACATCCATACCTTTTGCATATGATGCAGAGGTAGGGATGCTTGCTATTAAATTTTTAACATGGATTCAATTTAACAGCAGTAACATTCCTTTTTAACTTTAGCATACTTCAAGAAATGTAAATATGATATTGTAGCAGTAGTAAAGTAGATAGTAGCTAATCAATAGTAGAAGCAAGAACAAAAATATTTTTATGGGGAAAACTTTCAAGGAATAAAACCCTAAATAATGAATAATTCTTCTTCTAAATGAGTTGACTGAGTTTGTACATGAGAAAATAATGAGTAGAACTTTACATGACAATCGTGTTGCCTCTAGGGAACACATATGGAGAGAAAAAAACCCATAGAAGATGATTGTCCTGAACAATTGAGCTATTGCCACTATTCCAAACCCAAAACTAAGGCTTCCATTGACCAAGGACAAGCCTATTGTTGACTAGATTGAGTGGGTTGTTGACAGTTTGAAGCTTACAAGACTATGTTGTTTGACTGCTTGACTTCCTAGCAAATTTAGTGGCTAAGTATTAGCCCTTACAAGGCTGTAGCTGGATGGGACAGGCCATAAATAGAACTATACTTGTTTGAGAAGGCCCTAGGCATGGCTCGACAACTGTAAAACTCTTGTTTCTTAAATGATATAGGTTTAAGATGGATCTATGCTAGACTCTTTATGTTTTTTGTTTTTTGGGTGATTGTAATTAATAAATGGTCAACTCTTAGTATGATATTAGTTATTAATAAATGGTCAACTCTTATTTTAATTAATCCATAATTTATTCTTTAGGGCCTTTCAGTGCCTAGACCTACTTCTACAAAGAGACCAACTTGTTGCTTGACGAAGAAACCTGTTCCTAAAGTGAGGACCTTCAAGATGGTCTGCTACAGGTTTTAAACTCTCCATTCCATTTGTTAATTCCATGGACATAGTAATTTGATATGAAATCTGCTGAAAGGAAATCCAGTTGATACAAATGTATAAATGGTTGCTAACAACCTGAACATGATTTTTATCAAATTCCCTTAAGATCCATTATTTGTATGTTTGAAGTATTGTTTTGATGAGAAAATTGTTTAGAATACACACAAAAATAGTTTTACTGCTGTTCAAATTTCCCCAAATCTCTATTTTCAAGCATCCACTGTGCTTTGAGATACTCCAAGAAAGCACTATAAAATATCTCATCCAAGATATTTGACACATTCAATGCACATGTGTATTGTTGTTTGTTGCATAAGGATTCCTTAGAATAGGGTTGTTTCACCTCTGGAACAACCTTTATTATACCTATAGATGATGATCTCATAATTTTCTTTAGCTTGCTTACAATTATCAAAGGCATGCTTACAGCTGCAATGATCCGAAAAATTGCCCTGAACAACCTAGGACAGTTGTATGTGCTCAAATTGAATTTTACTATTGTTGCCAATGCTTGCTATGTGGATGTTCCTTTCCAAGAATTAGTGCTTAGTGTTGTTGCTTCAAAGAGATACTATCCGACATACTTCTTATTGATTGTTTCAAATTCCCAGAATCACTTTTTGATGGCCAAACACGCTGTATTGTAACATACAAATTGTATCTAGTATATTTTAACATACAAGTAGTGTGTTAGTTAGCTTGTTCGTATCGATTTTCATATTTGTAAGCAAATACAACCTCTTCCTATACTCTATGGCCCCATGAATATGCTTATATCCAATGTTGTTGGGGATCATGTAGATCTCCCAGTGAAAGCATTGCAACATCACCTTGCAAAGCGAATAAACATTATGAATTGGCATCACAATATATCCTAACCATTTGTTCCTAAGGATACTAATTAGCTTAATGGAAAAAGGAACATTTCTCATCCCATGGTGGATAAGATCTATGTGAAACACCAACTATTGGGTTGATCATCCTCTTTTGATTCTCCTTATTGCTCCACTTATATATGGCTCTAGGATGATCATGCCTATATACTATATCCACACTAAGATAATTGTTGTTCATAGGTCTCATATAGTGGTACGCTTACCGTTGCTAGCGAATAGTGATTTTTGCAATCCCATTAAGCCAATTTCTTGATTTTTGTTCAAAATTCCTAGAAAAGGTTTATGGATTTCATCACCTTCTTGATCATATATTGTGAACTTATACAATCTATCATCCTTTGCCGACCATTAGATACTCAAAGTTGTGTATTTATCCATTTTACCATTATAGAGGACTCTGTAAGCTAGGTTCTCAAATTCTTAAAGGGTGCTAGCTCAACGGAAGAGCGCCTACCTTACAAGTAGGAGGTTGGTGGTTCGATTCCTCCATGCCCTAATGATATTACAATATCGGTTAAAAATAACTAAACTAGTAAGCAACAAATAAGAGATAAGTGACCAAACAAAATGACCAAAATTCGTATATAAAACTACTAAAAATGACTAAATTAGTGACCACAAAATGAGAGATGTGAAACTAAGCATTAAAAAGGATGCAACACATGGTGCTAACGATGAAGCCAGACATGGCATTGATATGGTAGCAAAATAAGACACAAAACTAGGCATTAAAAATGATGCAACACGTGGTGCTAATGACGAAGCCAAACATGTCGTTGATATGGTAGAAAAATAAGATGTTACTTTGGATGCAAAACATGGCGCTACATAGAAAGAAAAATATGGTGCAACAATAGAAAAAATATTTGGCATCATTTTGGTAGCAAAACAAGATGAAAAAAAGGAAGCAAAAATTGGTGCAAATTTGGAAGAAAAAATTGGCACATATTTGGAAGTAAAACATGGTACAAAATTGGATGCTAAAGTGGTAGCAAAAATGGATGCTAATTTGGATGCTAACATGGTGCTATTAAGGATGCAAATATGGTGCTAACAGGGATGTCATTTAAGAAGAAAAATCAGACACTTGCGAGCAAGCAAAAGTTGACGTTATTTAGGAAGAAAACCTCAACGTTGTTTAGGAAGCAAAGTTGGATGCTATTCTGGAAGAAAAAAAAATAGACACAATTTTTGGACGTCATAAAGGATGTTATCTTGGAAGCAAAAAAAAAGACATTTTTTGAAACGCTTTAAGTTTTGTCCATGACGCGTTCCATTTAGCGTCTAGTTTGACCACTCAATCTAAAAGAAAAATACACTAAAAAGGGACGCTAATTCTAGGATTTGTTGTAATTTCTATGTAAATTTATGCTTACGATAATATATGTTTTTAATATTAAAAATTCCATTGTGTATTAGCTAAGTTTTGAAATAAATCTGCGTTGATAATTTATTCAACTACTAAGACTTTCTTTTCTCAAAGTGGATAAATTAGTTGGGGTATAAATCGTTTTGTTTTCTATTAAACTAGGGTATTTCGCTGAAGAAATTTAAAAGGATAATGCTTGATAAAGATGGAATTATAACCTCATCCTGATAAGTATGATAATTTAAAATAGGATTTGTCTTTTGTTTACTCAGACATTTACATAGAGTTAGTTTGTAATTTGGTATTTTAAATGAAAATCCTAAACGTGTTAGTTAAAAACTTTCTATATGAGATTTAACGTTACGGGTTTAGAACTCTTGACCTTTAATTGAGGAAGCTGTGTTAATTGATATGGTTATATATTGCTTAAAAACTATACTGTGAAAAAACCCTAAATAATATTTCTTTTGGAAAACATAAAGCTTAACAACCGTAAATCTTTATATGGATAAGTATTTACATATATTTTACGGTAAGTCGTGTATAAACAAAAATGACCTCTTGGATGTGTGAGTTTGGTAGAAGTAAAAATATTTTCGACTGTGAAAAGGGATAAAGAGTAAATTATTAACAATAATTTACCTCATGGGTTTTTAACCTTAACCTTTAATGACCTTCCTAGTAGAACAGAGATAATTTTTGGTTTAGAATTTGTAAATATGTTGTAAATTAATAACATAAAGAAAATTGTGCATTTTTCAAATGTTAAAATAAAAACAACAAGATTTACTATAAACTATTCATTGTTTAGCTAACAATTATTAACATTTAAATTATCTTTTTAATTATTCTGCAACCTAAATCTATTTCTGTAGTCTATACATATATTTTTGTAACTTATATATATTCTGTAAATTATTTCTATTTCTGTAACTTATATATATTTATGTAACTTATATGTATTTCTGTAACGTATATATATTTCTGTAACTTATGTCTATTTCTGTAACGTACATGTAATTCTGTAACTTATCTATTTCTACAAGTGTATAGAGAAGAATTAGAGTAATACTAACTATTCAACATCCATAATATTATAATAAAAATATACATGAACATATGATGTTATTTCTAGATAGCATACCGATTTTTACTATGAGAAATTTCGGGTAAACGGTAATATTCATCTATTGATAAACTATTAAGACGTAAAATATCTTCCTAACCAAAAACAATAATACTTTCGAGAAATATTTTAACATTCATAAATTCTTTCAGATACAAAATAAATTTAAAGATAATAACCAAAAAAACTTAGAACCTGGATAATTGTAGAAGAGACAAACAACCCAAGGATCCCGTTCCACCCAACCTTTTCCTGAAGATAGCTCAACTGCTTGTCTTAGGACCCCCGAGCCTGTCCACTGATCCACCAGGATGAAAGCACTATGTGAAAGGATGGGATTAAATACAACTGCAACTCTACAAAAGTACTTAACAATAGTACTTATGCCGTTAGCAGTAAAGAACTCAACTAACAAGCTGCACTAGTTCTAAAAACAGTCTTAACACTCAAAGCACTTCTAACTTTCCCCTCATCAAATCTCTTGTGCTCCTTTCTCAGCATTTTAGAAATTTCACAAGGTAAAATTGAACAGCCTCCTGCTGAATTCGATGGATAAATATATGCATGCCTAGGCCTTTTTGGTCAGTTTTTCAATTAATGAGCCAACTGCTCTGTTCCACGTTCTTGGGGAACATGACCACAAAATTAGGGAAGCTCCCCCCTGCAACAACTAGAACTGGTTGAGGATGTTACCATGTGTTAGTTTGCTCTCACCCTAGTCCATTCCACCTAGTGGGCCAGTGGACACTCATTCAACAACATTCTTAGGCTATTTGTCTCATCTTTTATTTATTAACTAATAAAATATTTAATATAATTAATTACAGTCATTCTTGACCCCACATGGTCAATAGTCACAAAATTTACAATAAAAATAAAATATAATGTCTTCTTTAAACATAAAATTTTATTGAAATTGGGGTACGTGACCAGAAATTTGAGGTTTGAACATCTAATGAGCATAATTGTGCAGCTATACCCTAATTTCCATTTTTTAACAACTTTGTAATACCATTATATCTTATCACCTTGCTTGGTTTTCATGTGATACCATTTAACTCATATTCTTTACCTTCCCATGATTTTTTTTTTAAATTAAAAGCCATTGTTCCCAATGATTGTAGCCATTGGCCACCCAAGACAACATCACCACCACCCATTGGGAAAGAAATCATTGGACTATTCAATACATATTCCCACATAGCCAGATTGATAATATGGCATTTCCTTGAGTAATTTATAGTTCCTCCATTTGCAATCATTACTTGAAATTATGGTGCTCGATAAAAAAAGCAATTAAGAAATTTGGCTAATTTACAGTCAATGAAATTATGAGTACTACCAGAATCAATCAACAGTGTTACCTTCCTCGTTTTCATGTATCCTTCTATCTTGAGAGTTTGAGGAGTACTAATTCTAGCTAATGCATGCCAAGATATGGTGGGAGTAATTTCTTTTGAAGTAGCCTCTTCTATTTCTTCTGAAGTCGCCTCTTCTTGAGATTCTTCCGCTTCTTTTGGTTCTTCCTCTTCACAATATATGTAGAATAATTTCTTCTCATTGCACTTATGTCGCTTAATATACTTTTTGTCACAATTAAAGCATAATCCTTTTGATCTTCTTTCATCTAGTTGTTGGGGTGTCAACCTTTGTGGTGGTTTAGAAGAAGGAACTTTATTTTCTCTATATGTGTTGGAGAAGGCCTTTCTAGTAGTCATTGCCATATTTTTATTTTCAACCTTTCTTGCCATCATGAAATCCTTCTCTAGCAATGATGGTTCAAAGAGATGCACCTCATGTTGAATGTTACCTTTCAAGGTTCCAATAAAGAGATATAACAATTTATCTTCTATAATATTCTTCACTCTGAAACTTAGCTACTGAAATTGCTTGATGTGATCTGTAACTGAACCTTTTTTCTTGAGATTTACCAACTGACTAAAGAAGGTGTTTCTTTTTATATCCCCATGTGCAATGAATGATTATGTGAATATAGACCAAGAGATAATAGACTCCTTTTTACGATTACAAATTCATTGGTACCATACAAAATGATCATGCTCTAAATACTAGGATGCAATAGTTACCTTTTGCATAGTGGGAACCTGGTGTGGATTAAATAATTGCTCCATCTGAAAAATCCACATGATTGGATCCTTTCCATCAAACTTTCTCATGTCAATATTGGGGATAAAGTAGTTTCTTGGACCTGAATTGAACCCATGATGTTGTAGTGAATCATCAACTTTTGCGGACTCCAACTTCCTACTATCAAATTGTTTTTCAATTTTCCTCCTTATCCTCTTCTTGAGTAGATAATTTAGGAATAAATTTATGTTTGATATCATTGATAAAATTCTTCAAGTCTTGAATATATTATTTACTAGCCATCCCTTTGAGATCCTCCTTAGTAGCCATCTTCTTTTTCAATTTAGTAAAGTCATCAATTTTCAAATTTCCTTTAATCATATATTCCAACTTGGACACTCTAAAATAAATGAATCCTCTTGGGGTTTGAGTGGAGTGTGATTCTTTACACTTCCTTTTGGTGTATTTTTTAACAATATCACACCCTATGGTTTACCACAAATATATCATTCTAATAAAATCTATTCAAATGCAAAATGACGTAACTTTTTCAAACACTGATTGGAGTGATTGTTTCAGGTCTGACTTGTAGCCGAGGTAAAATTTGAATAGTGACTCAAATAAGTATGAAACTTCATCTCGTAGTACCCTGGTCTGTCCTATTTCCAATGACGCATGCCTGACCTAATTTGGATGAGCTGAAAAAACTTTATTGAAAATATACCAAAGCTTCTTATTTTCGGCCTATCCAGAAGAGCGAACTTGTACTGTATGCCATGTCTCCTATGTTTTGTTTCTATATATGAAAACTCTACCACCAATACCCTAGTTTGTCTTCTTTCAGATGCAACTTGTATCACTGCATTTGGATCTCGGATTCCTTAGATATGACCTTTTCCCTAAGAACACACGTTTTAGACTTGCAAAAACCCTAGATTCCTCCACAATTATCTCTGAAACTGTAATGGATCAAAATCTAAATTTTGGACTCAAGATATTTAAGAGTGTTTTCGAAGTGGGTTTTAAACCTATATATTTGATTCCTTGTACAAAAAAATTGTTGTGAAAGTTCCAAGATGGCTTGTTTTGCAGAAGCCAATCCTGAGGAAAGAGCTCTGATACAAATTGTTATGCAACCGAGTCCCAGATATAGAATAAAAAGAGCAGAAATAGACAATAAGAGAGTAATACACACCTAAAAATTGAATAGAAGAGATAAATATAAATCATCTTTGAGGGAGGAACCTTCTTACACAATGTACAGAGTACACAAGACAAGATAAGATACTATGATGACTAAAATGAGAATATATCCTTCCTGTATATAGGAGATAAAGGTTTACAATAACAACTAATAAATAATCATCCACTTAATAACCAACAGGGGCATTAAAATGATTTGAGCTTCGCACGTTATAGGGTTTGTGGTCTGCAGGTTTGCAGGACTCATGCCCATGGATCCTGTGAACCCCAACTCGATTGAAGATCAATTCCACACCATCATTGCTTCCCTTCCTTCTCCTTCATCTTCAGCTCCTCCTTCTTCACATTTCATAAAGCGCATCGATATTCCAGAAGTCAAGCTCTCTTCTACCGCCTCAAAAGGAAAAGTAGTCACCCTCTCTGAGAAAGGCCTCATTGGCCTATTCACTGGGCTTTGGCCATCCCCTCGCTCAGTAGAAGTCTGGCTCAACAAAAACTAAAGAACCCTAATCCAAGGTGAGGTTCAGCAAATATTCTGTGGGAAAGGTTATTTCGCATTCATCTTTGAAAAGAAAGAGGATTGAGATCTTATTTTTAGGAATGGACCTTACTTCATGGGTCCAAGAGGCATGTACCTGAACAAATGGGATCTCTCTTTCAACCTAGAAAAATACATCCCTAAGGCTGTTCCAGTTTGGGTGAAGCTACCCCATCTCCCTCTTCATTGCTAGAATGACGAACATTTTAGAGCAATAGGAAATACCTTGGGTAAATATGTGGTGAATTCTGAGCAAAAAGCTCGAATGTTCTCATGTGTCTGAATCTGCTTTGAGGTTGATCTTGAAAAAGGATTGCCAGAATCCATTAATCTCTCCATTGACGGATGGAATCATTTGCAAACTGTGGATTATGAGCAAATCCCTTTTAAATGCAAATACTGTCAGGAATATGGGCATTTTGCAAAATGTTGTCCAAAACAATTGGAGAAATCTAACACAGAAGGCCTACAAGAAGAGGGATGGAACAAAGTAAGTGGGAAAAAAACTGCAAAGTACATAACCACAAAGCAGCCTCACATCTCGTCAAAGAGTGCCTCCGGAAATAGGTTTGAGGCTCTTCAAATAGAGGAATGAGAGATTAAAACCCCAGAGTAAAATGTGGAAGAATCCCTATATCAGGAAGATGAAACACCAACAGAAGTGCCACCTCAAAAGGAGGAGAATGATTTGGAAGAAGATATGGTGCATGGCAGGGAAGGAAGCTGCAGCCAACTCAAAAGGATCGGTCACACGATCTAGGGCAAAAGCATGCTCTGAGGAATCCACGGACATCTCCGTTGAGGAACAAGAACCTCTCTCCAAGAAAGGAAGAAAATCCAATAAGATAATATAGGAACATGAAGCAACAAGGGAAAATGCAGTAGGGAAATAGTCTAATTTAGACTTTCTAGTCAAAACCTCACAAGCAAGAAAATACCTTCTCAATGCAGAAGAGGGAAAAAAGGAGAAGCAAAAAGCGCTTAGACAACTCAAGAAATAATGAAACTGGTCTCCTGGAATTGCAGAGGATTAGGAGGTTCCCAGAAAATAGAAGTTATCAAAAGATTTAAATCAATGGAATCGTCTTCAATTCTTCTCATCCAGGAGACAAAAAAAATGGCTAAAGATAGTCTAGCAACATTAAAAAGATTCTAGCCAAAAGGTGAAGGACTAGCCACCAATGCATTTGGTGCCTCTGGAGGCCTGCTCTGTTGGTGGGACGCTGAAAAATTTGCTATGCATTCTGCAATTGAGAAAAAAAACTAGTTGTTTATCAAATTAGAAAACAAAGAAAAGAAAGAAATGTTCTGGATAGGGAACATATATGGCCCAACTATCCATGCTCAGAAAGATAGTTTTTGGAATTCCCTTGAAGAACAATGTGAAGGTAAATCGCTTCTCCCTTGCTTCATAGCGGGGGACTTGAATGTTACGATATCCTCGAATGAACACAGAGGTGGAACTAAGGTCAGGGATCCCTTTGGAGAAAGGATGGAGGACCTAATTATGCTATGGGGTCTTTTGAATATGAAACCAAAGAATGCTACTTTCACTTGGAGAAAGGAATGAATTGGACCTGGTCAAATAGCTACTAGAGTAGACCAATTTTTTGTTAGCACCCATCTCCTCAGAACACATCCAGAGACCAAACTCTTGTGCTCAGCCATTTTAGATCACAAGCCAATCTGCCTCTTTTTCCCGCCTTTGGATAATTTGGGGCCTCTTCCTTTTCGCTTTAATCATATTTTCCTGGAATCTGAAGGAGTTAAGGATATCATCACAAACTCCTGGCAATGTTTCATCCCAGGAACTCTAGCATTATCATGGAAACAGAAGATCAAAAGGGTTAAAACAACTCTCAAATCATGGGAAAAGCACCATTATCAAGAGCCTTCTCAAAAGAAATCATAAATTATAAAGAGTATGGAAGCCCTTCAAGCGGAAATGGAGGAAAGCAAGATCACCAAGGAGCATCTTGTCAAAGAAATAGAACTTGAGAAAATTCTGCAAAAAATATTAAGGCATGAGGAAGAGGGATGGAGGCTACAATCATGTATTCTCTGGCTTAAAGTTCAAGATAAAAATACAAGATTCTTTCAAAACAAATGTAGAGATAGACAAAGGTGGAACACAATGTAGGAGCTCAAAAGTGAGGATGACACAATCATCACCAGGAAAGCGGCAATCAACACAGAGGTAAGAAGTTTTTTTGAAAACATGTATAATGAATAAGAGTATGTCTCACAAAAATGCATGGAAGAAATGGTTTGAGACATTCCAACCCTAATTATCCCTGAGGAAAGCATGTAGCTCGAATCCCCCATCTCGGAGGAAGAGGTTAAGAAGGCCATATGGTCCCTCCATCTGGACAAAGCCCCAGGCCTTGACGATTTCCCTATCCATTTCTATAGAACCTTCTAGTCTCTAATAAAAAAGGATCGCATGCATCTCATCTGCTGGATGACGAAAGGAAAAATGGTTGGAGCCAAAAATTCCACCTTTCTGGCCCTAATCTGAAAAGAGGCAAATCCCTCCTCCGTCAATGCCTCTTACAAAATTTTCTCAAAAGTCTTATCTTTGAGACTAAATCCTATTATTCACTCTCTGATCTCTACAAATCAAGGAGGCTTTATCTCGGGCCGGAAAATCAGTGATAACATCCTTATGGTACAGGAGGCGATACATTCCAGCACAAAAAAAGGGTGAACCAGGTATGGCCATCAAGTTGGACTTGGAAAATTCCTTTGATCGATTCAGGCATTCCTTCATTTTTCTGGTGCTAAAGAAATTTGGTTCCCCCCCCATCTTCATCAATCAAGTTGAAGCTTGCATAAATTCCCCATGGATAGCTCCCTTAATCAATGGTAGACCCTTTGAATTTTTTAAAGCCTCCCGAGGGATAAGACAAGGGTTCCCCCTCTCCCCCTTTCTTTATATCCTTATTGTAGATTCCCTTAGTAGAAGACTCTCTAGACTTCAAGCTGAAGGCTCTCTTCTGGGTCTCTCTTTCGAAACGGAGTCCTCCCTATCAATCATGCTCTTTTTACAGATGACACAATTTTGCTAGGAATATCCTCCCCTCAAATAGCCAGAAACTTCCTAAGACCCCTAGACCTTTTCCTCTATTCCTCAGGAAGCTCAGCCAACCTGAACAAATGTTAGCTCTATGGATGGAATTGTAATACAACAACTCTTCGCATTATATCACATATTCTACATATCAATGCCACTCATAATTGGACCCATTTCACTTATCTGGGTATTCCCATACCAAAAAAGACCTTTGCCTCTGTTATGTGGAATCCGATCATTCAAAAGATCAAAAATAAATTCCACTCTTTGGGCTCAAAGTGGTTAAATCTTGCAGGGAAAATGACTCTCATCCATTCCATCCTTTCCTCCTATCCAATTTACTCTAGCTTGATGATCCTAGCCCCAAAGAATGTCATCAACAATATATGCAAGGAAATCAAAAAAATTCTTTGGCAAGGAGGAAAGGTTCAATCAAAGAAATTCCACTTAGTTAAATGGGACACAGTCAAAAGGGAAAAAAATAAAGGTGGATTGGGCATCAGGGACCCAGAACAAATGAACAAAGATATGGGAGGAAAACTGATCTAGAGGTTGGCTACAGGCAAGAAAGAATGGTGGAAAGAAATAATAAGGAAAAAATACATCAAAAGACCCAGATCAAAAATCTTAGACAACACATGGATGGGTAAGGGAACCTCTTTTTGGCTATTGTACAAAGCCTCTCTCAACATAATTCAGTCTAACTACTATTGGATCCTAGGTAATGGTAAAAAAATCAATGTCTGGGATTATAGCATCCTAGGGGATCCTCCTCATTCCTCGCTTCTAGGTCTGACTATTCTCACTGAATTGGCCCGCATCCAGGGCAGTCACACTCTCCATGATCTATCATTGTGGGATTCGTTGGGGTGCTGGATAGGTTGGAAATAACTTCACCCCCCAGCCCATTTGGAAGGATCCACGACCCTCTTTCTCTCATCCTTGCATGGCTTGTATCCATCTCGAGAATCAGCAAGAGAACGCATTGGTTGGGGTAAAACTGGTCAGTACACAGTCAAAGAGGAATACAAGAGACTCTCCTTGGAGCTGGTAGCAAATGAACAACTTTGGAGGAAGGTTTGGCACCCAGACAGCATCCCGAAAGTAAACTCTTTCATCTAGATCCTGATGCACAATAAACTTCTCACGGTTGAGAACCTCAAGAAGAGAGGGATAGAAGGACCCTCCCGGTGTGCTCTTTGCAATATGGAAGAGGAAAACTCAAATCATATTTTTCTTCAATGCAGAGTTTCCCTAAAAATTTGGTAGTGTGTTCTCCCTACGGGCTTTCACTTCATACCCTCAAGATCTGTGGTTCAGCTTCTTGAGGATTGGTCTAAATAACTCCCTGGCTCTCTCAATAAAAAAAACAACTAATAAACCCAGTAATAGACCCAAGCCTACATAAATAATATGTAATGCACCACAATATAGGGAGAATGTGCCACACTATATGGTGTAATGTGTCATCATTAAGGGCTTAACAATTTCTATCTCATTATCCACAACTTGGTGATTGTTGGATAGGGAGGGTTATCTTCATTGTTGCACTAGACGACTATGTTCCCTTCCCGACAAGAAAGAGGTAGCTTATTGTGATCAATGAGGGGAAATGATGGGTGCTTCCTCATCTAGTAGCATCAACTAGCGATTAATGGAGTCAATTAACACACACTTTTCCTTCTCCTCCCTCGTCCCCTCTTCTTGATAGTCATATATCCACACATCATCTTCTCGCCACCTCCTCACATCCACGTTTCAAAACCATCTATTTCTCTACAACCCCAACCCTAGTTTGAAACCTTTCCTACGGATACACTAAAGCATACATACAAAATGCAATAACAACATGATTTAGATTTCAGGTGGGGAGATACCATGGATAAGGACAAAAGAATGAATATGATGAGGGAACAAGAAACAACAAAGAGAAACTATGACAGTAGTGACATAAACTCCAACTCGACATCCTCATCTCTTCACAAACAACCGAAACTAAATGAAGAAGGAGGACGATCAACTCAGTGGACCTAAGAGCAACTAGATCCCCAACGAGGATTATGAAAATTTGTTATCGTTACCTTACAAAATTCAGAGTGATGTTTTAAAAGTTATTCAGCTTATATAGCCAAAAATACTTATTGACATCAAAATTTATGGTTAACACTAATAATTCACATTATTACTCAAATTAATTTTTCGCATAGTTGCAATTTGACGGACTTCAACTATTGATAAGGACTGCATGCTATTACCAAAGATGGATTCAAGTTCATTACATGTGCAATCTAGACACCACCTCGTCATCAAAACTAGATCCTAAGAACGAGCACACCTCCTTTTCCCATGTGGGGAGCCTATGTTAATTTCTATTCTTTTTATTTGTGAATTTCTTCTCATCTTTTTGTTTCCCTCGGTTTTTCTTCTTCTCAATAAACACTTGCAATGCAACATTTAATATTGTTTCTATGGAAATGTGAATTATTGAATTTATTACTTCTGTTGAAGCTATGTAATGATCTTTGACAAAAATTAAATTGATATCTAAAGATATCATGCAATCAGCTTCAACTCTTTCTCAATAATTGTGTTTCCTATGACAAAGAACTTTGTTAATTCAATAAGCAGTAATTTTGGGTCTCATAGTTATAGACTATCTATAAGCCTTAGCAGTTATTCCTAGACGATATTTCTTGAAGTAAGTATTTCCATCCTACGTCGATAATTCCACCTATTTTGTGATGTTCATAGGTACATCCGATCCTAGAGCCACTATTCTTCATGATCTTATGAATCAATCCATATTGACGATGGGGTCATTTCCCCTTATACTGATTTTGGTATAACTCTAGTATTTTTATGAAGATATTAGTCTAAATCGATACTATAAATAATGGAAATCAACAATAAGTTAGGGAAGTTTCCTTATTTATCTCCTGTCATGTGGTTTCCCTGACATGTTCCTAATTATGAAATCCACCATCCACTCATCCCTTTCAATTGACGGGTGTCAACAATTTAAGGTTTCCCAAATCCATCTCTTTAATTCCTCCATGTGACTCTGAAATGAGACATCTCCAACCGTGTTGCTGAGATATGACTAATTCGGATTTTGAATTATGGTTTTCAAAACAAAGAATCTCCCCCTCTGAAGTGGTTTTCATGAAATTGGAGGTATTATTGATAATAGATAATAACATGGCTCCCTTACGATAAGGATTTGACTTAGAGATATAGATATTGTAATTCCTTGTAGATAAAGATAAACTACTAAGATGAGGACAATGAAGAATGGTGCCACTTTTGTTGGATTACTTTTTTTTCTCTATTCTGCTCTGGTTGCTAATTTGAAGGCATTTCAAAATCATTTTCACATGTTGGATTCGATTGTATTTGTGTTTGTGGATTGTATGTATTTGTGTGGATGAACTTTTTGGATTGGTGTGAATGGAAATATATACATTGTATGTATTGGTTTAGATGAAACATACATTGAAAATAGTATGCATAGTGTTAGAATGTTGCAATGTAAATTTTGTTATGTTACATGAAGGTCACTGATAAGGTGGTTAATTGTCATCAAATATGTAAAACAAAGGCATTCTTTTTCCTTTCTATTCCCTATGAACTTCCCAAGAGTTTTTATTGTATTTCCTCATTGGTATAAGGCAATTTGTGGTTAGACACTTTAGTTATGGTTTGAACGAGAATTGTTTGATAAAAAAACAACTAAAATAAACATAATAAAAAAAGATAAATACTTTACTTTTGGTTGGTTTAACAAATGATGAATGGAAGGAAAGAGCAATTGTACACAATTTATTTGTAACATGAACATTAAAACACAATAGGCCTTTTAGGGTTGGAATTTAAAAACTATATTAACCTCATTTGACGGCTTGGAAGAATTTCTTAGAAATATTTTTCACTATTCATATGTTTGATTACAGGTCTACATATTTTATGGTTGTATTCAACAACCAAAATTCCCCATTGATGAATAATTTGGCTGTCAAATTCCAATGTTAGAGGGCAGTGGCGGTATGGAGTAGAAAATCAAAAGATGGAGAGCATAAATGCTTATGAGATTGAATCATTGCATATGAATAGAGTTGATTAGATTCATAAGGTGCATGCTTGAGTTTTTTTTTTACATACAAACACAATGAAAAAAAAGAGTGGAGAAATTGATTCAGATCATTGCATATGGATAATTGATTTGATTCAGAAGGTGCATGCTCGAGTACTTTTTTTTTTCTAGAAAAAAAAAAAAAAAAACCATGAAAATACAGTGGAGCAATTGATTCAAGGTTTACCACACTAAGTTTCTCTCCCATATGCCCTCCCATATACATTTCATTAATGGCTTAAAAACATTAAATTTGATTGGTGATTATTACCTCCTATTTATTTGGAAATCAATTTTCCATCCCATTACATTTGATTACTTGGAAGTGCAATGCCCTACCATATACATTTAATTGATGGCTTAAATCTTCAAACTTGGTAATATGTTCCACTAGGGTTGTATTCTTTGTGTTTCGTTGGTTAAATTAGCATAATTTTTTCCATTCATATGTGATGTCAACTTTGTTTTATTTAATGATCTCAATTTTTTTTATGTGTCAATACTTTATAACCCAAGTTCAAGTGGCATTTTATACATGTTATTTAAATTGTTCAAATGGTAATTTGCATTGTTTAAATGAAAATTTCAAACATTTGGATAAATTGAAAGTATAGGTATTAACATATAATTACAAGTAAGTATTGAATTTACAAAATTACTAAAATTAGAATTTTGAAGTTGAATTTTAATTTTCAAATGACAACTTCAAACATTTTTTACAGATTCGAAGCATAAAAATCACTCTAGAATCACAATTTGTAAGTACTAAAATCACAAAGAAAATTAGAAAATACTAATATTGTACTATTAGTATATTTTTCATTAAGACAATAATATTAAATAAGTAAATAATCACATCAACAGTCATAATATTAATGCATTTTTGAGAAATAATAAAGTTTAATAATATAATTTATTAATTAAAATAAAAGTGTGAAGAAGTGGTGAAGACTATAAAAATTATTAATTAAATTTTATTACTAAAATTTATCAATTATGGAGAAGATTATAAACTCCGTGTGCAAATTCAAAAAAAGTGGAAGAAAATATGTGATGGCACAAGTGGAATGATAGGAAGGATAATAAATTTAGTCTATAATGAGGAGCATCTCATATTGTAATTGCATCCTATATGTACAAGTATATTCTAAATAGACTGGAATCCTTCTTAACAAAAAAATATAGATATTACAAGGTTGCAATTTTTTAAAGTTTAATCCATACCTGTATCCTCTTTGTAATGGAATTTCAAATGCGGAAAGTAAACCACAATATAAATTACTATGTAGAAGACACAAAACATAATATCATTTTATGAGGAGCAATCAATTAAAGAAACAAGATTAGTATAACATTATCTTCCCTAGCGTAGATACCTGTTCCATGCACAAACATGTCTGACCATGAAGGGCCACACTTGTAACAAGAGAGAGATTGTGCAATCCACGTGTCTCTCATTCCATATTTGTTATAAACTAGCTAAAACCACACTTTCCCATGCTAATTTACATTTATGGTTTGTAGATCTTGAGTTTTGATGTCACTTGATGACTTAAAAATAGTAATCGAAATTGATAAGGAACATAACGTAGTGTTGTTGTGTGCCTCTTTTGTTTCGATTAAATGTTATATGCCACGTGATTATATGTGAATTGTATATATAAGGATTTTATGAAAGTGAATATGTGACTTGTAACTATTGTTGTTATGACAAACCAATATGGTGATTAAAATTCAATTATGCATCCAAGTCATCTTATATACATGTAACAAATGCAATGATTGACTTTGTTGTGTTCTTGTTGGATGAACCAAATGCACAATCCTAAGTGAACGTGTGGCACACCAAAATACTTGGTTGGAAGGGGTGTTCTAGTGAAGGGTAACAAGAAAATTTAGAACCATGAGATAATTGACAAAAAAACAATTACAACTTATCATCATTGATCTAACGCACAAAACCTTCAAATATAGTTGCAAAAATGCGTAAAAGATTTGAATTCAAGGTAAAGGTGTTATCTAAAAATTGGAGATGAGAAATGAGATATATATGAGGATAACTATTTAAAGGATAAATTTATAAAATGTTTCTATGTAAGAAGCTTAGATCTGACCATGGGAGGAACCAATCCTACCACCATGTCAAAAGGGCTCTGCATTTACATCTGACCGTGGGAGGAACCAATCCTACCACCATGTCAGAAGGGATATGCACTTACATATTACCATGGGAGTCACCAATCCTACCACCATGTCAGAAGGGCACACGGACTCATCACTTCCCGTTGGAAGGAACCTAGATCTGGAGAACATCCATCTTCTCCGTGAAGTACTCAAACTTCACTCTGGCTAATGTCTTGGTCAACACATTAGCTATCTACTCATCCATCGCAATATACTAGAACTTCACTACTCCTCTCTGCACCATATCTATGATATAGTGATATTTGATCTCGATATGCTTTGACTTGTCATGGAACACTGGGTTCTCTGACAACTTCACACAACTTTGGTTGTCACAATATATATAAGTAGAATATAACTGGAGATCAAACAAATCAGATAGTAACTTCCTCAGCCACAGTACCTCACAACTACCTGAACAAGCTTCAACATACTCTGCTTCGGTTGTACTCAGTGCCATAGAGGATTTCCTCCTGCTAAACCAATAGATCACACTTGATCCCATACTGAAGCAGCACCTCGAAGTGCTCTTCCTATCAATGGCATTGCCTTCCCAATCCGAATCCACATATCCTTCCAGGTTAATCTTTTGATTCGCCCCATACTTGAGCCCATAATCAACTATACCCTTCAGGCACCTCAGAATATTCTTTGTAGCAATCAGGTGAACATGTCTCAGATCTATCAGGAATTGGCTCAATGTGTTCACAACAAAGCAAATATCTGGTCTTGTATTCATCAATTACATCAAGGACCCAATCATTTGATGATACATTGTAGCATCAACTGTCTCTGATGAAGCATCACTCAATAGATTTAGGTTCGATTCCATAGGTGTGGTGATGGCCTTGCAGTCCATCATCCCGAACCTCTTCAGGATCTCTATTGCATAATTCCCTTGTCCTAGGGAGATTCCATTGATATTATGCCACACTTCCATGCCTAGAAAGTAGTGCATCATACCCAAGTCCTTCATCTCGAACTCAACAACAAGCTTCCTCTTTGTATCAGCAATCAACCCATCCTCAGGTGTTACAAACAACTCATATACATATAGTAGGAGCATCACACAGTTTCCTTCCTCAACCTTATAATAAAGGTTCGAGTCCACTTTACTCTTTGTAAAGCCTAATCTAGTCAAGAAGCTATCAATTCTGCTGTACCATGTCATGGGTGCCTATTTCAACCCGTATAGGGATTTCTTCAATTTACACACATGAGTTTCCCTGTCATGTGTCTCAAAACCGAGTGGTTGCTCCACATACACTTCCTCTTCCACTACACCGTTCAAGAAAGTAGTCTTGACATCCATCTGGTGTATCTTCCATTTCATTACTGCAGCCAGAGCAAGTACTAATCTGATCCAAGTGTATTTGGATACAGGTGCAAAAGTCTCTTCATAATCTATTCCTTCTTTCTAGGAGAAGCCACGAGCAACAAATCTTGCTTTATATTTGTCTATGCTACCATCTGCAGGATGCTTGATCTTGTAGATCCACTTGGAATTCACAATAGAATTCCCCTCTAGTCCTAGGACAACAAACAAGACATCATTATTCATGATTGATTGGTACTCCTCGATCTTAGCATCCTTCTATTCTTTCTTCTTTTCCACTTCATCATAGTTGGAAGGTTCTTTATCAATGATGTCACATAATAGGGTTACATATCTGGAGTAGGACCTAGTTCTCTTCCTTTCTTTGTGCATTTCTTCTGGAGCCCCATATGTTTCTGCACCTTGGATAGCCTCTCATACCCATGGAGGTTTCCTCTTGTGAGGATTCTTCTCTTGCGGTGGATCTATAGGTTCTTGGGGTTATTCTATTTCTCGATATTCATCTTGAGTTGCATCATTCATAGTTGTATCTTGAATTCTGGGTGCTTCTGCTTCTTCAGGGTCTTCAGCAGGTTTCTTTCTAGATTTTTTGTAAGCTGAGTGTTTGACAAAAGTTACATCTCTGCTGATATCAATCTTCTTGAATCCTAGGAAGTATATTATGTAAGCCTTCGATCTTTCACTATATCCCACAAATATACCCTTGTTTCCTAAGGGATCTAATTTTGTCCTGTTTTCTTTTGGAATGTGTATGTACATTGGACAACCAAATATTCTGAGATGACTGACTTCTAGTTTCTTGTCAGAGAATACTTCTTTAGGTGTCTTGTTCTCAAGTACTCTATGTAGAGTATGGTTCTGTACATACACAGTTGTCCTAGAAGCTTCTGCTTCTAGATGCATGGGAAGATCTTGATCATGAAGCATTGCCCTTGCGACTTCCATAAGCATTCTATTATTCCTTTTTGTAACCCCATTCTATTCTGTATTATATGGAGTAGCCAACTCCCTCTTAATCCTTGAATCTCTACATAATTATTTGAATTCATTTGATGTGAATTATCCACCATCGTCTGATCGAAAGGTCTTGATTTTATATTCTATATGGTTCTCGATCAAGGATTTGTATTCTTTGAACGTGTTGAATACTTCATCTTTTCTTTTCAAGAATTATATCGTTGTCTTTCTAGAAAAATCATCAGTGAAAGAAACATATTATACATAACCATTCAATGAACTGGATGACATTGGACCGCATACATCGGAGTGGATGATTTCCAAGATTCCTTTTTCCTTGCTCTCGCTACTTGGAAATGTCTTCTTTGTGTTCTTTCCTTTCGTACATCCTTTGCAAACACCTTCATGCTTTTCCTGTATTTCTAGAAGAACTTCAACAGCTTCACTTGCAAGTGGTAGTGCCCTATAGTGCACATGTGCAAGACTTCTATGCCAAAGTTCATTTGGCTCTACCGAGTCATGTACCAAATCTTGCTCTGATTGGCCCTTTATCTTGTATAAGCATCCCTCTTTTTCTCCAATCACTACTGCATCATCTATAGTCTTCCCCTTTGGCCACATAAGGACTGGGCCATCTACAAATGCAACCCTTATTCCTTTTGCATCCAATGAATATATGGAGAGGATATTCTTCTTTAGTCCTCCTACAAACAAGACATCCTTCATATTCGTAGACTTTCCTGAGACTAGCTTATGGGAAGATTCACCACTACCTTTTATTGGATACTGGTAGTCATACCCAAGTTTTACTTTGTGGGGTGATTCATGTTCGAATAGTTTCACAAAATATTCCTTGAATCCCATCATGTGTTTTGAAGCCCCACTGTCTATAAGACAATCATTGCTTCCATGTGTGACAGTTCCCATGAGGGAAGAAATCAAAACATAATATTCATCACTTGAAGAATCTGCACTTTCTTGTTTGACTTTCTTCCTAGGAGGATCATCATCCTCTGTACTATGAGCATTGTAACATCCACGACCCTCTGACCGGTGAAGAGGATGCTACAATACATCAAATCACCTGGGCATCTAGCCCCATGAACATGAAACATACATACATATAGTCCTGAAGCATGATACTTAAAACATAAAACCATCTATGAAGCATAATCATTCATATACACAATGGAAGCAAAACATATCAATCAGCATTCATGCATATATAGATCAGCATTTAACATGTATATCATCGTTCATCAATGGTAATTATAATTGCAGATACAAGTTAGGCAAGAATACATATCTTATGAAGAACTTGTTCCGCAACTAGCTACGTCGCTACAACGTTCCACCCAACCATAGGCCTGCGTGCTCTTTAATTCCTCAACAATTTTGTCACCCCCGAGCATGGCATGATTCCCCAAGGAATAAGGAACTAACAGGCTTACACATAGCCAAGGATAACAACACCACAAGGGTACACAATTCATCCAAGCCAACACAATTGGGTTTATCAGGCGAATAGTAGATCAGCCAAGCCAACAAAGTTGGGTTTATCAGGACATCCAAGAGCTGGGAAAGGCTAATTCTAAGCTAGTGAGCTCACTAAAGAGCTAGAGACACCAACACCAGAGCCAGCCTAGCTTCTAGAACACCCACTCACACCCAACACAATGAAGTCAGTCCCTTCTCTGTAACACAGTCCCTCAGACCATGACCTTCCCTCCAGCGCTCTTCAGGGGTTGTGGAGAAGAAAGCCATCTCAGTAGCTCTGTCTGTGTGGTTCTCAACCAACCAAGTTTATCAAGCACCTCAGGCCTTCATTCACCACTCTAAAGCAGTTCAAGGACAAAAGCATTGCATCCAAGCAACCAAATAACTATTCAAGCTTCTACAGGGAAAAACATAGTCAGTCCATTGTGGCAAACAACAACCCACAACAAATTTCTCAATGCAATCATGGCCAAATATTAGTCAACACACACACATGAACCCACAGCACCCGCTCCTCAATACAATTGCCGTGAGACTTGCACAGACCAAAAAATGGTAAGGGAATAGACTCTCAAACTACACCTCATGGAAAAGGTCACTGGCAAACAAAACTGGGAAAGAAAATTACAGCCACGGCCCAGAAATAGAGTAGCAGTCTTCACCTCATGATTCAGCGATGAAGGTTGGAACAAATGCCCAGTCCAGAAATGTGTGGGGAAAATTGATTCTCTGTCTTAATGGAAAGAACACAACTCATAGACTGACGATCAGTGATGAAACCACAGCAGCCTAACGATGGTGAGAAAGACCAATGCTCTGCGTGAGCAGGGGAATAATACTCACAGACTAGCAACACGTGAGAGATAGAGGGAGAACCCCAAACAAAGGAATGTGTATTCCTTTAACTCAATTCACATGAGGTGAATGAACAGCCATCATTTGGTTAGTGGACAGACCATTTGAAACCTAGAAGGTGGTCATGGAGAGAGTGCAGGCGCATGGGGAGAATGGCCATCATGGCGTAGCGGCCTTGCTATCAGCGAATAGACGTGCCACTGACAACAGAACAATGAAGGTGGTGGTTGGATGAGACAAGGGAGGGTGAGTGAAGAGAGTGGTGACACATGGCTTTTCCCCTCCCTACCCTTAGGAAATCATGCCCCTTCTCAATTTAGTTGCAGTGAACATAGCTGGCTAGGTTATTTAATTAAATGTGTGTTTACATGATGCCACATTTAATATATATGCCGCATGTTCCGATATACCATTGGTGACCATTTCAATCCAAAACATATCATAACCAAGTCATGGTGGGGCCTTGGCCTTTAGCTCCGCATCAAGATCATTTACAACATATGTATCATATATACTAAATGTAAGCGGGGTCAAAACTAGGGTGTTACATTCCCCTCCCCCTTCAATAGCATTGTCCTCAGTGCTTTACAAAATTTGAACAAAATGCTACACTGGTACCACCTCAGTGTTCTACAGAATTGAACAAAAATGGATGTGCCAATCGCATGGCATCCTCTAGCTCCCACGTAGCCTCTTCAGGTCCATAATGCTCCCATTGCACCTTTACTTTCCCTATGGCCCGGTTTCAGAGCATTGTGACCTTCTTGTCGAGGATGCACATTTGCTCAATTTGGAATTCTCCCTTGGGTTCCACCTGAATCACATCCCAATTTATCACATGGTTAGGATCATGTACATATTTCTTAAGAAAAGAAACATGAAAGACATTATGAGCTATAGTACTAGCAGGCAATGCAAGTCTATATGCAATAGGCCCTATTCTTTCAAGCACTTCAAATGGCCCACAATATGTAGGTGACATCTTGGCACAACTTCCAAGCTTCAAGGAACTTTTCTTTGCTTTCACTCTGAGGTAAACATGATCCCCCACACTGAACTCTATGTTCATCCTATGCTTATCTACATAGCTTTTCTGTCTGTCCTATGCTACTTTTAGATTCTATCTAATCCTTACAACCTATTGCTCCATTTCCTTGAGCAATTCTGGTTTAAGCACAACTCTGTTCACTGGGTTGTCCCAAGTCATTGGTGTCTTGCACCTTCTTCCATACAAAGCTTCATACGGACTCATCCCTAAGGATGCTTGCTATCCATTGTTGTAAGCAAACTCTACCAAGTGTAAGTAATCTTCCCACTTGGTTGGTTTATCCATCACATACATGCGAAGCATTTCTTCAAGCACCTGATTAACTCTTTCTGTCTACCCATCTGTCTAAGGATGGTATGCAGTGCTGAAGTTTAGCTTTGTACCCAAATTTGCAAACAATCCCTTCCAAAAATTGGAAGTGAAGTTGACATCTCTGTCAGAAATTATTGCCTACGGTAATCCATGCAATTTGAAAATCTCCTTCATGAAAATCTTGGCAATGTCATCAGTCTTATGCGTAGAATTCACTAGTATAAAATGTGCTTCCTTTGTCAACTTTTCTACTACAACCATGATTGAATCATGTTGTCTCCAAGTCATCAGCAATCTTGTGATAAAATCCATGGAAATAACTTCCCATTTCCATTCCGAAACTGGCAAAGGCTACAACAAACCTACTGGATGTTGATGCTCAACCTTTACCTGTTGACATTTCATGCACCTTGAAATGGATTCAGCCATGTCATTTTTCATACCTAACCAAAAGTACTCCCTTCTAGCTATAGCAATTGTCTTCTCATATCTTGGGTGACCAAAATACAGAACTTGATGGATTTCATCCATAACAACTCTCCTCAAATCTACTACATTCGAAATATAAATTATGCCTTTATAAGTGAGGAGTCCATCTTCTTCCAATTTATATCTCTCATACCTCTTCTCAAGACTTTGCTGCTGCAATTTGTCTTTTACTTGCTCATACAATTCATCTCCAGCAACATGATTAACAATCTGCTGCCTCAATTTTGATTGGAAAATACTAAGAGATGCCACATGCATTTCATGTACCTTCCTGCTGAGTGCATCAGCTACCTTGTTCTATTTTCCTTTTATATGCTTGATTTCAAAATCAAACTCACATATAAATTCCATCCATCTCGCTTGCCTAGCATTCAGAGTAGGATGATCAAACAAATACTTCATTCCACAGTGATCTGTTCTGAGCTTAAATCTTCTGCCCATCAAGTAATGTCTCCACATCTTCAGAGCATGTACTATGGATGCAAGCTCTAGATCATGAGTGGCATAGTTATTCTCATCCTCCTTCAGCTTTCTCGACTCATAACATATCACGTGGTTGTCCTGCATAAGGACTCCTCCAAGCCCTTGTCTGCATGCATCGGTACATACCACAAAATATTTTCCTGGATCTGCAACTTTCAATACTGGTGCACTGGTGAGAAGATTCTTCAACCGCTAGAAGATTTTTTCACACTTCGAAGTCCATTCAAACTTTACTCCCTTCTTTTGTGAAGAAGTGATGGCATGTGCAACGTTAGAAAATACTTCAATGAATCTCCTGTAGTATCTTGCAAGTCCCATAAAAGATCTTACATCCGTCACATTTCTTGGAGTAGGCCAATTCATAATGGCTTCAATCTTTTCAAGGTCTACTGATATACCCTCTCTTGAGATAATGTGACCCAATTATTGAATTATATCCCTGTAGAAGTCACACTTGCTCATCTTTTCATACCAATAATATTCCCTGAGCACTTGCAATGTCAATCTCAAATCCTCTTCATGCTCTTCCTCATTATTAGAATAAACAAGAATGCCATCAAGGAAAAAAAGAAAAAACTTGTCCAAATACTTACTAAAGACACTGTTCATAAGGCACATAAATGTAGCTGGTGCATTTGTGAGACCAAATGGTACCACTACAAACTCATAATGTCCATACCTTTTCCTGAAGGCTGTTTTATGAATGTATTCATCCTTGATTCTCGCCTGATGGTAACCAGACCTCAAGTCAATGTTAGAAAATACCTTTGCTCCTCTCATTTGATCAAAGAGGTCATCAATCCTAGGCAAAGGGTATTTATTATTCACAGTAACCTTGTTTAAATATCTGTAATCAATACATAACCTGAGTGTACCATCTTTCTTCTTTAGAAATAGAACCGGTGCTCCCCAAGGAGACACACTTGGTCGGATATAGTTATTTTCCAACAATTCTTATAGTTGCATCTTTAACTCTAGCATCTCCGATGTACCCATTCTATAGGGTGTCTTGGACACTAGTGCTGCTCCTGGCACAAGTTCAATGGTGAAATCAATGTCCCTCTTTGGAGGAAGCCCTAGAATCTCATCAGGAAATACATCCTTGAATTCCTGTAACACCTGATAGTCCTCCAACCTAGGAGTTTCATCTCCTGTTGGTTCCAAAACATGAGCTGCATACAACTGGCAACCTTTCCTACATAACTTCTTCAACTGCATTGTTGAAACCTATCTTACTAAAATTACCTTTGAAATACCTTTCACAACTACTGGGTTTCCTTCTTCATTTGCGCATTCAAAAGTCTTGATGTAACAGTCAAGCTTCACTCTGTGAGATTCTAACCAATCCATTATGATGAGGACATCATAGGATCCAAGCGGTAGAACATTCAGATCTACACAGGTGATCAATCCATTCATAACAAATAGACATTTCTCTACCAATTCACTGACCTTTCTCTTAGTTCCAGTGGCTAGTTGAACTAACCAAGGTTTCCTATGCTTTACCTTCTTAAAAGCACAACTCTCTGCTACACTAGGAGTGATATAACTGTGAGTAGAACCAGGATCAATCAAAATAGAAACATATTGTTCAACAATCTTACCTGTAAATTTAACCACAGTTGACTAATGATATTCCTGGCTGTCCGCCAGTGTTGCATAAATTCTAGGGACTTCTCTGGCTACCTGACCCACTATTTCTGCTCCCTGAATGTTATAAGTTGGCCTCGCACTTTCATTCTCAAGTGGACAATATCTGTGCAAGTGGGGTCCTTCACATTTCCAACATTTGAGTGGACCTTTATTCTGATGTGGTTCTTTAGGATTTCCACCTGTCACTCCAACTAGATTACTTGCAGCTTGGGATGGCTGCTTTTGCTGGTTCCTGAATCTAGAAGGCTTGAAACCTTTCTTTCTTTGGTCAAACTTCTTCTTCTTCTTGTCCTTCCATGCCTTATGGTAATCAGGTTTACCCTTTCTTTGCTCATATCAATACTTAACCTTTCTTATTGCTTCTTCGAGGGTTCTCGGCTCATATAACTCAATTCTATCTTTGTAGGATTGAGGAAATCCACTTAGAAACCACTGGATCTTCAATTTTTCATCTCTGATGTGCCGGACATACCTCAACAATTTCAAAAACTTATTTGCATATTCATCGATGGTCTAATGTCCCAATCTCAGCTCATGGAACTCCTTGATCTTGTCATCATAATACCTGTCAGAATGGTATTTCTGCCTAAAATACTTCTTGAACTGTTTCCACTTCAGTTTTCTTTCACTGATCCTCTTTACTTGCTTGAAATGTTCCCACCAAATGGATGCCCTTCCATTCAGATTGAATATGGAAACTCTTGCCTTCATGTTTCCTGAATAATCCTACACCTGAAAGTACTTCTTTATCCCAAGAAGCCAAGCTTCAACCTCTTGTCCCATCTTTATCTCACCATCAAATGTACGAGGTTTAGTTTTCCTAAATTCATCTCGAGAGCGATCCCTATGGTGCCTTCTTCTTTTCTTTTTATGAGAATATGAACTTGTATCTCCACTAGATTCTTTAGAGTCTAATGGTCCACTGGAAGTCCTTCTCCTAGTGCTGCTCTTACTGCCTTCTGGCCTTGATGTACCTTGTCTAGAATCTATCATTTTCTATAAATTTGTCAAGCTTTCCAATATGGCAGCATTCAACTGATGCTGCTCTTCCTGGGCTTTAACCAAGCTTCTCATGGTGGTTTCAACCTCGAAAGGTGTCCCCTGGAATCTCCTTCCATTAGATTCTATGTCATCATTTCTATTACAGACATTTTCTCCCATAGCATGTTCTGCTTACTCGTAAGAATCCTGGACATCATACCCATCATGGGTTCTCATGACTAAACCAACCTCTTGCTTTACCACACTACTCTTTCTAGAGTACTGCTCTTGGAAATTATCTATAGTTCTGCAAATGTGTTAGTAGCAAACTGTTAGATGCATACATTAATATAAATCAAAACTACTTACCTTTTCCTTCAAGAAATTTACAAAACAACAATTATTCTAAAACACAGAATTTTCTCTATTTCTTTTCATCCTTGTGACCACGAACAATCTGTTGAATATGATGAAAAACAACTGAAAGACAGTTGAAAATTGCCTGAAAAATCACTAAGAAATTCCCCTGAAAAACCTAAATCTTCTTAGGCCCAATTGGACCTCCTCCCAACTAATTCTCCAACATTGCGGGGGTCAAAACAACTAACTCATCGGTGGTCTATTTCTTGTTCTCCTTCCAGCATTTCGGTGACGAAAAAACTAAAATCTTGATTTGTATCGGCGAGTGAATCAACTGTGGATCGGTTGCATAGTTATCTGCGCAGCCGCAACAGCGAAACGTGTTCTAATTTCGGTTTCTGTGGGAAAAATGACTAGACTCCCACTCGGTATCGGCAAGCAAAGCAACTATTCCTCAGGTGCACAGTTGCTTTTGCAGCCGCAACCGTGGAAAGAAATCTCACTATGATCTCCACGGCAACCTGACTAGGCTTTCGATCAACGATGTCAATTACTGCTTATCAGGCATTTTGGTGGTCGAAAATTCTAAATCCTCCCACTGTATAGGCAAGTTACTCATCTTTTCTTCCGTCGTATCAGCCCTGTTGTGGTCTACTGTCCCGAGTCTTACCGGTGATTGGAACCCCCTAGAAGTTGCGGCATTGGCACTCGGATGCGTTCTTCGTCGGGTGATTAGTCTCTTCAATCTCTGCAACAGCGGACATTTGCTCAACAATTTTTACCCATCATGCTCACCAGTGATGGAACCACCTAAGCATCAGCGATGTCATCCACTAACCATCACCGATGGCCTATGATTCTATGACTTAGAAATTTTTTTTCGAAATCATTCTCTTCTATCTTCCTCTTCCTTCCACCGATTCCATCAGCTCCATCTCCCTTATCCTTCACTGATCAAGTAAATTCTTGTCACCGACATAATCCACTAATACCTTGACATTGGTGAGTGGAAAAGCATCGGCAAACTAAAGCATGATTTTTGACTAGCATCAGTAGTCGAAGCTTCTCCCTGTCGGAAGACTAGTGCGCTAGGCTTCCACAACGGCGGACAGACGAAACACTATCTTCTTTTGATGGTCGACGATTTCATGCCTTAGACAAATTTTAAACTTTATTTATGGCATTGGTGGTCATAGGATCTATCCTTTGAAGGGATAGTCCTCTAGCCATCCGCAACGGCAGATGCATCATCGGCTAATCTCCATCAACGTTTCAGTGATCGCTTCATCATAGTGTTGCCGATCGCCGATGATTTTTAACACTAAGGTGAATTTTCATGGATTTCCTTGTCGCGGGTCCCTCATCGGGTGGTCTTTTGACTAGATGATCCTATGCATCAGCGAGACTTCATACTAAGTCCTTCGATGATCCGATGATCCTGGTACTTAGAAGAAATTTCCAAAAATTCTCTTGTCATGCAGTTTTCTTCTGGGCAGTAAGCAACCTACCTCTATTAACTGATCTGTCGTGGCCCCTTCAGGCCCACGCGGCAACTAGAGCTTTGATACCACACTATAAGATCCCCGACCCTTCGACCAGCAAACAGGAGGCTACGATACATCAAATCATCCGGGCATCTAGCCCCATGAACATGGAACATACATACATATAGTGCTGAAGCATGATACTTAAAACATAAAACCAGCTATGAAGCATAATCATTCATATACACAATGGAAGCAAAACATATCAATCAGAATTCATGCATATATATATTAGCATTTAACATGTATATCATTTTTCATCAATGGTAATTATAATTGCATATACAAGTTAGGCAAGAATACTTATCTTATGAAGAACTTGTTCTACAACCAGCTACATCGCTGCAACATTCCACCTAACCATAGGCCCGTGTGCTCTTTAATCTATCAACAACGCTGCCACCATCGAGCCCGGCATGATTCCCCAAGGAATAAGGAACTAACAGGCTTACACATAGCCAAGGATAACAACACCACAAGGGTACACAATTCATCCAAGCCAACACAGTTGGGTTTATCAAGCGAACAACAGATCAGCCAAGCCAACAAAGTTGGGTTTATCAGGCAATCTAGGAGCTAGGAAAGGCTAATGCTAAGTTGGTGAGCTCACTGAAGAGCTATAGACACCAACACCAAAGCTAGCCTAGCTTCTAGAACACCCACTCACACCCAACACAAGGAAGTCAGTCCCTTCTCTGCAACGTAATCCCTCAGACCCTGATCTTCCCTCTAGTGCTCTTCAGGGGTTGTGGAGAAGAAATCCATCTCAGTAGCTCTGTCTGTGTGGTTCTCAACCCAACAGGTTTATCAAGCACCTCAGGTCCTCATTCACCACTCCAAAGCAATCCGAGGACAAAACCACTGCATGCAAGCAACCAAATAGCTATTCAAACTTCTACAGGGAAAACCACAGTCAGTCCATTGTGGCAAACAATAGTCCACAAAAACTATGAACCCACAAGAAATTTCACAATGCAATCATGGCCAAATAGTATTCAACACACACACATGAACCCACAACACCTGCTCCTCAATACGATCATTGTGAGACTTGCACAGACCAGAAAATGGTTAGGGAATAGACTCTCAATCTACACCTGATGGAAAAGGTCCCTGGCAAACAAAACTGGGAAATAAAATTACGGCCACAGCCTAGAAATAGAGTAGCAGTATTCAGCTCATGATTCAGCGATGAAGGTTGGAAAAAATTCCCACTACAGAAATGTGTGGGGCAAATTGATTCTCTGTCTGAATGGAAAGAACACAACTCACAGATTGACGATCGGTGATGAAACCACAACAGTCTAACGATGGTGAGAAAGACCAACGCTTTGCATGAGCAAGGGAATAATACTCACAGACTATCAACGCATGAGAGACAGAGGGAGAACCCCAAAAAAAAGAATGTGTATTCCTTTAACTCATTCCACGTCAAGTGAATGAATAGCCACCATTCGATTAGTGGACAGACCATCTGAAATCCAGAAGGTGGTCATGGAGAGAGTGCAGCCACATGGGGAGAATGGCCATTGTGGCGTAGCATCCTTGCTGTCAGTGAATAGGCACCCCACTAACAATAGAACAATGAAGGTGGTGGTTGGATTAGACAAGGGAGGGTGAGTGAAGAGAGTGGTGACACATGGCTTTTCCCCTCCCTACCCTTAGGAAATCATGCCCCTTCTCAATTTAGTTGCAGTGAACATAGCTGGCTAGGTTATTTAATTAAATGCGTGTTTACATGATGCCACATTTAATATATATTCCAGATGTCCTGATATACCATCGGTGAGCATTTAATTCCAAAACATATCATAACCAAATCATGGTGGGACCTTGGCCTTTCGCTCCGCACCAAGATCATTTACAACATATGTATCATATATACTAAATGCAAGCAAGGTAAAAACCGAGGTGTTACAAGCATGATGTTTTATTTTGTCCTTCTTCTTGTGAGAGTTATTCTTAGTTCTAGGACAATCTCTGGAAAAGTGTCCTCTCTCATCACAAGTAAAACATCTTAGTTTAGATATATCTCTGTTAGATCTTCTAGGGTTATCTTTTTGGTGAGAATGCTTACCTTTGGGATGATGCTAGTCCCTTCTTCCTTTCTTGGAGTGTACTATGAGAGCTTGATCTTCACTTCCCATCTTTTCTTCTTGGGTTTCTATTCGAGCTTCTTCATCTACTGCTTCAAGTTGTTCTTTCATCTGGGAGACCCTTGTAAAGTATGACTGTATGGTCTCCGCATTCTAGATCTTCACATTCTTCAATTGATTTCTTGAAGCCATATTTCGATTTATGTTCTTCCCTTCAAATAGCTTGGTTAGGGCATCAAACATCCCTTTAGGTGTCTTTAGGGAGGACACCTGTTGTATGAGGTGATCCTTCATTGAATCAACAATAATCCTCTTGGCCTTGATCAAGTTCTTCTTGTCTAATGCCTTAGCCTCATATCCCTCTGTAACTGGAACCTCTTAACGGATGTAGGAGTCCAATTCATTTTCTTCAAGAACTAGTGAGATCCTATACTTCCATCCTCGGAAGTTATCATCTCCCTCAATATTTTCATCAAGCTTGGTGTGATGAGAAATATTAACTTAGAACCTCAAATGGAAATACAAAAGATTTATATCTTACCAATTTGAGAAGATGAAAACAAGATATGGAGCTGATCTTCTGTAGTGTTGGATTTTTGGTTTCAGGGAAAATTAGGGTTTGACTTCCCCAGAGTTCTACTCAACCAAAAAATTTGATCTTGGTCTCTATACTTCGATTTTGAGGAATAGAGTAAACCTATGTTGGGCTGACTCAAAAATTCCACTTCTGTGAAAAGCCCTAATTTCCCAATGCAATGGTAGGTCAAAAACTAAAAAAGCTCAAAATCAAATTCTACTTCGATGGAAAGATGTGCCCTTTAATGGAGAGTTAGCCTAGCCTCCTTTTTCTGATGGATTGTGGAGAGACACCCAAAAAGTAAGATGCCCTAGATTCTGTAGCTACACAGTTGTTATCACCAAACTTGTAGCTACCTATGCAAGATGGATCCAGGATGGATGGTAGAGGAGCAAGCAACTAAGGAGGTGGAACCAAGACTGCCTAGACTCCCAAATGGATTCTTGTCATGTCAATCAAGGAAATCTTCAATTTATGTTATCTAAGTCCAAGACAACAACGGGGGAGACCTGGATCTGCTCCCGACAGGAGAGATCAAACCTAGACACCAGAACAGATCAAAAGCACTTTGAGGTATGTAAGGTGTAAGGTGTTCAGAAACTCTAGATCTACAGTAGGATTTAGTAGATGGATCAGGACCTCAGTAATGTATTGGCTGATCCAAAGCATTGATTGGATGACCTTTTGGGAAATAGTTAGATCTAGGGTTTTGGTACTAGCAACTAAAGAAGACGATCTTTGCCTTGGGAAACGTAACCAAGGTAGGATGGGAAATAAAATAGTTGTGACTATCTAGTACCTGGCTGATAGACTCAATGAAGAAGCTGAACAGGTGTGATTGTCTAATTTATCAAGGAACAACCAATTTCAAGGGGAAGAGATAAATTCAGGGATAGTGCTAAGGATGGGAGATCAGTGCCTTTTCTGCATTGGGAAATGGAGTTAGTATACACCCAGCATTGAGGTAAACCCATTTAGGGTAGACCCTGATCTGTGGACCCAGATAATTGTTTTGGTCCAGATGGCTCAGTTTGGGTAGAAATTCAGTCAAGGAAGGCTAGCACTAGGGTTGGAGAAGATATATCTATAGATATGAGACCACCAGTAGACAATCAGATCAGCGTTGAAGGTGAAATGGGACCAGGAGGGGCTGATCTCCACACTTGGTTCAGAGAAATTTGGAAAAACTCAGATCTTAAAAAAGGTCAAAGTTGATGATTGAGGATGAGAGGGTGAAAAACTGATTTATTCAGATCTAGGGCAAGGAGGTTGAATCTAGCTCAACGTTAGGGGTGTTCTAGAGTGCTCAGGACCTGATCTATCAGCCTAGCTTGTCAGATTTCAGAAACAGTAAACTCCTGAAAGGTCCAGTTTTCAGTGATGACGCTACAGTTGTTTTCAGTCTAAAACTCATATCTATGTCACACTGTCATGACTCTGGATAGCGTTGGGGGTGATTTGGACTATGTGGGACCTGATCTATTAGTCTATGAAGTCATAAATTAGAAAAAATTCAAAACCCTACCAGGTCAAATTTTCAGTGGGGGCGCTCTGTAGTTTTCAAACTAAAATTCATATCTAAGTCAAACATGCAGGAATTTGACCATCGTTGCAGTATATTTAGTGATGGGGAGGACCAATCTATGAAACCCATTATTGTTTTGGCCAAAGATCAAACGGTTCCTGGATTTAGTATTTTTAAGGGTTTTTTAGTATTTTAAGGATTTTTAGAAAAATGGAAGGAAAACATGTACAATGGATCTAGATCTATTAAAGAGAAGAGAATTACCTATTGGATAATACCTAAAAATGCTTGTAGAAGTATTAACAGTGATGATCCTTGCTATCCCGATCAATTCTGTAAGATCCACGTGATTTCTATGACATATGTAAGCCCCAAGCCACCAATGCGCCCCCTACCATGCATGAGCAAACGTCAACAATATCAGATTTGCTAAGACAAGATAAAGAAACCAAATGCTATAAGAAATTAAAAATATCTAATCATAGATCACAATGACACAAATGAAAACCCCCTGATCCAAGATGAAGATAACCGAACGAGTTAAGGTCCCCCTGCAAAAATGCTCCAGCCAAAACGCCCTCCTATAGACAAGACAATGGTAGCAGAAAAATATAGATATCACATGAATTTCCACAATGCTAGGAAGCAGAAGACTATCCAATCACCATTTGAGAACATCCGATGCAAAGCACATCCAGAAAATATCCACAGAAAAATCTTTCTATTATTAAAATCCAAGAGCTAAAGACCCCTTACAAATCAGAAGCTCTCTCAAAATAGAAATGAGAGAACCACAATCATAACCAAATCCTAACCACTTTAAAAATGAGTGCCTAAGATTAAAAGATAAAATATTCTAATCAATGGTTGAGATGAGCTCAACATACAATACATGGATCAATATAACCATAAAGTACCAAAGTGAACTAAATCGCCCATAAAGAGGGTGCCCCACTCAACAAGAAATAAATGAAGCACATGGTGGGTCCATGGAGTGTTGACTAACTCCATCTGGGTGTCCCCATGGCACAATAAAATAATATAATATTTTAATCCTTTGACTTTATGCCTCCTTGAGGAAATCATGAGCCTCCCTAAATCTCCAGAAAATAATGTAAAAATGCCCAACAATAAGTGTGGGCCCAATAAAGGGCTACAACTACTGGAGAAGGTGTGGAGAAAATCACACTCATCATTATGACTCATCCAATGCCGTTTCCTTGCCTCAGTAGCCCAAATCGATTTCTTCAATAGCCGTTTAATCATTTTTTAATCTACCTCGGGAAACGTGAACCTGCCAAAATAGTCTCCTAGGTTGCCTGCGTTGTCAAACTGAGCCCACCAGGCTCTCTTGGATGGGGGTACTATGGTAAAAAAAAGTGGCTGCACCCCCTATGCCCATACAATGCCCTAGGAGATCCAACTGAAACACCTCCCTGCTCAGACATATCAACCTGTGAAGAAAAACTACATCAGAAAGGAAGAATGAGCTTGATCATATCTGCAAGTGCCCAGAAATGGAAATAAACTATCTCATTAGACTCAAAGAGTACTAATACATCTAGGGTATATACTAATACCCCTCACATGTCTCTACCTGATCATCAACCATATCCAATAAACAATATAACCATATGTAAATGATCAGACACCAATAATAACTCAGACTATCATCCATCTGCTACAATTGTTATAAGGCTAATACATGTTCTACAACTCATTCAAGTAAAAATCACAACAAGTAGCAGGAATTTCACTGGTGGTACATCAACCAATACATATATAAGGCTTTATTTATTATTACTCAGACTTAGACTTTCAAGACTATACTCACTTCATAGTTGTAGTCAATTTGCTAGTGAAGGGTGAAGGATGAAATTGACAAGGCTAAGGAAAATGATGACTTCCCACTTAATATCATGACACTTTGGATATGGAAAGGGAATACTCACTATAACCAATGCTAGACAAACAACAAAACAGGGAATGGCAATGCCTCACAAATGGTTAAGTTGTTTAGAGAGTGCTTATTCAACTTAGGCATCATGACTACATCAAGCTTGATCCAGTTTCATTAGGATCATCAATTTTATTTCCATGGCCTTTTTGGCCTATATGACCCTTTAGAACTTCACCAGTGCTTAAAATCATAGCTAATCGCATCTTTCATTCGGGACATATTGATTTTATAAGGTCAACAATATTTGGATATAACATATTTTTAACCATTTATTTTTTGGACCTTTTCTTATACCCTTCAAGGGGTATTTTAGCATTTCATTGCTCTTTCCCTCTTTACAGATGTTAAGGAACACATTTTTAGTATTTTCATTTTCCATGGGTGCATACATAACACTTTCCAATAAGTAGTACATGAGCTTTCAGTTTTAGCCAACAACATCTCAAGTGACCAGGGGAAGTTCTTCATAGTGCCAAACATCAGGACAACCGACCAGAATGATTTAGGCATACAATCCAAATTACCAAAGGAAATTTCTATCACCAACTCAGAGCCGAGACACTATATAAATAGGGAGGCTTGTCCAACAAAGGTTATAGTGGGGGAAAAGGTCCTCCATGCCATAAGTCAAGAATTCAGTCGGCTTGAAAACTAAACTGGAAGGTAATGGATGGGTAGAGATAGTGAATGATGAAGCCAACACTAGCAAGCCAAAACACTGGTAGGAATGACTATGTCTATTCTCCCTAGGGAGCGTAAAACCAATGAGTATAGATCAGGAACTTCAAATTCAGAGTAGGGACATCAATACATCAATACAAATACATCCAAGTCTATATTATTATGATCGCCATATCATGACACTACATGTTAATACATGTCACAAAGATGAGTATAAGAGCAATGATAACCATAACACAATATAAAAAGATGAGTCATAATCATGCATATAATCCATCTGAAACATCATCTGTCCAATGAGAAAGCACTGATATAAAACTGGGAATGAATAACTGCTATGTAATGACTAAATGGCTACATCAATCCTCAGATCTGAGTGTCCTAAGACTCAATCCTAACATGGGAGAATACAATAGTCCACCAATACAATAATGATCCATCAAAGATACTCATATAAACATCTCATATGTAGGATATTTGGCTGAAAAATGTATTATGTCTGAAAAATAGAATATGGTATCCTGGCTACTATATATGTGATAACATCTGGCTCCAGCTGGGACAAGTGCTCTACTGAAAAGAGCGCTTGAGAACCTCAGAATCTATGGTCGTTGCACTCTACTTCTTGCATCCTCGATCAATCCATCCATCCTTGCAAACGCTACCAAGAATGTCCCTGACTACCTGCAGCATGTCCAGAGCTATACCAAACTCACTGATCGGTCGTCAGAACAATATGTGGATAATATATAAAATATTGAAACTAAAGATGCATGAAACTGAACAACAGAAAATAAATCTAATCTATAACCATAACTTTCAATAAAAGTTTGATTTTTTTTATTTTGCAGGATAACAAATTTATACTAAGAGCTTCAAAGGTGAGCTTTAGACAACAAAGAAAGTTTCTACACTACTGCCGGGAAAGTCTTATTCAGGTCCTACCTACCCCACTCTAACCAATTTAGACAAGTGTTAGGTAAAATCATAAATCCAATGCAACCGCTTTCTAAACAAATCTATTGAGCTTTCTTTATCATCAATGATACAACAAATCAAAGATGGCTTGTAAGTAACGTAAATGAAAATTGAAGCCATTATAACTTGTTCTTTGAAAATCAAAGAAAGACGTGGATCAAGAGAGATGAAATCATGCCAGGGATGAGGTTGAATTTCTAAAAACTCATCCATCAAGATAATGATAGGGTCATAAAAGGAATGCAAGTTCGTTCTTGATGGAGGAAGACAATATGATTCATGACTCAGCCACTCCAAAGAGTTCTTTGTTTTCTCCTCTACCCTACAAGGAAATTCAATTCTATTCACTCCATGAGAATCAAGTGGGGAGAAGTTGTAATGTAATGAAACTGTAAATGAAACCAAGCCCATTTGTTGTCTAAAAATGGATAAAAGATGAAATTGATCTTTATATACCTTCTCCAACCATCCATAATACAGATTTACAAATTGAAAAAATTTATTCATTATGGATGACTGAGAAGAGACATGAAGTGCCTTTTCCCCAATTTCATGATAATTCTTAAACTCCTGATTCAAAATTTTGAAAGTAACAACTTGAATAAATGACAAGAACATACAAGAATATTTGAGGAGTTGGGAAAAGAGGGTGGATTGAAAAATTTCTCCTAGACTTGGAATAATTGATCTCAGAATTTGATGAGAGGAAAAAGCATTTAAATTAATTCCAGGAGTGATTTCAAAATTCGAAACAAGGTCAATATCCACACACTGAACCAACATATTCTGATTAAGGATTGGATGAAGAATTCTATTGATAATATCAGGACAAGGATCCTCATTGCAATGTGCTTGATCAAGTTCACCTACAATCGTATCATCATGTGGTTGTTCTTCAACAGAATTTTGATTAATTTCAACCTTTTCTTCTTCTGCAATGATATGATCAAGGTGTAAATCCAGATTCAGATAGTTTGGATACTGGCTCAAATTATCATCAATTATGTAATGACTATAGAGTTTCTCTTTTAAAATCTCTTGAATGACTGTTACAGAGAGAAATTCCTATGGCTTGGGGTACCACAACAGATAGCTTGACTCTAGAAATCAATCCTTTCCAATATGCAATAGAAATTAAATGTCTAACACTAAAGGATCAGACCTTGTACCTTGTTCCGGACGGTTGAAGTAGATCCCCATTGAGCTTTCCAACTTCAGCTTGAATTGATGAATTACTTCCTCAACAACAAGTAAACAATACAATCATACTATATATCATGGTGTTAGATCTATTCTAGCATATATAATCAACAATGTATAAGCATTTGAAATAATCCCATGGATAAAATATTCATTCAAACACACATTATTGGACATGAAAATATATTTCTATTAATATAAATCAAATATTACAATAGATACAACCTCTGTCGGCACGTCTACAAATCGGGGAAACAGAATCCCCCACTTGGACCTCCACCACCTCAATCCTCCATCTCTTGATAGCAAGCTCACAAGCAAAAGGCAAGCTTGGGAAGAACACAAAAGTGCTCCAAGGGACAAAGGGATGTAGATCAATCATAAGTTCTGGCAACAATGGACTATAGATTCCTTACTCTCAATTCTCTCATATGCCTTCAATGTATCATAGAGTTCCTTATATAGCTTTTCAAAGGGGTAATGAAAGGTCGAATCTGAGCAATCTCAAGGCATAGGGAAGGCCAGGAGTCAAGTGAGTTGGATCCATGTCAAGGAAAACTCCAAATTTGGATTTTGTACACACCCCGACGTACACGGTTTTAGGGGTCAAACTCGTGTAGATACGTGATTAAGGGTTTAAAATTCGCGTGTATTATTTTTCACATGTTTTTAGGGATGGTCAAGGAAACATCAAAGAACAAAAAATGGTCCACGGGGTCTAAGGAGTCTGCAGCAGGACAGGGAAAGGCCATACAAAGTGTGATTCACCTGGAGTGGTAAAATCAGCCATAACAGATGCCCCCTAATCTGTGAGGTTAGAGGGGTCATACGATGGCCAAAATACATTATAAGTCCATCCCAGAAGTGGAGTGATGAAGGATTACAAATGGAAGACCATCCACCCAATCAACATAGTACAATGATACAACTCTGCACATAACTACAAATACATATAGCAGTCCCGGATACATAAGAGTAAAATGGCCATGAATAGGCATGATACAAGATATCACATAAGTGGTCATCGCCATGTACAATATACATAGATCAGAATCTCCATGATGAAGATATACAAAGTACCATGATCTCCATAATGGTTGAAGATATATAATAGATCAAAATCTCCATAATGGTTGGAAATGTCTAACATATACTAGAATCAAGTCACGAGAGCTAAAATCTCATGAACACTAGTACGATCAAGGAGGTAGCATATAAGAGATGCCACCAATCTGGAAGGTCTTCTACACACACCGCTACGAGTACATGTTCTACTATGTGAATAGAGGTGTTAAGGTCGAACATAGTAGTCCATCGTCTAATTATCGGTCATTGATGTATACCATTAACAGATGCGAGATCACCCACCGATAATGAAAATGGGAATCAAGGTACTAGAGTGCAAACTAACAAGTGTGAATAAATGTGTTGAGGTTGAACACTTCAGAGGATCCATCGATCAGGGGACATTGATGTATTCCCAAAGACTGTTGATGGCGAGAGAACCTACCACTGATGACTACAAGTCTCAAGGCACTCAAAATGACTCTAGATTCCAATCCCATAATAAATGATCTAAATTCAATGGGATGAAATCCACTGGAAGGAGGGAATTAAGGCATCCCCTATCATCCAACAGAAGGTACTCAGCAAAGCTGTATAATGTGGAAGATCTTGATCATAAGGTGCATGAACCAATAACTGTACCGGGAATGGCCGACATGCAAAGTCAAGATAACTGAGGAATGGCCGACTCAGGCTTCAACTTCCTTCAAACAAGAGAATAATGGCGTATGGTGACTAAATAAAGGCAGCATAGACTCGATATACAAACTAGGACATCTCTGCGACAAAGGAGGCATCAACAGAGGCTCCATGGGGACTGGAAGCTTAACCAGTCGGTGGAGATAAACTCAGATAAATGAGTACAACACCTAAAGTCAAACTATAACCCAACCAATGCATGCGATATACAGTGCTCTGTTCGAAGGTGACACAAATCGACAGCTGCCAAAGATAACATCTTTCCTTGTCCAGCTTTTTTGGTTTTTTTATTTTTTTGGACTTTTTCAATTATTTAAAAAGCTTGAAAAAGAATAAAATTTATTTATAATTATAGACTAGGAGGAGATGAGTGTCATAAGGGAAAACAAACTAGTTCCAAGTAGTGGAACATACCTATGCTCAATGCAAGGATACATGTGTAGGATATTGACACTCGGGGGGAAATCCCCTCTCAGTGAAAAAGGGAAACAAGCTATGAAGGATATTAAAAATGGATCTGCATGGCTAGACATGAGATAAGCTCGGGCTATATGGCTGAAACGCAATGTCAGGGAAGCCAGCATAAAGCTCAATAAGGCAGGAAAAGCTCATGATAATGCATTCACAACTTGACATGAGGGAGTCCTGAGGGAAATAGGCCAGCAAAATATCAAGAGTATGAGGCTCTTGCGAAATGTCATGGCAGTATTATACAACGGACTCCCACACCCTAAAGGAGAAGAAGTCAGCATGGGAACCAAATGCAAATAAGGCACTAACTAGGGTACCCATGTAAGGTGAAGCTCTACCACTCATATCATGCCACTTCTAAAACAGCAAGAAGGTTCTGTGACATAATAGAGTGGGTTCGTACCTAAGGTCATGATGACATGGTCATAAGGTCATGAAAAATGAAAATGGTGATGAAAACTAACATATATTCCAGTTTAGATATGATTCCTAAGATCGACACGAAAGGGTCAATCCAACGGCTGAAACAGCACTAAAAAAGGTCCTCTACATCATGAATTATGTCAAAAACGGTCCAAAATGGTTAGAAATTGTCGAAACTATAGGAAAGGGGGTAAAAATTTTCAAATATTTGAAATTTTTCTATAAATAGTGAAAAATTAAAAATATTATAAAAAATTTGAAACTTTTACCTATTTGAGCTCAAATTTTCAACAGCAAATTCTAGGAGATCCAGCCAGTGGAATCCACCACCGTTTCTTCTAGGTATTTACCCATGCTCTTCTCTTTCATTTTGATGCAATTTTTATCAAATTCCATGGTCAATTCAGTTTTCTAGGCCAAACTAAAATGGGCACTGTGGCCCACATGTAAATCGAGGGTTTTCCGCTTATAGGGCTGGATATACGCGGAAAATGCCTCCATACTCGTGTACATACGTGGTTGTTTTGAAAACAGTCACATATGAGGCCACGCATAAGGTTTTCTCAATGATCTGATGGGAAAATTTGGAATTTCTTGTGCAGGATGGTCCTAGAGTGGAGAGAGCATGAACATGGTGAGGTAGAGGAGGCAGTAAGGGACGATCTAATGGCTCAATAATCTCTACGTGCATGTGGACTCTATAAGATTTGGTGTATTGGTGGGTTGAGGGCCAAACCAAGACTATTGCAGACGCTAGTGGATTACTAGGATCTAGACTCTGAGTCCTTCTATATAGATGGGATGTCCCTCACTATAGAGGTGGAGGACATATACTTCATTACTAGGATTTCTCGATGAAGGGAAGTTGTGAACCTTTGTTCTCATGGTGTGCCAGGAGGTGGCCTAACTATCGATGAGTACATTGCGGTGTACTGCTATCTAGACACAGAGAAGGTGGGGAGTCAAGTCCCTACCAATGCTATACAGGTGTTGGGCCTAGAGGCCATATTATTGACATTGGGTAGGATAGCAGGCTTAGCATCACTCCACCAGGCCTCGCGGCCTCTAATGTTCTATGCAGTGGAGTGCATGAGACCCACAATTTATGACTGGGGCACTACACTACTGAGCAACATGAAACATCAGCTTAGTGAGTGTAAGGGAGGAAGAGTGTGGAATTTCAGGTTCAGCAGTATATTGAGCATGTTTTTCTTCGAGCGTGTTCCAGGATTGAGCCCCAGAGTGGATGTTCCTCTTCACGATGTTCGAGATCCATCCCAACGGCATTAGGAAGATGCTATGTGCAGACTGGGGGGAGGTAGGGTGGCCAACCCCTATCTAGCTGACTTCTTTCCATGGTGGCGATGATAGATAGTTTCCATTGATGACTACCCCTATGTGGTGATAGATTTTCGGTGGGACCCGGACATGCCTCTACCACCAGGATTGGCATATGGCGATATAGGCAACGAATCTCGACCCTCTCTTTTTAAAATTTTTGAGTTATTTAATTTTTTTGATTATATGGAATCAAAAGACATGTTTTTTCATGACAATACATAGTGACATCTACCATTTGTGTGCAGATGTGGGACCACGGCAGCCAAAAGGCTTCCCTCACCATAGACGGAGGGGAAGAGGAGATTATATCATGGGTGTGGATGCGGAGTGGACACTCTAGAGCATTCATACCAATTTTGTGAGGTTGACACATAGGGTTCCCATGGCGCAAGTCAAGGACTTGTCTGAGGCTATGCAGCTCCAGATGGTGGCTGTACCACAAGCATGGGTGTGATTGTTCTGATGGCTAGCTAGAGCCATAGTGACCTTCCATGATCACAACCCTCCTCCTCCTCCAGAGGATTAGATACTTTGGAGTGTATACATTTTGTACTACTGTGTATTATATGTTCATGGCTCAAGAGCCCCAATTTTGTATCATGACACTATGTATTACCACATTTTGGATGTTATATAAAAAGTTTTATGGTGATCGGTTTATTTATTTACATGTGTAAAAATTGTGTTTGTGATTAATTTACTGTGTATGAAAAAAATGCCAATCTAACACATAGTTAGCATATGAGTCAGCAACTTGATTATTAATTTTTGGAATGTGTATGTATGTTATATTGTCAAATTGTCGTTCTAATAATCTCACACATAAGAATCTTCCGAATAACGTCAGATCTCTAACATGGTACAAACCATTAAGCTGTGACACTACTAACTCCGAATCAAGATGTACCTCAAGAGAGAGAACACCATGTGAAATGGTATCCCATAGAAGCTCAATAACTACACTATATTCAACAACATTGTTGGAAGATGGCCGCAGACATACGCCTCCTGAAGATAGTACCTGACCCATAGGAGTATAAATCACCCAAGCAGTAGAGGTTGAGTGTTGAGTGTGATGGCTTGCACCATCTGTGAATCCTATGTATGTGGAAGATTCCATTGGCATATACCAAAAGAAACGGAAACTAATCACAAACCCGATCACGATAAGAAAAAGACCTAACTATGCAACACTGTACACTAATATAGAATAAGCAGCCTTGGCTAAAAATCATGCATAGTACTTCTTGAGCTAGAGCCTATTTCTAAGCTCCGCCAAGGCCATTCCCTCATAATACACTAACTCATAAGCACCCTTCTCTAACACACGTTTGACAACGTAAGGACCACACCACATGGGATTAAAATTTCCTGCCCCCAAGGGTTCTTTCAGTTGATCCCACAAAAGGACCAAGTCTCCCTCACTAAACCTCCTTGGACGGATAGACTTATCGTACTGGACCTTTACGTGACGTTTATTTACTTCTAGAGCCACCAAGGCATCTTGACACTGCTCATCAAGTTGCTCAAGGTGGACCAAACGCTCCTCCAATGGTGAAGTGTTTGGTAGGAGTTCTACAGCTAGCTTCAAAGAAGGAATCTTGCATGCAACCAACAATATCGACTCCACTCCATGTACAAGTTGATATGGAGAAAAACCCATGGCAGTCTTAACAACGGTTCTATATGCCCACAAAGCAGGATATAACATGATGTGCCAATTATTCTTGCTTTGTGCGATGGTTCATTAGAGAATGGATTTGAGTCATTTATTCAGTTCTTCTACATGTCCATTCGCTTGAGGGTAGTAATAGGAGGAATGCTCTTGCTTGTACCCTAAATTTGATGCCAACTCTTCCATCATATGGTTCTGAAAGTGTGAGCCATGGTCAGTGACAAGCTCTTTCGGAATTCTAAACCGAGTAATAATTTGGTTGAATATGAAGTGGGCGGATGTCTCACCGTCAGATTTAACTGTAGGCACAGCCTCAACCCATTTCGTGAAGTAATCAACAGCCACTATGATATGATGGTGCCCCCCCACCGAAGCTGGGTTGCAATCAATAAAATCGAGCCCCCACTTAGTGAAGGGACCGACGGTGATAATGGGATGTAACGGGGCAGGTTTCGAGTGCATATTATGTGTGAACACCTGGCAAGGGTGGCACCGCTTGACCGCATCAACACAATCCTTAAAGATCGACGGCCAGAAATAACCCGCTCTTAATATATTTTGAGCTGTAGAAATCCCAGATAAATGAGCACCACGTGCCCCTTCATGGCAATAATTCAACACTACCTTAGCCTCTTCATGAGTTAAACAACATCGTAAAATGGAATCTACCTCACAGCGATGCAAAGTGTTATCGACTATGAGGTAGTTCTTAGAGACATGATGTAATCGTCGTCATTCATCCTATGAGAGGTGAGTAGGGATATTCAATGTTTGTAAATATATTATGATATCCCCATACCATGGGTTTAAAGTTGAGATTAAGAAGATGTGTACATCGACAAACGTATCTTCACAAACCAACTCCTCAGCCTCGCTCGGGAAATCCGATATAAGCTCTGCAAAAATTAAAGACTTCTTCGATTTTTTCTAAACAAATTCGAGATCGAATTCTTGTAGAATGACATTCCATTTATTATATTTTCCCCCAATCATCCTTCGAGTGAGGATGAATTGAAACGGATTAACATGGGCTACAACCAAGGTCTGGCAACGAAGAATATAATTTCTCAACCGCTGAACCACATGTATGGTAGCTAAAGCAAGCTTCTCGACATGAGAATAATGAATCTCTACGTCAATAAGGTTTCGACTTAGATAGTATATGACATGCTCCTGGAGCTCCTCATCCTCTTGAACCAAAACCATACCAATCATCTCCATGGACGCGGCCACATAAAGTAGAAAATCACGGCTATAGTTCGGGGGACTAATCACTGGGGCCGATGCTAGGGCTCGCTTGAGTGCATCAAAGGACTCCTGGGCTCACTCATCCCAACAAAAGGTGGTGTCCTTCTTCAATAGATGCATAAATCCTCTAGTTAAATTGGCAAAGTTGACAACAAATCTCCATAAGAAGTTTTCCATGCCTTGCAAACATTGAAGATGATGAATATTCTTCGGGGGAGACAACTAAAGTATTGCCTCAACCTTCAAAGGGTCAACTCTTATACCCTCTTTCAAAATGATGAATCCTAACAAATGACCTGACTTCACACAAAAGATGCACTTATGAGGATTTAATCTAACCAAATAGTGTCGTCATCTTTTGAATATCAATCTCAAGCGATAGGGATGACGCATTCTCATACGAGAATGAGCAACAAGGTCATCCAAAAATACTTTGATAATGGACTTGAGATCATGGAAGATCAAGGTCATTTCCCACTGAAATGTAGCTCCGGTGTTTTTAAGGCCGAAAGGAATTTTTTGATATGCAAAATTTCCCCATGGACAAATAAATGCAGTATTATGTTGGTCCTCAGGTTTAATTTGTATCTGATTATACCAAGAAAAGTCGTCCATAAAGGAGAAAACCTCGCTACCCGCACACTCATCCAAAATCTAATCAATAAATGGTGTGGGGAAATTGTCCTTAGGACAGGCACGATTCAAATCACAGAAATCAGTACATATGTGGATCGCTCCCTACTTCTTATCCACTGGAACGGGGTTTGAAACCCACTCCGTCAAGGGAACGGGATAGATGAAACTGGATTTCAACAGTTTCTTTATCTCTGCCTTAATCACGAGTGCTTTCCTAGGATTCACCGCATGCAAGCATTGTCGAACAGGCTTAGAATTGGGATAAGTCTTAATGTCGTGCTCGACAATACGAGGGTCGATTCCTGGCATTTCGTCATAAGACCAAGAAAAAATATCATGGAATTCCTTAAATAGCTCGGTGTATTCTAGAATCTTAGCATGGGAACATTCCTCCCCAATATAGACATTCTCTATCGTGCTAGGATCATGAGAGATGTTGATAGGAATCATTGGAGATATGTTCGCCATGTTTCCATTAGCCATCGGACCAGGAGATCTTAATGGATCCATAGGACTACCAACTCGCTCACTAAGAATTGCCCTAAAATCCTCACGCTCCATCTAGTCAAGCTTGGGAAGAAAGTAAGATCTATGATGGATTTCCTCCCATGGTGGCTCAACTCCCGACATAGCCTCAATAATCACTTCATCTAAAGGGAAAACCATATCAAGGCAGTCGTGGGCATGAGAAGACTGCACTGCCCATGCCAGCAGCACATAAGGGTCCTCCTCCTCCATCCGCGAAGAGGAAGGACTAGGCTCTGTAACACACTTAAGATTAGCTTTATAAGCTATCATAGTTGTAGGCAACGCCACGTCCGTCACGATGGGATCATTCAGAGTACTCGGTGTAGGAAGAAACCAAGGATCTTCCATATGAATTTTTTGAAAAGATATCGATCTCATAGATGTCGAAGCCTCACCAAAACTAGACCTTATCATAAGGATCGGTGCAGGACAACTAAAGCTTTCCCTGAGGGATGGATACATGCCTACACCCACACTCCCAATTGCCGGCTGAGAGTGCTCAATGATTGGGATCGAAGCTCCCGAAGATGCGGTAAAAGATGGATTCTTGAATGTCGTTTGATCAATCGTTATGATCTTCCCGTTATGTGGAAAACATACAATGCGAAATAGGGAAGCAGAAACAGCTTGCATACTGTACATCCAATTCCTACCCTGCAAAAGATTATAGTCAAGGGGCGCATCAACCACCTCGACCTCTATTGCAATAGTCTTCCCTCCCAAATGGAATTTAAGGGAAGGAAGGATGCCATGCGGCCTAAATGATCTCCCATCGAACACAGTTAACATGGTTGCTGATTTAGACAGCTCAGGGGAACCTAGACCCTTCCAACATGATAAAGAAAACATAGAAGTGGCAGCGCCTTCGTCTATCACAGTGCGCTTGACAGTCATATTAAGACATTCTACGTGAATCAAAAGAGACACATAGTAAGGCAAGCGAGGCTGAAGTCCCATGGTTTCAAATTTAATCACGGAGGAATAATCATCATCATTCACACCAAGGGCAGAAAGCAATGCCTTCCTTTGCAAAGGACAACTCTAAAGCACTTCCAATGCAGAAATCGCACAAGGAGTGTGGCCCAAATCCTCAACAACTAAATAGTTTTGGGTGGCTTGAGCATTTGGATTGTGCCCCAAATGCTTAAGGACTCCCTTAGGAATGTGAGGTGCAACTTCAAGTTTATCCATAGGTTTCTCAATATGCAAAGGGGACCCTGGTGGATCAGGCTCTTTTCCTGGGCTGGGTTATGACGAACCATAGTCCTTCGCATGGGTCACAACTTTCGCAGCATGTACCATGTTAATGCAACCATGACCACTACCCTCGGGTGGATCTTAATCACCACCAGACTGATCATGGGACCTCGAGTTCATATTTTGATTGTGCAGTAAAGGGTTAGTTAGCACAGCTGGGCCTTGTGCCAAGAATCTTGAGGCTTCCTCAATACGAGGGGCACAAGTAAGTGAGGTGATTGTCCTTACATAATTTGCAAGGGAACTTAAACTTACGTTTAGCTTGCTTGTCTCCCCCAGCATTCTGGTCGTTCTTGTCATTACTATTAGCATTCTCATTCTTATTCCCACCCTTACGATTATTCTTACCCTTTTTTCTATTCCGTCCGGGCTGCTAGTTACCCTTATGATCCGATGATTGCACAGAAAGTACACTTGTTGTTTGGGCAGGTTGAGACGAAGCCGTAGCTTGTCCTAAAGCATATTGGTTGATTGACAATTGATTAACTTGTTTTGCAACCAAATCCGCAGGTTTCACACTTGCACAACCAACAATGTCATCGGCATGTGGTCTAGGTTTGACTTTAGGGTCAAAACTAGAACGTGGAGCGTTGGGAATAATCTCATATAACAAACTGGACTGAGTATAAATCAAGTCCAGTTCCTCGGCCCTAAAAATCGCTTGTTACTCATTCTGCACTCCGAATGTAGAAACATCCTTTGCTATATATGGCAATAATGAATTAAGGAACCATTCGAGGAGGAACTCTAGCGGTATAAAGGATTTAATTAACCTCTTCTGTCTATGCCACTCTTGGATATGATCTAAGATATGTGTGTCTTTATCCTACCGAAATGTCGACAAGAGTTCAGTACTAACATCGTAACGCACTGGTAACTTGAAGTGGTTAATAAAATTCATTGCTAGGTCATCGAACATAGTGAATGCTCCCCTAGGTAGCTCTATATACCATTTCATGGCAGGCCCTATAAGGGTGCATTGAAATAGCCTTAAACAGATGGAATCCTGGTGTAAGGATTTCAAAGAGCACCATAGGTGAAAGGTAGTAATGTGTTCACTCATATCCTCTCCCAGTTTTCCCTCGAACTTAGGTATGTCTGAGGGAAGCTTAGTAGGGACACCCAGCCAAGTCAGGTCATGAGCTACAGGATCATTCATCAATCTTGACAAGTCAGGACGATTCAGTGTCACGAGGAAAGGGAGCCTAGGATGATGAGGTTGATGGACCGCTCCCTAATTCATATAGGTCTGATTACCACCATGGTCTTGGCCATAGTGCCCTCCTCACGTTTGACCCGTATAGGGTGGCATGGAAGCACCATAGTGTGGTGGACCTTGACTATTAGGCGCTACAACGCCATAATTTGGAGAGTAAGCAAGTTGTTTATACCCGCCCCCATAAGGTGAAGAACCCTGTCCATATTGCGTCCCATAATAGGGCCCATAAGTCATCGCATGAGATGTCCCATGAGACACTCCGTAAGTAGGAACATACGCTCCGAAAGTAGGAATATACATTCTGAAAGTAGGAATGTGACCTCCAGAAGTATAAGCATGACCTCCCGAAACGATGGGCGGTACATGAAGCTAAGACACAACCGGTCTAGTAACCGTAGTATGGACATAAATCGTAGCAATGTTTCGGCCCAAAGGACCACGTGAATAAGGTGGAGGGTGAACATTTGAAGAACTAAGGACAGAGGATGGAGGGATATGTGTAATTATGTACATACTATTCCCTATAGTCACTCGTCTTGGATATGGTATCCTAATAGGATCACTAACCCTAGACCTAGGAGGAATATGTGATGTAACTTCCACCACCAGGATGGAAGGTGCAATGTGACTACTGCTCCCAAACCTCTCTGCATGGTAAGGAATGAGAGTGCCCATAGGCATAGTGTTAGGCTTGAATTCCGATTCGACATGAAATGCCAAATCATGTGTGAGAAAACCAGACATACCATAACTACCATAGCTAGTGCTTGCAGGTTCAAAATGAGTCTCGGCATCCTCCGGCATTCCATACTGGTAATTTGCGTCAATGGGGAATCAACCCTAGAGTGAGTAGGTCTATCATGAGAGGTTCCTATCTCAGAAATTACAGGACCTAACTCAGCCAAGTTGGGTGAAGGATCATAAGTAGGAGTAAACTCCCCATCGTCTATATGAATGGGAGAAGGTGGTTCAGGAATATCTTCCACATGGTCTCCCATGGTGTGTGAATCAATGTGTGAAATAGTCTTCCTGGACTGTTTAGCTCTCTCTCCCAACGGAGGAAGAGAAGTAGCAGGCGGAAGTCCTGCTAAACGATGAGAATGGCATGGAGCCGCACCCAAATCCACAATGACTCAAAAAATAGAAAAGACTCTCTATTTATGCAAACTCTAGGCAAGCTATCATGCATAGAGCAATCACCAATAAAATCTAAAGCCAAATGCAAGCAATCAAGGGCAGGATAAGTGAGCTCCCGAATGAAGTAGGCATGTCTCTCCTAGGAGAGGCTTGAGACTCCCATACACAACAAGAGGAGGTATGTAACCAATTATTGTGGCCCTTAGCTTCAACATGTAAAGTGACTGTGTTGTTCGACCCCAACCTAGCTGAGACACCCGCAGAATAACCCCTACAAAGTATCCCCTCGATATCCTAGGTAAGGCCAGTAAGGTCACCTCAATATAATCAATGCTCAGGCAGACAGTCACAGGCGAGATTGACCATATGGGCAGGGTAGCAAAGCCCGAAACTCTTGAAAGAGCCCCCAGATACGAATACAATCCTGGAAATATCTCTGGTGCTACCCAGTTATGACTAGGGGTCATCCCAATAAATAACCACTCACACTGCCTCGTGCTTAACTCCCTTTTGAGAGGAGGATCCTGAGAAACACTGGTTATATCAAGGATTTCACACACTCACCTGGATAGACACATACATGTTCTTGTTTAGTGGTCTTGGAGAATTTACTTACAATGAACTATTCCAAAACCCTAAAACCTAAGCTTGTTGGTGCACCCTAGAAAAGAAAAGAGTGTAGTTCATTTTAATTAAGCATTGATTTTAATTGGCTTTATTACTCAAAAGAGGGATATGGCCGTGCAACTAATGGTGTTATGACACAACATGAAGTAAAATGAACACCTAACAATCAATGCAAATGCATTGTGTCCATGAAAATAGGGTATGCTACTACGTGAAATGCACAATTTTCCTTCAAATGATAAATGCAAGCTTTCCTATATGAAATTCTAAATAATACTCCAAAGCAACTCTAGTGCAAGTACAATGCAAAATGAAAAATGTAATGCATGATGATAAGCAAATGCTTTTGGATTTTTTGAAATAAAATGAGATACAAAAAGCAAACGAATGATTCTACAACCCCCAGACTCTGCAAGCACACTCAAACAACACTCAAGCAAAGCACTAAGGTAAAAGAAATCTAATGCACTAATCCCAAACAAAAAATCGAAAATGCCATGACAAGAACCTTCTTAAAAAAAAAAATTAGCCTAAAAAAACGTCTCTGTCAGAAAAAAGAGGTATAAACAGACTCAGGCAGTGCCAAAGGAGACTTAGCAATAATCAAAATTCACCCAGCAACCATTTAACTTCCACTAAAATGCAAAACTAAGGGCAGACGTGATTGTTCGTAGTAAACCCATGTGTATATGCAGAAATCGCAGAGAAACCCACATGTATACATGACTGTGAGTTAAAAACTCGTGTACATGAAGAAAGGTGAATAAAAATCAAGGTAAATAGACAAGCTAAGACAAACTTCACACCAATTGGACACTACCAGGAAAACATGCCCCCAGACCCGACATAGAAAAAAGAGAGAAAGAGAAATTCAAAGTCATTGAATGCTGATAGAACAACCCCCAAAGGACAACTATTAGGAACTCCCCAGTGGAGTTGCCAATTTCGTTACGGAGAGAAATTCCTATGGCTTGGGGTACCACAAAAGAAAACTTGACTCCAAAAATCAATCCTTTCCAATATGCAATAGAAATTAAATGTCTAACACTAAAGGATCAGACCTCGTACCTTATTCCAGACGGTTGAAGTAGATCCCCATTGAGCTTTCCAACTTCAGCTTGAGTTGATGAATTACTTCCTCAACAACAAGTAAACAATAAAAGCATACTATATATCATGGTTTTAGATATATTCTAGCATATATAATCAACAATGTATAAGCATTTGAAATAATCCCATGGATAAAATATTCATTCAAACACACATTATTGGAAAGGAAAAGATATTTCTATTAATATAAATCAGAGATTACAATAGATACAACCTCTATTGGCACATCTAGGAATCTGAGAAACTGAATCCCGCACTTGGGCCTCCACCACCTCAATCCTCCATCTCTCGATAGCAAGCTCACAAGCAAAAGGCAAGCTCAGGAAAAGCACAAAAGTGCTCCAAGGGACAAAGGGATGTAGACTCAAGCATAAGTTTCGGCAACAATGGACTATAGTTTCTTTGCTCTCAATTCTCTCATATGCCTTCAATGTATCATAGAGTTCCTTATATATATTTTCAAAGGGGTAATGAAAGGTCGAATCCGAGTGATCTCAAGGCATAGGGAAGGCCAGGAGTCAAGTGAGTCAGATCCATGTCAAGGAAAACTCCAAAATGATTTGGATTTTGTACACACCCCAATGTACGTGGTTTTAGGGGTCAAACCCGCATATATACACAATTAAGGGTTTAAAAGTAATTTGTATCATTTTTCACATGTTTTTAGGGATGGTCAAGGAAACATCAAAGGATGAAAAATGGTCCACGGGATCTAAGGAGTCTGCAGCAGGACAGGGGAAGGCCATACAAAGTGTGATTCACCTGGAGTGGTAAAATCAGCTATAACAATGACCTCACCAATGGAAGGATCAACTAAAGATGTTTCTTGATAGTGGTCATTTTGTTCTCCTTCCTGAGCTAATGATGACAATATTTTAATAAGTTCCCCCTCTATATCAATATCAAGGTCATAATCCTGAAAGGTCGAGATTTGATCATCGTCACTCTCTTCCATCGAAGAGTCGTTCAAAGGCATGTCCACTATTGGATCGAGAAAGGAGCAATCAGTTTGATGAGGAATATCATTAGTTAACTCATAATGGTTATCCTGATTATCTTTATCATATTTATCTTCAACAACAAAATCATTATTTGGATGTATGGATTCATCAATGCTTTCACCCCATTATTTTCTTAATAAATCGGTAAATATGTCGTATCCGATGATGGATCCTAGTGCTAACGTGTATAACCAATAATCGGCGTTACCTCCTAAGGATTTAAAAAGGGCTCGCATATAGACATCTTCATGTTCTACACCCATGGATTCCATATAACACCAACAAGCATCCAAGTGGCTTTCAATTGATTTGGTTGAATTTGCAAAGAAACGAAGCAACCCTTTAATGTATCTTTTTGGCATAGGATGAGGTGCCTTATAGATTTCAAAGAATTCCAGATGAGATAGAAGCTTCCTTTCAAGCTTGGTTGGATTTTCCTTGATTTTGTTGAAAAATTCGATAAATAAATTTGAGTTCATTGTGAAGAATGGGATGTTCTAAGAACTTAATATTAATATGTTGGGTACGGTCCTCAGTGGAGTTGCAGGGTGGAGTCGCCAGGTGAACCACACAAGTAATTCACCAATAAAATATATGTCGTAGGGAAATGTGAGGTATGTTGAACCAAGGTAGGCCTATACCTCCCCAGTAATGGCACCAAAATGTTATCACCAACCGTGTAGCTTCTTATACAAGATGGATCTAGGATGGATGCTAGAGGAGCAAGCAACTAAGGAGGTGGAACCAAGACTGCCTGGACTCCCAAATGGATGGTTGTCATGTCAATCAAGGAAGTCTTCATTTTATGTTATCTAAGTCCAAGACAACAATAGGGGAGGACCCAGATCTACGCCCGACTAGAGAGATTAGACCTAGACACTAGAATAGATCAAAATAACTTTGAGGTACCTAAGGTGTAAGGTGTTCAGAAACTCTAGATCTACAGCAGGATTCATTATATGGATTAGGACCTCAGCAATGTATTAGCTGATCCAAAGCAGTGATTGGATGACATTTGGGGAAATGGTTAGATCTAGTGTTTTTGTACTAGAAACTAAAGAATATGATCTCTGCCTTGGGAAATGTAACCGAGGCAGGATGGGTAGGAAAATAGTAGGGACTATCTAGTACCTGGCTGACAGACTCAATGAAGAAGGTGGACAGGTGTGATTTTCTAAGTCATCAAGGAACAACCAATTTCAAGGGGAAGAGATCAATTCAAGGCTAGTGCTAAGGATGGGAGATCAATTCCTTTCATGAATTGGGAAATGGATTCAGTATACACCCAGTGTTAAGGTCAACCCACCTAGGGTAGACCCTGATATGTGGACCCAGATAAGTGTTTTGGTCCAGATGGCTTAGTTTGGAAAGAAATTCATTCAAGGAAGGCTAGTGCTAGGGTTGGAGAAGATAGATCTATAGATCTGAGGCCACCAACAGAGAATCAGCTCAACATTGAAGGTTAAATGGGACTAGGAGGGGTTGATCTCCACACTTGGTTCAGAGAAATTTGGAAAAATTCAGATCTTGAAAAAGTCAAAGAGGATTATTGAGGACGAGAGTGTGAAAAACTGATTTCTTTAGATCTAGGGAAAGGAGTATGAATCTATCTCAACGTAAGGGGTGTTTTGGAGTGCTCAGGACCTAATCTATCAGCCTAGCTTGTCATATTTTGGAAACAGAAAACTCTGAAAAGGTCTAGTTTTCAATGCTGGCGCTAGGGTTGTTTCAGTTTAAAACTCAGACCTAGGTCACACTATCATGACTCTGGATAGTGTTGGGGGTGATTTGGACTATGTGGCACCCGATCTATCAGTCTATGAAGTCAAAAATTAGAAAAATTCAAAACCCTAGTAGGTCAAATTTTCAGTGGGGGCGTTATGCAGTTTTCATACTAAAATTCAAATCTAGGTGAAACCAACATGAATTTGACTAGAGTTGTAGTATATTCAGTGAGGGGGAGGCCCGATATATGAAACCCAGCAGTGGTTTGGCCAAAGATCAGATGGTTCCCAGATTTAGTATTTTTTAAGGGTTTTTTAGTATTTTAAGGATTTTCAAAAAAATGGAAGGAAAATAGGTACAATGGATCTAGATCTGTTAAAGAGAAGAGAATTACCTGTTGGATCATACCTGGAAATTCTGATAGAAGTCTTAACAATGATGATCCTTTCTATCGCGATCAATTCTGGAAGATCCACGTGATTTCTATGACAGATGTAAGCCCAAAGCCACCATTGTGCCCCCTACCTTGCATGAGAAAATGTCAACAATATCATATTTTATAAGACAAGATAAAGAAACCAAATGCTATAGGAAATTAAAAATAAGTAATCATAAATCACAATGACACTAATGAAAACCCCCTGATCCAATACAAAGATAACCAAATGAATTGAGGCCCCCCTGCAAAAACGCTCCAGCCAAAATGCCCTCCTGTAGACAAGACAATGATAGCAGAAAAATATAGATCTCACATGAATTTCCACAATGCTAGGAAGCATAAGACTATCCAATCACCATTTGAGAACATCAGATGCAAACAAGATCCAGAAAATATCCACAGAAAAATCTTTCTATTATTCAGTTCCAAGAGCCAAATACCCCTTACAAATGAGAAGCTCTCTCCTTTAAATAGAAATGAGAGAACCACAATCATAACTGAATCCTAACCACTTTCAAAACAAGTGGCGAAGATTAAAATGTAAAATATTATAATCAATGGTTGATATGACCTCAACATACAATACATGGATCAATATAACCATAAAGTACTATTGGCCAAATATACTGACCTAGGCCAACTTACAAAAAGACAGCCCACACACTCAACTTACTGTAGTCTTATGTATCTTTGAGGTAACTATCTCTCACAGGACCAAGGCCCTGCTACCTGTAAAATGTGCTCTCAAACTCGAGAGTCTCTTTAGGTAAAAGTGATAAGTTTCACTAAACAGAATCCTCTAATAAATCAAAGAAATTCAACCTAATGACTAACTAATGTTGAAAAACTAACCTAAGCTACGTACAGAAAAATAGTAGATCCTAATCCTGTAATGAACTAAATGCAAGTTAACTATCCCAAAATAGGAGCTTGAATTAATACTCTGATAACAAGTTTTATTATAAAAATTGATCTATAATCCTGCAATGTTAGAAAATCCCACAATCAATAGAAATAGATCTAAATCAACTTAAAATAAAACAACATTTTATCATAAATTAATTTGAACATGAAATAAAACTTGTAATCAAAATAGTTTTAACACAGCATTGAAGCATGACAAATATACTCAGGTACTAACGCATAAATGAAATAAGGTCAACTCACACAGTTAGTACTTCATATAAAACAATCTCATTATCAACTGAAGAAAAGAATCATGAATAAGCTCATTTACTTTCCCATATGACACTAATCATTCACACTTCAACACTATGTAATTTGTTTAGAATCCATTAACAAAAGTGCTTTCACATATAATATAATGATATATACATATGAAAAGGAAATTCATCACAGGAAAAACAACATTAAGACAACATGATATAACTGACAGACTTAGCTAATGTCTTTAGAATCTCTGTAAAATCTAATAATCCTAAGAAATAGTTCTAAAGGAACACAAGCATACAGAATAATATTAAGTGATGTAATGTATTTGTTCTTCGCAAGTTCCATGATTCCAACCCCTTGCTTCAGTTTAGAAGTTGCTTATAAAGGAAACTAGAAAACTACAACTGATTAACTAAAAATCCTATTCCTCAGGAAACATCTGAATCTTATCCAAATATTGTTCAACCATGACCAGAATCATAGGCATGCTATTACGAAACCATCCAAAGAGAAAGATACGCCAAGAGGTTAACTTACTGGAGAAAATCCAGCATTATACTCTCCAAATCATGGTAACACCATATTGGATAATCCAAAAAAATAGAGGCTTAGAAACAGGAATAAAGCAATCAGTGAGCATCAATCAAGTGTAAATTCCAAGCATTCTTCATTGAGTAGCCACACACAGTAAAAAAGACACGAATGTAGGCTAGCATCTAGCTTTATCTCAACAGCTTCATTAATACCTGTGAATGTTCAACATAAATCTTTGAAGGCCTATTCAAAATCCTCTGTATGCATAATTTAATATATAAAAGACAAAATTTAGAAGTCTTTGGAGAAACAAAATATCAAGTTTTTAAAGCGGATTCGACTGATAATCGAATTGGTACAGTTCTCCTGGCTTCATCCAGTTTAGCTCTGAACCTGATAGCTCTGATCCTGTTAATCCTGTCCTACTTCTTCAACTTTTGATTCTTCAATAGGAGCTTTTTTAAATCAGTTCTTTGTATTTCAATTTCTTTCTTCTCAGCACATCCCACTTCTCAACCTAGGAGATCAATTCTATTTTTAAACCTGTGATTTCCTCCATGGCAATTATTTGTATAACCTGCACTTCCTTTAAATCTATTTGCAGGGAGGAAATCAGTCGAGCATGAGGAATTGGATCAGTTTGATCCTTCGACTCTCTGTTCATGCTTATTCGGGCTTCTTCAACTAGGTAAGGTTTTCTATCAATTTCTTGATCACCCTCACGGTTCACTTGCTGAGTATCAACATTATCATTTGTAGAAACAGACACGTACTTAAGATCTAGAACACATGGGCCTATGGGAACTGAATTTGGGCGAATTTCTAGAATTAATACATCTCAAATAGGTCCACGTATGTCACAAATCCTACACTATTTTTGAAAACGGCTCACAATTAAGGGTAACTTGGATCATTTGTGAAGTGGGTTTTCAATGGTTTTCCCAGATTCAAAATGGTTTCTTCACAAATAGACCCTAAAATTTGCCTCTCTTGCCGGGTGCGTGATTCAGTTCTTGTGATCTTTAACGGTTTTGTAGCTGCCTGCTATTTTTGTTTGATGATAAACTAATGGATTGAGAAATAAATTCTTCACTCAGCCTTAATTCATTGTCCCCAACCTGTGCATTAACCTTACCAAACGATTCTACAAACGCCTTGGAAACTGGACACCGGAGCCATAACAACGATTACACAAACTTTGAGGGTTTTCGAAAACCAGACTGAAACATACCATCAATTTATCCACATTCCATGGATTTCCATCAACATTCTAGAATGCCCTATTTTATCAAAGCACTATGAATTTCTCTGTAAGGTCATCATACTGCAAATTGACAGATAAATGAAATTTGGAAGCATTTAACACACCATAATGATCCGTAGGAAAATCAAATGAGCTACCTCTTAAGTGTGGTGTGTTTGCATGATGAAAATCAACAGTTGGCAAGCCTTTATGTGACACGAACATCAAAACTCTAATTTCAATCATAACCTCAGCGTTGATCGACATTTTCATAATGTTGTGATAGCCTAGAACACTCATAGTTCCAAAACATGATTGAATGATTACAATACCCTAATTCTTCATTCATCGAATAAAACCATAATAATGTTGCCAACTAAGGATGTAATTGATGAACTTAGGATAAAGGTTAGTATTAAAATGATCAGAAAACAATTTATGATGTAACCATAACTATATCAAAATTCCAAAAATCATCTTAACCCCTTGAGATAAACATTAATAGTGACTCACTTTGAAAATATAAAATTCAAAATGAGGTTAAGTGTGGCATATGGAAATTATAGTAAATACACTTTTAAAACCTTATGACAAACAAGATAAGATAAATAATTCAGAAGTGATAAAGATTTATTAGGTCTCCTATATGAACTAAACAGTAATAGTTATCACACCATGTAGTAACCTATTTGAATTAATAATTATAAATTCATTTGATTTTAAACATGCATGAGTGATAAGTGGAAATGCAAATAGGATCTACTCACTTCTGTAATTATAGTTTTCAAGATTATTAAAAGAAATGAGGGCTTAAGATCATGAGAATCAAATGCTGATGCTAATCCTTGTGAATCGATGAATCAATTAAACTTCTATCGGGAGTGCCTTAAGAATCAAAGATTCTTAGGGCACTCCTAGAGTATCCATGATGAGTGTTGATCCAAGTGAAAATTTCAAATGTCGATCAAATATTACCTATTTGAAATTATTTGTGTTCAAAATAATCTGAAGGGTGTTGCCTGCCAACAAGTACCAAAGTGGACTAAATCACCCATAAAGAGGGTACCCCGGTCAACAAGAAATAAATGAAGCACATGGTGGGTCCATGGAGTGTTGAATAACTCCCTCTGGGTGTCCCTATGGCACAATAAAATAATATAATATTTTAATCCTTTGATTTTGTGCCTCCTTGAGGAAATTGTGAGCCTCCCAAAAGCTCCAGAAAATAACATAAAAATGCCCAACAATAGGTGTGGGGCCAATCAAGGGCTGCAACTGCTGGAGAAGGTGTGGAGGACATCACTCTCATCATTATGACTCATCCTTTGTCATTTCCTTTCCTCAGTAGCCCAAATCGATTTCTTCAATAGCCATTTAATCATTTTTTAATCTGCCTAGGGAAACGTGAACCTGCCAAAACAGCCTCCTAGGGTGCCTGCGTTGTCAAACTGAGCCCACCAGGATATTTTGGATGGCGGTGCTATGGTACAAACAATTGGCTACACCGCCTATGCCCATACAACTCCATATGAGATCCAACTGAAACATCTCCCTGCTCAAACATATCAACCTGTGAAGAAAAACTGCATCAGAAAGGTAGAATGAGCCTGATCATATCTGCAAGTGCTCGGAAATGGAAATAAAATGTCTCATTAGACTTAGAGAGTCACAATCCATCTAGGGTATATACTCATACCCCTCACAGGTCTCTACCTGATCATCAACCATATCCAATAAACAATATAACCATCTGTAAATGATTAGACACCAATAATAACTCAGACTAGCATCCATCTGTTGCAAGTGTTATAAGGGTAATACATGATCTGCAACTCATTTAAGAAAAAATCACAACAAGTAGCAGTCATTTCACTGCTAGTACATCAACCAATACATATATAAGGCTTTATTTATTATTACTCAGACTTAGACTTTCAAGACTATACTCACTTCATAGTTATAGTCAATTTGCTAGTGAAGGGTGAAGGATGAAATTGACAAGGCGAAGGAAAAGGATGACTTCCTACTTAACATCATGACACTTTGTATATGGAAAGGGAACACTAACTATAACCAATGTCGGAAAAACAACAACACAGGGAATGGCAGTGCCTCACAAATGGTTGAGTTGTTTAGAGAGTGCATGATTCAACTTGGCATCATGACTACATCAAGCTTGATCCAGTTTCATTAGGATCATCAATTTTATTTCCATGGCCTTTTTGGCCTATATGACCCTTTGGCACTTCACCAGTGCTTAAAACCATAGCTAATCGCAACTTTCATCTGAGACATATTTATTTTATAAGGCCAACAATATTTGGATATATATTTTTAACCATTGCTTTTTTTGGACCTTTTCTTATACCCTTCAAGGGTTATTTTAGCATTTCATTGTTCTTGCCCTCTTTGCATATGTTAAGAAACACAGTTTAGCATTTTCATTTTCCATGGGTGCATACATAACACTTTCCAATAAGTAGTACACAAGCTTTCAGTTTTAGCCAACAACATCTCAAGTGACCACCGGGAGTTCTGCACAGTGCCAAACATTGGGACAACCGACCAAAATGATTTAGGCATACAATCCAGCTTACCAAAGGCAAGTTCTGTCACCAACTCAGAGCTGAGACATAATATAAATAGGGAGGCTTGTGCAATAAAGGTTCTAGCAAGGGGAAAGGTCCTCCATGCCATAAGTCAAGAAGTCAGTTGGGTTGAAAACTAAATTGGAAGGTAATGGATGGGTGGAGATAGTGAATGATGAATCCAACACTAGCAAGCCAAAACACTGGTGGGAATGACTACCTCTATTCTCCCTAGCGAGGGTAAAACCAATGAGTATAGATCAGGAACTTCAAATTCAGAGTAGGGACATCAATACATAAATACAAATACATCCAAGTCCATATTATTGTGACCACTAGATCATGACACTACATGTTAATACATGTCACAAAGATGAGTATAAGAGCAATGATAACCATAACACAATATAAAAAGATGAGTCATAATCATGCATATAATCCATCTAAAGCATCATCTGTCCAATGAGAAAGCAATGATATAAAACTGGGCATGAATAACTTCTCTGTAATGACTAAATGGCTACATCAGTCCTCAGATCTGAGTGTCCTGAGACTTAGTCCTGACATGGGAGAATACAATAGTCCACCAATACAATAATGATCTGTCGAAACTGCTCATATCAGCATCTCATATGTAATACATCTAGCTGAAAAATGTACTATGTCTGAAAAATAGAATATGGTAGCCTGGCTACTATATATGTGATAACAACAATGTCTTCTTCTCATGTTAGCTCTGATACCATGTTAGATTTTTATCATTTAAGCAATATGATCTTAGGATCTTATCTGAGAGAATAAGATGCACAGCAATCAATCACAAGAGACAATAGACACAAATATTTTCCTCTAGGAAACCATAAAGGAGAAAACCCCTCAACTTCCTCAGAGATAGAATGAGCACCAATGGCAGCAGTAAAACCCAAAGACAGAGAGATAATCTCCAATAGTTGTTCTCTCTCTCACTTGAGCGAGATTCTCCTCTCTCACCTATGTGCTATAACTGGGTGAGTGTGTGTTACAAATAGAAACACTCACTCTCTATTTATACTAGTTCCCAACTTGACAATCACTTACCAGGGCCGAATTCTATAGGAGATTCTAATAACCCTATTTCCCCACAACTACGGGTACTTTTCCCGTTGATCAACAAGGAGGGTTAACCTCTATGACTTTACATAACTTGATTACATTAATGATTCTCTCTATAGGAACATCGTGGACCAATGAAATACAATATATGAAATATACAAGTGAATACATTCCAAAGTTACAAATACATCAACATGGTGAAGTCACAACTGAAAATGATTATTACATGTTTTTCTTCTCACACGTTTAGTTTCTACATATACAATGTACATTCTTTAAAGGTATAATTCTAATACAACCCTTGTTTTCATGGAAATAGGTATGGGTATGTGATTTTTTGATGGATTTCTACAAGAAAACCGAACAGTATGTTCAACATGTGCATGTAGCGCAATGGAAGGATGAGCAGTACAAAAAATGCAAGAAAATATTTCCCATTGGGACCATATTGTCAATTGTGGATTTTACAGAAAACTACACCCTTCAGATACAAAAAAAAAATTCAAATTCAATACTACCATTTTGACCAATTCAGCATCACGGTACATATTACGTATAGGCATGGCCCTGAGAGAAACATTAACAACATGATAATACATAAGGAGACAAAATTTTACATAAGTGATGAAAGATGCCATGATATGCATTATGTGCAACATTGTTTTAGAATTTTCTATGATCAACTAAAGGAGGGAGATATACATATGGATCAACATTTGATATGGTCAGATGGTTGTGTGGGCCAGTTCAAAAATGCATGAGTCTTCCAATGGATGAGTATGTTGCATAAGAATTTCAATGTGCTGCATATATGGAACTACTTTTAGATCTAGAAAGAAAAAGGTGAGCATGATGGATCCGGTGTATGCATCAACCCCACACTGTGAAGCGAGATGAGATTTACCAGAAACCCCCATATCGAAGATGCAGAATCCATAGTTCAATGGTGCTCTACAACAATGTCAGACTGAACTAAAGTGCAACATACATCAATAGGGGCAGGAAGGGCAATAAGGAAATTTTTGCAAGTGGTTGACATAGATTGATCTCGTTCCTATAGTTGCGACACACTAAAAGGAACATGTGGATTTCATTCAGTTTGAAGCTCAAACAGCCCCCCATTTGAAATATGGACACGGAAACTTGCCTACTTTTGCAGCCCTTGTAGCAGTGGTGAATGTGATGAATGCAAATTCATGGATTAAGTTGATGATTGGGATCATGTGTCACTTGTAGTAGACCCACTTGTAGTCATTGAAACAACCCACTTAGAGGAGGTCCAGTCAGCGATTTCGACAGACTTCGAACATATCTCAAATCTTGTACAGCTAGGACACATATATGCAGTGGTTTCCCTGAAAGACAATGAATGGGGCACAGATTATTGGTTGGCATGATGCATTCAAGGTAATAAAATCCCGTGCGGATCATTGATTGATGATGAAGGAAATGAATTTCCTATTGGATCGATGGTGGCTGAGGGTGAATATCTTACAGTAGATGGGAAATAAAGAAGAACTAGTGGGAAGGTATTCGTGGATTATAGACCAAGTTCTGTGGTCTATCACTTCACAAACTTGGTTGTTGGCTATTATAGCGGATTTCACTACACTAGGTGAATCACACATTGTATGGCCTTCCCCTGTCCCGCTGCAGACTCATTAGCCCCTATGGACCACCTTTTGTCTTTTGATGTATCATCGACCATCCCTAAAAACATTAGAAAATTGATATACGTGGAATTTTCCCCGATAACAGCGTACATACGCAGATATTCCCTCTATAGTCGCGTACATCGGGATGTGTACATAATCCAAAATCCTTTGGAGCGTTCCTTGTCTTGGATCCGACTCACATGACTCCTGGCCTTCCATATGCCTTGAGATCGCACAGATTCGATCTTTCAGTATCACTTTGAAAAGCTATATAAGGAACCATTGAGACATTGAAAGAAAAGAAGAGAGAATTGAGAGTACCGAAACTATAGTCCATTGTTGCCAGAACTTATGCTTGAGTCTGCATCCCTTTGTCCCTTGGAGCACTGTTGTGTTCTTCCCAAGCTTGCCCTTTGCTAGTAAGCTTGCTATCGAAGTGATGGAGGATTGAGGTGGTGGAGGCCCAAGTGGGGGATTCAATTTCTCCGGTTCGCAGACGTGCCGTCAGAGGTTTTCACTTGTAATCTCTGATTCATATTAATAGAAATATCTTTTCCTGTCCAGTAATGTGTATTTGAATGAATATTGTTTCCATTGGAATATGTGAAATGCTCATACATTATTGATTTATATATGCTAGAATAGATCTAACACCATGAAATATAGTATGCTTGTATTGTTTACTTGTTGTTGAGGACGTGCCATAACAATTCAAGCTGAAGATTGGAAAGCTCAACGGTGATCTACTTCAACCGTCCGGAATAAGGTACGAGGTTCGATCCTTTAGTGTTAGATGTTTTTATTTCTATTGCATATTGGGAAAGATTGATTTCTGGAGTCTAGCTGTCTGTTGTGGTACCCCAAGCCATAGGAATTTCTCTCCGTAACAGAATTGGCGACTCCACTGGGGAGTTCCTAGTAATTGTCCTTTGGGGGTTGATCTTTTGGCATTCAATGTATTTGAAGTGCTCTCTCTCTCTTGTTTCTGTGTCGGGTATGGGGGCATGTATGCCTGGTAGAGCCTGATTGGTGTGAATTTAGTCTCAGCCTGTCTGTTTGCCTTGAATTTGTGCATATTTTTCTTCCTGTACGCGGGTTTGTTACTTACAGTCACGTATACACACGGTTTCCTCTAGGATTTCCATGTATACACGTGGGTTCACTGCGCACAATCGCGTATACTCTGGTTTTTACCTTTTTGTGGAAGATTGTGGATTGTTGGGTGAATGCTGTTAGTTGCTGAGTCTCCTTTGGCACTGCTTG
>LPNX010476749.1:2646-72914 GCA_001517045.1 Pseudotsuga menziesii | reverse complement strand
ACAACTAGGTGTCTGTCCAGGGAGTGTGTGAAATCCTTTATATAACCAGCATTCTCAGGAAGCTCCTCTCAAAAGGGAGTCAAGCACTAGGCAGTGTGAACGGTTGTTGATCGAGATAACCCTTGGTTGGTAACTGTGTAGCACCGGCGATATAGCCAGGATTGTATTCGTATCTGGGGGCTCTTTCGGGAGTTTCAGGATTTGCTACCCTACCCATACGGTCAATCCCGCCTGCGACTGTCCGCCTGAGCGTTGATTATATCGAGGTGACCTTAGTGACCTTACCTAGGATATTGAGGGGGTACGTGTAGAGGTTATTCTGCATGTGTCCCGGCCAGGTTGCAGTCGGACAGCACAGTCGCTTTATGCATTGAAGCTGAGGGCCACAATAATTGGTTTTGAACCTTCGCTTGTGGTGACAAGGGCCTCTCAAGCCTCTCCTAGGCGAGACATACTGGCCACATTCGGGAGCTCACTTATCCAGCTCTTGTTTGCTTCCTTTTGGCTTTAGATTTTATAGTGATTACTCTGTGTACGCTAGTTGGCCTAGGGTTGACGTAAATAGAGAGTCTTTGCTTTTTTGTTGAGTCATTGTGGAGTCGAGTGCGGTTCCACGCCATTCTCGTCGGTTAGCAGGACTTCCACCTTCCACTTCTCCTCCTCCTTTGGGAGAGAGGCCTAGATTATCCAGGCGGATTATGTCACACATTGATTAACACACCATGGAGGATCATTCAGAGAATATTCCTGAGCCACCTCCTCCCATTCATATTGACGATGGGGAACTTACCCCTACATATGATCCCTCACCTGACCTAGCTGAGATCGGTCCCATTATTTCCCAGATCGGATCTTTTCATGAGAGACCTACTCACTCTAGGGCAGATTCCCCATTGACCCGTTACCGGTATGGAATGCCAGATGATGCCGAGACTCACTTTGACCCTCCTAGCACCAGCTATGGTGGTTATGTTACTACTGGTTTTCCTATGCACGATTTGACATTCCATGTTGATTCCGACTTTGATCCTAACACTATACCTAGGGGCATTCCCATGCCTTACCTTGCGGAGAGGTTTGGGAGTACTAGTCACATTGCACCTTCCATCCCAGCAGTGGAAGCTCCATCTCATATACCTACTAGGTCTAGAATCAGTGATCCCATAGCGATACCAGGTTCTAGACAAGTGACGATAGGCACTAGCACATATCTTCTTATAGAGATTCCTTCGTCCTCGCTTCCGAGTTCTTCAAATGCAAATCCTCCACCTTACTCTCATGGTCCTTCGAGTCGTCACGTAGCTACGAGTCAGATTCGTACTGCGGTTACTAGACTAGTTGTGTCTCAATCCTACATACCACCCGTGGTTTCAGGAGGTTATGTTCATGTTTCTAGAGGTCAGGTTGCTACTTCTTCGACATATATCCCTACTTCTGGCATGTATGTACCTACTTCCAGAATGTATGTACCTACCTATGGAATGTCTCATGGGGCATCGCAGCCGACGACCTATGGACCCTACTATGGGGCGCAGTATGGACATGTCTCTCCACCTTATGGAGGTGGGTATTCAAAACCTACTTACTCTCCCAACTATGGCTTTGTAGCTCCTACTAGTCAAGGTCCACCTCATTATGTGACTTCCATGCCACCCTATACGGGTCATACAGGAGGAGGTCACTATGGCCAAGGTCATGGTGGTAATCAATCCTATGTGAACCAGGGAGCGGTCCCTAGACCTCATCATGCTAAGCTCCCTTTCCTCGCGACACTCAATTTACCTGACTTATCGATACTTACGAACGATCCTGTGGCTCATGACCCGACTTAGCTGGCTGTCCCTACCAAGCTTCCTTCGGACATACCTAAGTTCGAACGCAAACCAGGAGAGGATCCGAGTGAACACGTTACAACATTCCACCTATGGTGCTCTTCCAATTCATTGCATCAGGACTCCGTTCGTTTGAGACTATTTCAACGCACCCTTACAGGACCTGCGGCGAAATGGTATATAGAGTTGCCTAGGGGTGCCTTTACTTTGTTTGACGACCTTGCGATGACTTTCCTTAATCACTTCCAACTACCGGTACGATATGATGTTGGTACTGAACTCTTGTCGACATTTTGGCAAGATAAAGCCACCCATATTTCTGATCATATTCAAGAGTGGCGTAGACGGAAGAGATTAATCAAAGCCTTTATACCGCCAGAATTCCTCCTTGAGTGGTTCCTCAAATCGTTATTGCCATATATCGCGAAGGATGTTTCCACATCCGGAGTGTAGAATGAGGAACAAGCCATCTTTAGGGCGCAGGAACTAGATTTGATCTATGCTCAGTCTGATTTGTTATATGAGATTATACCTAATGCCCCTCGTTCTAGTTTCGATCCCAAAGTCAAACCTGGACCACATGCTGATGGCATTGTGGGTAGTGCAAGTAAGAAACCTGCAGGTTCGGTTGTGAAACAAGTTTCTCAGTTGTCAATCAACCAATCTGCCTCAGGACAAGCTACGGCTTTGTCTCAGCCCGCCCAAACGGCGAATGTACTTGCTATGCAATCATCCGACCAGAAAGGTAACCAGCAACCTGGATGGAATCGAAAAAAGGGTAAAAACAATAATAAGAAGGGTGGGAATAAAAATGAGAATGCCAACAATAATGACAAGAACAATAAAAATGCTGGGGGGGACAAGCAGAATAAGTGTAAGGTTAAGTTTCCTTGAAAGCTTTGTAAGGATGATCACCTCACTTACTTGTGCCCTAGGATGGATGAAGCTTCGGAGTTCATAGCACAGGGCCCAGCTGTGTTAACGAACCCTTTACCGCATAACCAAAATATGAACTCGAAGTCCCAGGACCAACCTAGTGATGAAGATCCACCTGAAACTAGTGGTCGTGGGTGCATTAATATGGTCCATGCCGCGAAAGTTGTGACGCGTGCGAAAGATTATTCTTCGTCACAACCCAACCCAGGCAAAGAACCTGATTCACCAGGAACCCCTTTGCGTATTGAGAAACCTGCGGATAAGCCTGAAGCTGCACCTCACATTCCTAAGGGGGTACTTAAGCGTTCGAGGCATAATCCAAATGCCCGAGCCGCCCAGAACTATTCAGTTGTCGAGGACTTGGGTCATACTCCTTGTGCGATGTCTGCTTGGAAGTGCTTCAGAGTTGTTCGTCGCAAAGGAAGGCTTTGCTTTCCGCTCTTGGTGTGAATGGTGATGATTCTTCCTCAGTGATTAAATTTGAAACCGTAGGAGATCAGCCTTGCTTGCCCTACTATGTGTCCCTTTTGGTGCATGTAGAATGTCTTAATATGATCGTCAAGCGTACTATGATTGACGAGGGCGCTGCTACTTCTGTGATGTCTTTGTCTTGTTGGAAGGGTCTTGGTTCTCTTGAGTTGTCAAAGTCTACGACCATGTTAATTGCTTTTGATGGGAGATCATTTAGGCCGCACGGTATCCTTCCTTCTCTTAAAGTCAGTTTGGGAGGGAAGACCATTGCGATAGAGGTTGAGGTGGTTGATGGACCCCTTGACTACAATCTCTTACTGGGAAGGAATTGGATGTATAGTATGCAAGACGTTGCGTCTTCCGTATTTCGTGTTGTATGCTTTCCTCATAATGGGAAGATTGTGACAATTGATCAGATGTCATTCAAGAATCCGCCTGTTAGTGCATCTTCGGAAGCTTCGGTTCTAAAAGTTGAACATTCCCAGCCGGCAACTGGGAGTGTCGTTGTAGGTATGTATCCTTCCCTTATGGGAACCTTTAGTTGTCCTGCACCTGTCCTCATGATAGGAGCTCGTTTTGATGGTGCTTCCACATCTACGAGATCGGTGCCTTTTCGCACAAATCATATGGAAGATCCTTGGATTCTTCCATCGCCGATTCATTCGAGTGAGGCCATTGAGACGAGTGTGCCATTTCCTGCAGCCATGATTGCTTACCAAGCTAATCTTCAATCTGCTGCAGAGCCTTGTTCTTCTTCACAGACAAAGGAGGAATACCCCTATGTGCTAGCCACATGGGCAGTATAGTCTTCTCATGCCCACAATTGCCTTGAAATGGTTTTCCCTTCAGACGAAGCGATTATCAAGGCTATGTTGGGAGTTGAGCCACCATGGGAGGAACTTCATCATAGATCATATTTCCTTCTAGAGCTTGACCTTTTGGAGCATGAGGATTATAGGGAGATTCTTAGACAGAAAGTTGGTAGACCCATGATTCCATTAATTTCTCCTGGTCAGATGGCTGATGGAAACATGGCAAACATATCGTCAACTATGCCTATCAACATTTATCGCAACCCGGGTACAATTGAGAATGTATACATTGGGGCGGATTGTTCCCAAGATGAGATTCGTAAGTATACCGAGCTGTTCAAGGAATTTCGTGATGTTTTTGCTTGGTCTTACGATGAGATGCCAGGGATTGACCCTCGGATTGTCGAACATGAAATTAAGACTTACCCCAATGCTAAGCCTGTTTGACAGCGTTTATGCGCGGTAAATCCTAGGAAAGCACCCGCCATAAAGGCAAAGATAGAGAAACTATTGAAAGTTGGTTTCATCTATCCCGTTCCCTTGACAGAGTGGGTTTCAAACCCCGTTCCGGTGGATAAGAAGCAAGGAGCGATCCGTATATGCACTGATTTCCATGACTTAAATCGTGCCTGTCCTAAGGATAACTTCCCCACACCGTTTATAGATCATATTTTGGATGAGTGTGCGGGTAGCGAGGTGTTCTCCTTTATGGATGGTTTTTCCGGATATAATCAGATTCAAATTAAACCTGAGGACCAACACAAGACCACATTTATTTGTCCTTGAGGAACATTTGCGTATCGGAAAATGCCTTTCGGCCTTAAAAACTCCGGAGCTACATTTCAGCGGGCAATGACCTTGATTTTCCACGATCTCAAGTCCATTATCGAAGTATTTTTGGATGCCCTCGCTGCTCATTCACGCATGAGGATGCGTCATTCTTATCACTTGAGATTGGTGTTCGAAATATGCCGCCACTATGCTGTTAGATTGAACCCTCATAAGTGCATCTTTTGCGTGAAATCAGGTCATTTATTAGGATTTATCATTTTGAAAGAGGGTATAAGAGTCGACCCCTTGAAAGTGGAGGCAATACTTCAGTTGTCTCCCCCGCGAAATATTCGTCATCTTTAGTGTTTGCAAGGCATGGAAAACTTCCTACGAAGATTTGTTGTCAATTTCGCCAATTTGACTAGAGGTTTCATGCGTCTTCTGAAGAAGGATACTCCCTTTGAATGGGATGAGCGAGCCCAGGAGTCCTTCGATGCCCTTAAGAGAGCCCTAGCATCGGCCCCAGTGATTAGTCCTCCGGATTATAGCCGTGATTTCCTATTATATGTGGCCGCGTCTTTAGAGACGATTGGGATGGTTTTGGTTCAAGAGGATGAGGAGCTCCAAGAGCATGTCATATATTATTTGAGCTGAAACCTTATTGACACAGAGATTCGGTATTCTCATGTAGAGAAGCTTGCCTTAGCCACCGTACATGCGGTGCAGCATTTGAGACATTATATTCTCCTTCACCAAACCTTGGTTGTTGCCCATGTCAATCCATTTCAGTTCATCCTCACACGTAGGATGATTGGGGGGAAATATAATAAATGGATTCTCATCCTGCAAGAGTTTGATCTCGAGTTTGTTTCAGCAAAATCGAAGAAATCTTTAATATTTGCAGAGCTCATATCGGATTTTCCGAGCGAGGCTAAGGAGTCGGTATGTGAAGATACATTCGTTGATGAACACATTTTCTTGATCTCAACGGCTGACCCATGGTATGGAGATATCATAGTATATTTGCAAACACAGAGGACCCCTACTCACCTCTCGCGAGATGAGCGATGTCGGTTACGTCACGTTTCCAAGAACACCTCATAGTGGACAATACTTTGTACCACCATGGAGTAGATTCCCTTTTACGACGTTGTTTAACTCATGAGGAGGGTGAGGTAGTGCTTAATGATTTCCACGGAGGGGCGTGTGGTGGTCATTTATCTGGGCTTGCTACAGCTCAAAATATTTTGAGAGCAGGATATTTCTGGCCGTCGATCTTCAAGGATTGTATGGAAGCGGTTAAGAGGTGCCACCCTTGCCAGGTGTTTGCACGTAACATGCGCTCGAAGCCTGCCCCGTTGCACCCTATTATCACCGCCGGTCCCTTCACCAAGTGGGGGCTAGATTTTATGGATTGCAACCCAGCTTCGGCTGGGGGGCACCATCATATCATAGTGGCTGTCGATTACTTCACGAAATGGGCTAAGGCAATGCCTATAGTAAAATCCGACGGTGAGACATTCGCTCACTTCGTATTCAACCAAATCATCTCTAGGTTCGGGATTCCGAGAGAGCTAGTCATTGAGACCATGGCTCGCACTTTCAGAACCGTATGATGAAAGAGTTGGCATCCAAGTTAGGATATAAGCAAGAGCACTCCTCTTCTTACTATCCTCAAGCGAATGGATAGGTTGAAGCTGTGAATAAATCACTTAAGTCCATTCTCCAACGAACCATCGCACAAAGCAAGACGAATTGGCATATTATGTTGTATCCTGCTTTGTGGGCATACCGAACCGCAGTAAAGACTGCCACTAGTTTTTTTCCATATCAGCTTGTTCATGGAGTGGTGTCAATATTGCCGGTTGAATGCGAGATTCCTTCATTGAAGTTAGCTGTGGAACTCTTACCAAACACTTCACCTTTGGAGGAGCATTTGGTTCACCTTGAGCAACTGGATGAGCAGCGTAGAGATGCCTTGGTGACTCTAGAGTTTAATAAGCGTCGCGTGAAGGCCCAGTACGATAAGTCTGTCTGTCTGAGAGTGTTTAGTGAGGGAGACTTGGTCCTTTTGTGGGATCAATCGAAAGAACCCTTGGGGGCAGGGAAGTTCAATCCTATGTGGCGTGGTCCTTACGTGGTCAAGCGTGTGTTAGAGAAGGGTGCCTACGAGTTAGTGTATTACGAAGGGACAATCTTGGCGGAGCCTAGAAATGGGCTCTATCTTAAAAAGTACTATGCATGATCTTTAGCCAAGGATGTTTGTTGTATATTATTGTACAACTTTTTGCATAGTTAGGTCTTGTTTATCGTGATCGGGTTTGTGATTAGTTTCCATTTCTTGTGGCAGATGTCAATGGAATCTTCCACCTACATAGGACTCGCGGATGGTGCAAGCCGTCACACTCAACACTCAGCCTCAGCTGCTTGGGTAATTTTCACTCCTATGGGTCATGTACTGTCTTCAGGAGGTGTATGTCTACGGCCATCTTCCAACAATGTTGCTGAATATAGTGCCGTTATCGAGCTTCTTTGGGATGCCATTTCGCATGGTGTTCTCTCTCTTGAGGTACGTCTTGAGTCAGAGTTAGTAGTGTCACAGCTCAATGGTTTGTACCATGTTAGAGATCCGACGTTATTGAGAAGATTCTTACGTGTGAGATTGCTAGAACGACAATTGGAGAACATAACATATATACACATTCCAAGAAATTTTAATCAAATTGCTGACTCATATGCTAACTATGTGTTAGATTGGAATTTGTTTCATTCATTATAAATTAATCATAAACACAATTTTTACACATGTAAATAAATAAATCGATCACCATAAAACTTTTTTATATACATAAAAAATGTGGTAATACATAGTGTCATAATACAAAATTGGGGCTTTGAAAGCCACCATCATATACACGGTAGTACAAAATAGATACACTTCCAGGTGTCTAGTCCTATGGAGGTGGATGAGGGTTGTGATCATGATATGTCACCACGGCTCTAGCTAGCCGCCGGAATAAACGCACCCATAAGCGTGGTACACCAACCACCTGTCTCTACATAGCCTCAGGCAAGTCCTCGAGTTGCGCCATGGGAATCCTGTGAGTCAGTCGCACGAAGTTGGTATGGATGCTTTGGAGCGTTTGCTCCGCATCCACACCGGTGATATCGTCTCCTCTTCCCCTCCGTCTATGACGTGGGAAGCCCTCTGGTCGTCATGGTGCCACATCTGCACATGAATGGTATATGTCATTATGTATTGTCACCCAAAAATATGTCTTTTTGATTCCATTAATCAAGAAAACACAAAAAAAATAAATACTTCAAAAATTTTAAAAAGAGTAAGGGTCGATATTCATTACCTATGTCTCCATATGCTGATCCTGGTGGTAATGGCATGTCCGGGTCTCCCCGAAATTCTATCCCTGCATAAGGGTAGTCCTCTATGGCGATAATCTGTCATCGCCACCATGGAAAAAAGTCTGCTAGATAAGGGTTGGCCACCCTAGCTCCCCCCAGTCTGCGCATCGCGTCTACCCAACGTCGTTGGGCCAGATCTCGAACCCCATCGAGAGGAACATCCACTCTAGGGCTCAATCCTGGAACCCACTCGAAGAGGAAAGTGCTCAAGATACTGCTGAACATGAAGTTCCGTATCCTACCTGCCTTGCACTCACTGAGCTGATGTTTCATGTTGCTCAACAGTGATGTGCTCCAGTCATAGATGGTCGGTGTCATGCACTCCACCACATAGAACATCAATGGCCGCGAGGCCTAATGGAGTGATGCTAACCCTGCTATCCTGCCCAACATCAGTAAGATGGCCTTTAGGCCCAGTACCTGTATAGCGTTGGTAGGGATTTGGCTCCCCACCTTCTTCATCTCTGGATAGCAGTACACTGCGATGTACTCATCAATATTCAGCCCATGACCTGGCCCTCCACGGGCACGAAGGTTCACCGTCTCACCTCGCCGTGATAGACCTGTGATAAAGTAGATATCCTCCACCTCAATGGTGAGGGACATACCGTCTAGCCAGAAGGACTCTAGGTCCGGATCCCAATAGTCTACAAGCATCTGTAGTAGTCCTGGTTTGGCCCTCAAGCCTCCTAGGCACCAAAACTTGTAGAGTCCGCATCTTCTTAGAGCTTCTTGAGCCATTCTGTCAGCCCTTACTGCTTCCTATACATCACCGTGCTCGCGTTCTCGCCACTCTAGCACCATCCTGCATGAGAAGTTGACCAAATGTCCATTAGATTCATGAAAATCTTAGTGCACGGCGTCATACGCGGCTGTTTTCAAAACAGCCGTGTATGTACGCGGTTTCTGGCCCTTTTTCCGTGTATAGCCAGCCCTATACGCGGAAAACGCCTCAATACCCGCGTGGGCCGTGGCGCTCATGTAAGTTTGGCCCTTAAAAATTCATTTGACCATGAAAAATTATAAAATTTGTATTGAAATGCAAGCTGAGAACATGAGTAAGTACCTGGAAGAATCGGTTGTGAATTCCGTCGGCTGGATTTCCTGGAATTTGTAGTTGAATATCAGAGCTCCAATGGGTAAAAGTTTCAAATTATTTATATTTTTTTACTATTTATAGAAAAAATTTCAAATATTTGAAAATTTTTACCCCCTTTCCTATAGTTTTGACCGTTTCTAACCATTTTGGACCGTTTTTGACCTAATCTGTGATGTAGAATACCATTTTCAGTGCCGTTTCAGCCTTTGGATTGACCCGTTCGTACTGATCTCAGGTATAACGTCTATACTGGCATATAGGTTAGGTTCACCACCATTTACATTTTGCATGACCTTATGACCATGTCACTATATCCTTAGGTACGAACCCACTCTATTATGTTACGGAACCTTCTTGCTGCTATAGAAGTGGCATGATATGAGTGGTAGAGACTTACCTTACATGGGTACCCTAGTTAGCACCTTATTTGCATTTGGTGCCCATGTCGATGTTTCCCCCTTTAGGGTATGGGAGTCCGTTGTATAGTATTGCCATGACATTTAGCAAGAGCCTCATACTCCTCTTGATCTTATGTTGGCCTTTTTCCCTCTGGACTCCCCTTGTATCAAGTTGTGGATGCGTTATCATGAGCTTTGCCTGTCTTATTGAGCTTTATGCCGGCTCCCCTGACATTGCGTTTCAGCCATATAGCCTGAGCTTGTCTCATGTCTAGCCATGCAGAGCCTTTATTTATATCCTTCGCAGCTTGATTCCCTTTTTACCGGGAGGGGCTTTTCCCCCGAGTGTCAATATCCTACACATGTATCCTTGCATTGAGCATAGGTATGTTCCACTGCTTGGAACTAGTTTGTTTTCCTTCATGACACTCGTCTCCTCCTAGTTTGTAACTATAAAGCTAGTTTATTCTTTTTTCATGCTTTTCAAATAACTGAAAAAGACCAAAAAAACCAAAAATACAGACAAGAAAAGATATTATCTTTGGCAGCTGTCGAGTCATGTTGCCTTCGAACAGAGCACTGTATATCACATCCATTGGTTGGGTTATAGTTTGACTTAGGAGCTGTACTCGTTATCTAAGTTTTATCTCCACCGACTGGTTAAGCTTCCAGTCCCTATGGAGCCTCTATTTGATGCCTCCTGCATCATAAAGATGTCCCAGTTTGTATATCGAGTCTATGCTGCCTTCATTCAGTCACCATACGTCGTTATGCTCTTGTTCGAAGGAAGTTGAAACTTGAGTCGGCCATTCCTCGGTTATCTTGACTTTGCATGTCGGCCATTCCCGGTACAGTTACTGGTTTGTGCACCTTATGATCAAGTCCTTCCACATTATATAGCTTTGCTGAGTACCTCGTGTTGGATGATGGGGGATGGCCTAATGCCCTCCTTCCAGCGGATTTAATCCCATCAAATTCAGATCATTTATTTTGGGATTGGAATCTAGAGTCATTTTGAGTGCCTTGAGACTTGCAGTCATCAGTGGCAGGTTCTCTCGCCATCGACAGTATTGGGAATACATCAATGTCCCCTGATCGATGGATTCTTTCAAGTGTTCAACCTCAACACATTTATTCACACTTGTTAGTTTGTACTCTAGTACCTTGATTCCCATTTTCATTATTGGTGGGTGATCTCGCGTCTGTTAACGTTATACATCAATGACCGGTAATCAGATGATGGACTACTATGTTCAACCTCGACACCTCTATTTGCATAGTAGGACATGTACTCGTAGCGGTTTGTGTAGAAGACCTTCTAGATTGGTGGCATCCACTATATGCTACCTCCTTGATCGTGCCAGTGTTCATGAGATTTCAGCTCTCGTGACTTGTTCCAGTATATGTCAGACATTTCCAGCCACTATGGAGATCTTGATCTATTGTATATCTTCATCCTTTGTGGAGATCATTGTACTTTGTATATCTTCATCATGGAGATTCTGATCTATGTATATTGTACATGGTGATGACCACATATGTTCTATCATGTTTCATGCCTATTCATGGCCATTGTACTCTTATGTATCCGAGACTGCTATATGTACTTGCAATTATATGCAGAGTTGTATTACGGCATTATGCTGATTGGGTGGCTGGTCTTCCATTTGGGTACCTTCATCACTTCACTTCTGTGATGGACTTATAATGTATTTCGGCCATTGTATAACCCCTCTGATCTCATACATTAGGGGGCATCTGTTATAGCGGATTTCACCACACTAGGTGAATCACACATTGTATGGCCTTCCCCTGTCCTGCTGCAGACTCATTATCCCCTATGGACCACCTTTTTTCTTTTTATGTATCATCGACCATCCCTAAAAACATTAGAAAACTGATATACATGGAATTTTCCCCGATAACCACGTACATACAAATATATTCCCTCTATAGTTGCGTACATAGGGATGTGTACATAATCCAAAATCCTTTGGAGCGTTCCTTGTCTTGGATCCAACTCACATGACTCCTGGCCTTCCATATGCCTTGAGATCGCACGGATTCGACCTTTCAGTATCACTTTGAAAAGCTATATAAGGAACCATTGAGACATTGAAAGAAAAGAAGAGAGAATTGAGAGTACCGAAACTATAGTCCATTGTTGCCAGAACTTATGCTTGAGTCTGCATCCCTTTGTCCCTTGGAGCACTGTTGTGTTCTTCCCAAGCTTGCCCTTTGCTAGTAAGCTTGCTATCGGAGTGATGGAGGATTGAGGTGGTGGAGGCCCAAGTGGGGGATTCAGTTTCTCTGGTTCGCAGACATGCCGTCAGAGGTTGTCACTTGTAATCTCTGATTCATATTAATAGAAATATCTTTTCCTATCCAGTAATGTGTATTTGAATGAATATTGTTTCCATTGGAATATGTCAAATGTTCATACATTATTGATTTATATATGCTAGAATATATTTAACACCATGAAATATAGTATGCTTGCATTGTTTACTTGTTGTTGAGGACGTGCCATAACAATTCAAGCTGAAGATTGGAAAGCTCAACGGGGATCTACTTCAACCGTCCGGAATAAGGTATGAGGTTCGATCCTTTAGTGTTAGATGTTTTTATTTCTATTGCATATTGGGAAAGATTGATTTCTAGAGTCTAGCTGTCTGTTGTGGTAACCCAAGCCATAGGAATTTCTCTCCGTAACATTGGCACAAACATCCATGTACATACAATGTCAAACAATAACTCAACCAAGGTACGTTACCTATTTCCTCATTCAGAGCACACGAGATTCATGGAGACAATTAGCAACATATAGGATCCAGATGGCTATATTGAATGAGACTAGGTAATTGCTCTTACACTCTTCTATGAGATGACTATTTAGATATTTTAACCACTCCTCCTTAAACTTACACAATGTAGTTCACACACACAATGAGGTATGGGTAGGGTCAGTGCACCATTTCCAGGGTTGCATGGACCCCACTGGGGTGAAACCCTAGTTTGCAAAATATGGCCTGGAGGCATTCCTAGGTCATACAGAGTCAAGGGGGAGGTCACCTTGGATATAATCCCATGCCACGATATCAATCGAACCAATGGTTCATCGATCGTATCCTCGGTAAACGTTCTATGGTGAGTTGCAGTAGGCCTACAAAAGCAGTTCACGAACACCTGAGCCAATTCAAGGTCAGGGTCCAAAAACTAAACCAGGTGGTGATTTCTGATTCCTTTGGCTCCTGGAATTGTGTTTGTGCATGTCCACCATGGGAAAGCCACTCTCAATTCTCGGCATAGGTTTTTGAAGGGTTGGTGCACCGTTTCCAAGGTTGCATTGACCCTATTTTCATGCGACTTTCAACTCGACATAACTCGGCAACCGGAGGCCAGATCGATGAACCATCGAATCCATTTCTCTCTTGGAATTCCACTAATTCTAGGGGGGCCTATCCACCATGCTTTTATGGTACAGTGACTTCATTGTGCATCGGTTTGATAAACTAGGGTTTTTCTCAGTTTCCTTCAATGCAAATCTCGCATTGGTGAGTCCACTCTGCAAAACCCTCCACTTTGCTAGTCTTGGTAGTGTTCCCATATCAAAATTTCCCATACACACTTTCTGGAGACAACAACATGCAATCTTGTTGTTCCATTTGGTTTTTTGCTCCCACACTGAGAGTCCCAAAGTGTCCCCGAATGACATTTTCGCGCGACTTTCAACTTGACATAAATCAGAAACCGAAGGTCAAATTGATGAACCGTAAACTATGTTGGTCTCCTGGCATGCCATTACCTCTAGGGGGGCTCTCCACTGCATTTTCAAGTCCTAATGAGTTCATTGTGCATCGGTTTCATAACCTAGTTTTTTGCTCAGTTTCCTTCAATGCAACTCTCGCATTGGTGGGTCAAGTCTGCAAAACCCTCCATCGTGCGAATGTTGGTAGTGTTCCCATATCATAATTTCCCATACACACTTGCCAGAGCCAATGACATGCAATCTTGCTGCTTCGTTTGGTTTTTCGCTCCCGGACCAAGAGTCACCAAGTGTCCTTGAACGACATTTTCATGCAACTTTTAACTCAACATAACTGGGAAACCGAAGGTCGGATCGATGAACCATTCACTTTGTTCATCTCCTAGAATTCCATTACCTCTAGGGGAGCCTCTCCACTATGTTTTCATGGTCCAGTGACTTTATTGTGCATCGATTTTGTAAACTAGGGTTTTTCTTAGTTTCCTTCAATGCAACTCTCGCATTGGTGGGTCAATTCTGCAAAACCATCCATCGTGCCAGTCTTGGTAGTGTTCCCATATCAGCATTCCCCATACACACTTGTTGGAGCCAATGGCATGCAATCTTGCCGCTCTGTTTGGTTTCTTCGCTCCTAGACTGAGAGTCACCAAGTGTCCCTAAACAACATTTTCATGTGACTTTCAACTCAACATAACTCGACAACAAGAGGTCGGATCGATGAACCATCGAATCTGTTGGTCTCCTGGCATGCCATTACCGTGCCATTACCTAGAAACTCTTAGACCATATACCTAGAATCTATGTACCTACACTACAATAAAGAAACTATATTTTCATCAATTACAAGTACAAACACATAATTGTATGAATTAGAAATAAAAACTCATACAAGAATTACAAGTATATAGCCAATTAGGGTTTCATGGATTGAAAGAAATTCCCATACATAGAGAAGATGTATTATTTGAGTCTCTCTTATGTAAAACCACGTATACCATTTACCTGAGCTACAAGAGAAAATAGCAAAAAAACTAGGGTTTCATGAACTACAAACCATAAACCTAAAAACTAGGGTTTATAAACTTACACATATAACTACAAACTAGGGATATATGAAGTAGAAATTCACATACATGGAGATCATTTGATATGTTAGTCTCAATTATGTAGAAATACTTAAACCATATACCTAAGATACATGCAGAAATAGAAAAAAAATAGGGTTTCATGAACTACAAACCACAAACCTAAAAAATAAGGATTACAAATTTACACGTGCATCTACAATCTAGGACCATATACGTACGTAAATAAACTTATACCATATACCTAATCTATAAGAACAAATGTCAAGAAAGCTAGGGTTTCTTGAACTACAAACCACAAACTTAAAATCTAGGGTTCAGAAATTTAGACATCGAACTACAAACTAGAGTTTATGAACTCATTAGTTTTATATCATTATATTTGTTAGTCTCACTCAACTAGAATCCAGTAGACCATATACCTAGAGGATATGTACCTGCACTACAACATAGCTAGGGTTTCATGAACTACAAACCACAAAAATAAAAACTATGGTTCACACATTTTAGACATAGAACTAAAAACCAAGGTTTATGAACTCAATAGGTTTACATGGGTTTACATAGAACTGAAAACCAAGGTTTATGAACTAATTGTATGAAATAGAAGTAGAGACACATACATGGATTAAAAGGATCAAGCCAGCTAGGGTTTCATGAATTGAAAGAAATTCAAATACATAGAGATCAAATTCTATGTTATTCTCACTTGTTTATATACACTTGGACCATATACCTAATCGACAAGAACAAATAGAAAAAAATATAGTGTTTCATGAACTACAAACCACAAACCTAAAAAATAGTGTTTACACATTTACACATACAACTACAAACTAGAGTTTTATGAACTCATTAGGATTTGATAATTGGATTTGTTGGTATCACTTAACTAGAAACCAATAGACCACATGCCTAGAATATATGTCGCTAGAATAGACCATATATACCTAGAGTATATGCTTGTAAGCCAATAACCATAATGAAAGTGAAGGTTATCCATGCACCCTTCAGGATAAGGACTCTCACACCTTCTCTCTTTGTTATGTATGAATATTTCTTGTGAAATAGGGGTGTCAAACACTATAGGATGATTCAATATTTTATTTAATAGTTGGTTGGGTGATTATGAATAACATTGGATGTAATTTTCCTTTCAATTATGCGTGCAGTTGAAGCATGTTAGTGGTGTTGATGGGACATTATCATCATATCATACAAAGTCAACCTCTTTTGCAACCGACATACATCGACATAGACCCCAATCAATCCACTTTTCATGAAAATAGGACTGTCAAACTAAGAATGATTTCCAACGAAATAAAAATGGTTTCCTCGTTAGGGTTAAATTTTCCCCATTGATTAACATCAACTTGTGCAATTTGTGCATGATAAACCGAAAATCTAGTATTTCATTTGATTAGTCTATAAAGAATATGTGACATATGAATACAATCCTAGACATGCTCATATACAAACAAAAAGTTACTTTATAAGAGGCCACAAGATATGGTTAGGTAGGGTTGGTGTTAGGGTTTCCTTCCTCGGTTTAGGGTTTCCTGATTGATTCTAAACCCTAGGTTATGAATGCTAACCCCAAAACACCGTTTGGGTTAGGGTTTCCTCATTGATTATAAATCCTAGGTTATGCATGCTAACCTTTAAACTTCAGTTAGGGTTAGGGTTTCATCGTTGATTCTAAACCCTAGGTTATGCATGCTAACCCTTAAAATTTAGTTAGCCTATGCCAAAGCACCAAGTACAAGAGATTGTTAAAATTGAAAGTTCTCAACAATAGCATAACAAATATGTATGTATTCAATGAGTGTATGTAATGCCCCAGTTTTGACCTCGTTGCATTAGATGTACATGATGTATATATTAAATGATCAGGGTGTGGAGCTAAAGGCCAAGGCCCCACCATTGATCGGTTATGTTATGTTTTGGATTTAAAATTGTCACCGATGGTGTATTGGGGCATGCGTCATGTATTGTGACGGTCATCATGTAAATATGCATCTATAATTAATTAAATGAACCTGACTAGCTACGATCGTGGCAACTAAAATGAGAAAGGGGCATGATTTTCACAAGGATAAGGGTGTGGGGAAAATTAGTCAAACTTTGTCCAATGAGAGAAAACCCATGTGTCATCTTCCCTTGTTTTATTCCAACCACTTTCATTGAAGAATGACTGCCGGTGGTTGAGGTAGTTATTGTTTTGGAAGTGGGGTGGCAGGATTGTCAGTCCTCATCCACGCTCACACTCCACCTAGCAGTTGACTTCACAATGGCAAGGGAATCTTTCACGCGCTCTCCACTACACAGGCTCACGTTTTTTTTTCTATTCACCTCCACGCACAGGATTTATCCTAGTTTTCACTTCCACGGACCATTCTACTCTCCATGCCTGTGCTGAAGCATTGGTGCACTCCAATTTACATCCTCTTCATTGTCTGTTCACCCACGCGCAAGCCAGGAGCTACTCGTCCTCACGCAGGAACCATTGATTTCCCATTACCCTCACGCATAGGTATTCTTCTGTTATTAGCTCACACAGCGAGCTGGGAGCTATGCGTTGTCATCCATGATTTACTATGTTCCTCACGTTTGTTGTAAGCTGTGCACGCGGATACATTTTGGGTCACTGATTTACCCACGTCGTTGGCTGTAATTACCGTGGTCTTCCTTTTTTTGGGGGGGGGACTGTTCTAAATTCATTTGAGAGTCATTTTGGCCATGATAGGGCCAAGAATGACTCATAATTCATTTTCTCTGTTTAAGCTGTGACAGCTGACTTAATTGCTTGAGTGCAATGGTTGGTCTCCGGACTGTTAGAGGAGCAGGGATGTTGGCTTAGATTTGCTTGATAAACCTGGTGGCTGGAAACCACACAGACAGACCTAGAGGGTTGGCCTTCTTCTCCATCACCCTTGAATAGCACTGGAAGGGAATGCAAGGCCTGAGTGATTGTGTAGTAGAGAAGGGACTGATTCCTTGTGTTGGGTGTGTTTGGGTGTCTTAGAGGTCAGGCTAGTTCTGGTGTAGGTGTTCTTGGCTCTGTAATGAGCTCACCATCTTAGCAATTGGCCTTCTCAAGCTCCTTAATGGCCTGATAAACCCAACTCTGTTGGCTTGGCTATGTGTTTTGTGTATCCTTGGCTATGTGTAAGCCTGCTAGTTCCCTTATTTCTTGGAGAATCATGCCCAACTCGGGGGTGGCAGCGCTGCTGAGAGATTAAGGAGCATGTTGGCCTATGGTTGGGTGGAACGTTGCAGCGACGTAGCTAGTTCCTGAAGAATTTTTCATAAGATAAGTGATCTTGCCTATTTTACTTCTGCAACTATATTTGCTGTTAATGAAAGTAATGAACATGTTGAAAAAATGCTTGTTTGAATGTATGATGTTTCCACTGTGTCTGATAGACAATTGCATCCGTGCATGATAAACTCTATTATGTGCATATTTAAGTTCAATGCACATGTTTAAGCATTCTGTTTTCAGCAATTTTTATGCATGTTCATGGGGCTCTTAGCCCGGGTATTGAAGCTTGTAGCCGCGTCCTCTACGCCGGTCAGAGGCATGGGGACGACAGTGTAGGAAATAACTTCATCTTCAAATTATATGAATTGCCAAATTTATCAAAATCAATGTTTGCCAAGTAGATGTAAAAAATGCAAGACAACAACAGTCATGTTCAATATGATTCTCAACTCATCAATACTATGAAATTTCTAGTCAATCAAATGGTAAGAGAAGATCATTCCAATATCAATTTCTAGGTTGCAAAATGAGACAATAATTACTATGTAGATACCAAATGAAAACAAGTGCTTTCTATTCCAATTTGGACAATGAATAAGACTATCAAACCAATGATAACTCTTAGCCAAGTATGACTGTCCCAAAATGTTACTTCCAGTCAAAGTAAAGATGCAATAGCTATGTCAATTTCAAGTTTGTAATTAGAAAGGAAATTGTTAGGTAAATGCAAGTGGACTACAAGTATTGTCAATTCCAACTTGGTCAATGAATGGGATTGTCAAACTAAATGTATTTTCCAACCAAGACAAATTGTACTATGACTGTCCCAAATAGTAATTTCCAGTCAAGCCAAGAGTGACAACAAGTACCTATATGATATTATTCCACAAAGATGGTATCTTGTACATGTTTTTTAGAGGTCTTTTTGGTGTTTTAGTAGTGCAAATGTACTTGTAGATCACTTTCAAAACTTCTTATGTATGGCTGGAAATGTCAATGATATACACAGTCCTCTAGGACTATGTATCTATCACAAAGTAAGGTAACGTTGAAAACATAGAGGGTAGGTGTTAGTATGTTGGTTGAACAGGAGCTAGAGTTCAATAGGAGTTAGGGTTCAACAAAGGGATAGATGAAATTCTTCATGAAATTCACCTTGAGGAGCAAAGAAAGTATTTAACTTTGTATCTTTTGTAAGAGAAGAAGGCTAGGGATTGTGGATTTTGAGAAACCCTAACGTTACTTGGTGTGCTTATTGTGGAGCAGAGAGAAGGAAATAATCTTACACACTCGTGGAATGAATGACCAACTTTAGTTAGAATTGATTCTTATCAACGAGTTGTTGGTAGATAGGGTTTAAGAGAGCTTAACTTTTAGAGTCCTAGGAGGGATGGTAAGGCTAGAGAAGGGGTTTTGAAAGGGGGCCAAGGTTTGATCCTATAGGCTGAGGATAGGAGTATGAGATTCCAATCTTAGGGCTAGGAAATGAGAGAGGAGAGGTGGAAAGGTAAGTGAGTAGGTTAGGAGATGGAGAAGGGAGGAAGGGTTTGGAAGGGTAGAAAGATAGGGTTTTAGGTTTAGGTGTCTAGTTAGGTCTAGGTCCTTAGGGTTTAGGTCTACAATAACAAGGCTGAAGCTAGTTATGACAAGTCAAGAAAACAAATTTAAGGGCCTAGGTGTGAAGGGAGGCTTGGAAAACTAGGAAAAGATCTCGATAAAATTATTTGGTAGCAAGAGGAATACTTCATGGGAAAATTTGCTAGATTGAAAAAATATTGCACTATTATTTACAAGATTAGGTATTTGGTATTTAAAATTATCATTGTTATTGTACACGTTTATGCAGTTGTGTATTTTTTTTGTTAACTAACCTACAGTGTTAAAATTTTTATGCATTTTATTGTGAACATACATACTTTATTGCTTTGTCAACAATAAGTATTGCAAGCACATCAACTGCAATCTAATACTGCATTCGACATAATGTATGCCAATATGTAATCAAAGGCAAAGTAATATAAAGAAATGCAAAATAATATATTCATATACACAAATTTCCAATCATATACAGTAGTAGTGAAAAATGGAACATCATTCCCAATGTCTATACAATGGCAAGTCCTGCCCTATAAAAAATATGAAAACCTGTGCCCTATACAAAATATGGCAACTTGTGCCCTATAGAAACTATGGAAACTTGTTCCAAAATGACACATCATGTCTAGTGTACATAGGAGGGTCTCTCAATTCCTCCGTGATCCAAGTCTCTCAGCAATGCCACCCTGCAACATTTAAACAGTAAGATAACTCATACAGTTCACTTCCTATGTTAATTTTAGTTAATATTGCACAATATTTTCATAAACTAAAAAATCTCACTGTGAACAGAACAGTCCAGTCCTCAGGGCTGGTAAGTGGAGCAGTCGGCTAGTCCTTGGAGATGGCAGCTGGAGCAGTGGCTTGGACAACCTGCTCCGATGCTAGGGTGGATGGCATAGTGGAGGATGTAGCCACATCGACGTTGGCTAGAAAACTAGGGGGCACAGTGAGAGAGAGCGTGGATAGGATTGGGTGAAGTGGTGATGTACAGTGATACACCCCAACTGGCTGTAGAATGGAATGGGCCACTGTGGAAGGGGAAACGAGGGTGGTGGGGGAATATGGGGGAGGGTGCTTAGGTCTGGGATGGGGTGGAGGGATGGGTGAATGTGGATGAATGGTGTATCTTGGCTGGAGGGGGGAGGGGGGAAACATGGGAAATTACAAGCAAGGGGGTAGATGGGTGGGGCGAAGGGGAGTGAGCGAAGGTTGTGATGAAGAAGGGGGAGCTGGATGGAAGTGTGGTGGTGGATGGGATGAAAGGGATGGATGGAACGGGGTGGAGAGGGATGCAAGGAAAGGGACATGTATGTCAGGGCTACACCTTCCATATATGGTGGGAAAAAGGCAGTCGATGGAGAGATAGTGACACCAACGTGCCTATGTGCTCGAACCTACATACATATTCATGGCCTCGTATATTAGTACATAAAAAATATAACTATACAAAGCTAATCCATCAAAACTGAAATTAAATTTATACTTTATTACACGATACCTACACATGACGGGATTTGTTGATCCCCGGCGGGGATGGCTGGTCACTCACTCCTGCAGACACATGTGCAAACAAAAAATATTTAGATTTAATTACTAAATATTAACTACATTGGATGACAATATTAACTACTAACATTACATTTAATTACTGAAAGAAAACTACCTGTGTTTATGGTGTCGCGATGTCCTCTGCAGCTGCCATGGCTCCATCTAGGTTGAAGGAACCGACATCCTTCTACTCAGGTGTTGGAAACTCAACACTGAATAGTTGTACATTAAAACAAATCAAGTCATCAACATCTAATTGTAAGTTAATTTTATTAGAAATTATGATATTGCATAACGTATAATCAATACTTGAAAATTAAATAAAACAATAACTAACATGTTGTAGGTAGCTCTCTGTGGCATGCTCCTGCGTGGAAACATGGCATGGATTCCCACAGTGAGAACAATGATGTGGCACTGGTACCGTTGAGCTGGATGGATAATCCTGGCAACCACCTATATCTGCTCTCCCTTGCCCACCACCAGTAGACCGTGCAGAAGTGTGTCTCTCGAGGTGGTCCTACTCGCTCTGTGAGGACATAGCCACAAGTGTGGTATTCCTAACAAGGTATCATGTGGCATGTCTAACAGACTCATGGATCTTATCTATCCCGCTACGTAATCCAGGGGGTTGAGGAAGCGGGTTTGGCTCTCGCCTAGATGCAATAGGTCCTTTGAGTGGCTTCCGCTAAGCGTGAGGTTGATATTGGGCTGAGCCAAAATCGAGGTCCTAGAACTCGGTGATGTCGAAGTAGTTCACATGGAACCCTAACACAAACTTGGCCCACATTTTTTTGAAAAGATATTGTGGGACCTCAACATTGTTGCATGGAGGCTTGTCAAAAACCATGAACCATCTCTTCCTCTAGTTTTCTCTCCATGGATGGTAATTACACCAGTCAATGCAAACTCGCCTCTTCCTCACATATGGATGATGTCCTGTTCTCGAATCTATAAATTTTCTCCATAGTTGGGATTTTGTGATATTTAGGTTTTTTATATCTTATTTGGATATAGCAGTGCCATAATGTTCTCTCATTCGAGCCCTATATTGGCTCAAATTGGTTATCTCATTGTGGGAAATGTTGATAGACTCGATTATGTTTTGTAGTGATGTGGAAAAGGAAACCCGAGAGGGTTCCCTGGTGTTCTTTAGCTCATCACTCAATATCCTTAACTGGTTTAAATCCCCATGTATTTCATCTTCGGGGTTTTCTGGTGGTTCATCAAATCCATCTTTGGGATTTTATTTGCTTAATTCAGGGTTTATTGGGTCCTCTGATTGGTTTGTTTCACTCCTTTGTTGGGATGGTTCATTGGTATTTGTCACTATGGTAGAGGTAATGTATCTACAATATCAATTTTGTTTGATTTCAATTCATTTGCAGTTTTTTTAATTTTAGATTTTATTTGGAAAACAATAAAAAAATACAACAAAATGCAAATAGTAATCCACCTAGCTTATTCCAACGGTCGTGGGTGTCATTTTGGGGTGCTTGGAGGGTTGTTCGGGCCCTGTGGGTGTCATTTTTGGGTAGCTTGTGCGCTCACGTGTTTTTTTTTTTTGGAAATGAACTACTCGTTGTTTGTTTTTTTATATAAAAAACATAGGGACACACAGACGTGTTTAGCGTGTATGCACTAAACATGCATGTGCGTCCAGACACATGTGTGTGCCTAGACACGCGTGCACATGCTTAGGGGCGCGTACGCGCTCCTAATGACCAAATTGGAAAGGTGACGTGGAGGTTTTCCATAGCCAAAGCAGGAATACGTGGGTGCGTCCAAGTGTGTGTGCGCGTTCCTACTTTTTTTTCCGCTCACATGCTCCCATTGCATCATAATTAGGTAGCAACTTCTTGCGGGCACCCGTATTTGTTCCAATAGTTTCATATTATTATGCTGATATTTATATATATGTTCAAAATGTTCTTACAACCATACTTGGGTCTATTCCAATATTTAAGCATTAGCTCTTTACATGTTGTAAAGGGATAATAATAATATTCTTAGGCAAGGTTGATAGTTCCTCAACTGCCCATCAAATACGAGAGTTCACTATACATATATATGGTTGATTATTATAATTTATTTCTACAACTAAGAAATGATTTGTTAATTATCAATGTTTACCCCTCGTTCACCCAAGTTCAACCTATGAAATTTTTCTATGTAAATTATATTCTTGTTGAGGTTTTATATATATATATATATATATAGATATATATATATATATCTTTTTCTTTGTTTAATGTTCGGTCACATTATAAAGTTTATATACCCTTTTACTTTGTTCCAAACATATGGTTACTCTACCATGATTGTAGATTCTTATTGATTATTTGATCTACAACCAGTTTGGGGTAATCCCAGTCTTTAACAATATTGGTTACCTCAATAACTTTTCTTCTCTTTCATTCCTAAATCAATGACTAGATACTTAAAAATGGTATGATTGGACATTCTAGGTAATCATTTTTTTGGTTTAATTTCTCGGTAGAACCATTCAGTTTTATCAATGCATGTTAGACATTGTCACCAGGTTTACCCAACCCTTGACACTTCCTCCTTCATAATAAATACTTGCATCCCTTAATATAATGTTTGTTTTCAAAATAGTTTGGGTACTTAAGATTATGTACGATTCTTTTATTGAAGTACAAATAATCTAAGAAAAATATCATTTTTCTATTGCCCAAAGGCCCTTTAGAAACCAACTCCTAAATCTACTACAAACCTGCCTCCTACAAGTCTTGTTCACCTATGCAAATTCCCCTATTGTCTAAAACCCATGACTTAGCATAGTCACATAACTCACTTTGAACTTGTGTGAATAAGTCACTTGTGAAAGATGATGATGATTGAGTGCTTTAGCTACTTTGAGGCATCCATTATATATATGAATCTTACCAAGCTCTTCCAAGTCCCTTCAAGTCTAACTAGAGTCAGGTGTTTACATACAACACAATTGTGCCATCATGACTTGTTTACTGACATCCATCTCCAATGGTGTCATGCGCACTATAGCACAATCACAAGTAGATCTAATGCCTAAGTCCTCACAAATGTGTGTATTGCAAGTGTGTATAGTAGGTGTACCCATAACATCTACATCCATCAAATATTTGTCATGCATGTGTGCTCAAATGTTTCCATTTTAAGTACGCTCGAAGGTTGCCATCACTAGTGTGCTTAAAGTGCATCTAACAAACTATGCCAAAGTTTGCTGAAGAAGTGCTTATAGCAAGGTGTCTCCACATGAACTTAGTTGTCTTGTGCCCAAGTGCAACAAAGATGGTGTTCCAAAAAAGTGCACGAAGTCAACATATGTTCATTCAACATACATCCAAGTACTCCTAGCAGATGTGTATCCCACCAAGTATGCCTACTTCGTCTTCCCAAGCATTGTATGCTCGACCAAGTTTTCTCAATTCATATATAGGTTAGTCAGCTCTTACACCACCCCTTTTTAATCATTTTTATTTTTCATATTTGTGAGAGAAATAGTATGCTTATTTTTCATATATATATAATTTTAGAAATTAAAATTTAAAATAATATATATTATTTAATTAATATAAATTTTATTTAAATATTAAATATTTCAATATACAGCTATCCAAATATTTAAAAAAATATAATAAACAATTAATGTAACATATAGTTCAAATTATATATATATATATAAATTTGAAACACATCCTTAAAATTCGAATGACATGACTCTCCTATGCAAACGTCAATGTTCCAATATGATAGTAACATTAATAAAATGTCGGTAGCGCTTGTAAACATCCTAACAATACCCCACGGTTCAGTCTTGCACGTTGCGCCAACCTGTAAAACCGAGGGACCGTTACGGCTACGTCGGTCTACGTATTCCCACATGACTGACGCGCTTGCCACTACACCAGACGAATACAAATACAGATTAACTTCTTGCAAACAATTTATTTCAAACACTTTACTTCACATTTTTTATTTTTTTATAATTCCAAATAAAATTTCAGTCGGTTATTTCAATACTTTTCTAAATTTCTACTCTGTCATATTAACTGCATTTTATTGTTTCTTCATGACTAGTAGAACGAGGTCTGTGCTATATTAATTACAAAGACCTTGCATTTGTATTTACTTTGCATAACTTAGTAATGGCTGTTTAATGTTCTTGTCCCCACTTCTCCTTCTCCAACAGCTTTAAGCCAGCTCAACGTCTCAGACCAAGATCAATATATATTATATACCACTCATACTAGCAGCACTCGAGACCACGTAGATCAATATATGCCACCAGTACTAGCAGTGGACACCATTAAGTTGTTTAACTAGGTAAATGATAAAACAGAAAATAGCAGACTACATTTTAGAAAAAAAACTAAAACTTAATTCTGATATAGCAAGTGTCAATACTGCCAGATCTTGCGATTATTATAATAAAAATCTAAATTAAAATAATGTAAATCTATGTGTTTGTATCTTTTAATTCTCATATAGAAATATAGTTATTGATCTGATAAATTTTACCATATAAATATATTAACAAGTCAAATAGTTGTTCATTCAGAATTTGCATCTCTTAAAATTTGCTTTAGCAGATCAATCGTTTGCCAAAACTGTAGATTATAATTTAACAATTATATGAGTGTAAAATCTTTTATATATTCTTAAATTTACTTTAAAAAAAATTATTATGAGAATATATATATTGTATAATTTAATTATTAAGAATATGTGTTTCAAAACTCTTAGGGGTAGAGTATGTATAAGTAGATTTTAGATGTATATCCTTTATATCTCTATAAAGAGAAGTCCTTTGTCCTACAAACATAAGGGTTTTATATACCAAATTAATATTTACTTAAAATACAACTTTAAAAATAAATAATAATAATGATAATTATATTAAATTCTTAAATTTATTTTTATTAATATTATTATTTTTTAAATAATACACAGAAAAGCATATATCTTTACTAAAAATTATAAAAATTAAAGAGAAGAAAATGACTTATGAACTTATATCTAATAGTATAAAATCATCTCTTACAAATAGCATATGAACAGTTTTGAAGTTTATTGTTGTGTGTTGTTTTGGAGATGATTTGTCATAGCCTCACGTGCATGTGAAATAACAACAATCCGATACATGTATTGTAATGTTTTGAAATCAATTTAAGATTGTTAAATCATGTGTATGCTAGTGTTTTGAAATTAAATAATTTGTATGGTAATGTTTTGAAATAGGATTGTTAAATATTTTTTTTATTTATTAATAAATAATTAAAATATATTTAAAGTATAGTTGTAAAATGATTGATTCAATGTATATGAAAATTAATAAAATATATTGTTTTTAAATAAATATACTTAAACAAATTTTTAATTTAAAAATTCAAACCTTTATTTTGGTATTTTCGAGCATGATTTTTATTTCAAGCTCATGGACTCTGCTTCTGGAAGCTTCACTAGCAGTGACTCCTTTTTTATTAGCATGACCAAGTCCTCCAAATCAAGGTGACATGTCTTCCTAGTCACTTCAGTAGTGGATTCAATAGACAATGAGGAATCCACACGTCCATCATCTGCAGAGACTGGGGGCTTGCTTCTTTGACCCACATGCTCTGTCTGCTCCATTGAAATGCTATGCGAGACTCCTTCAACAATATTTCCTCTATGGGGCTAGGCCTTTATGCATCGACCACCTCAAAATGCTTGTCAAATAGAGCTTGTCCCTAGATGAAATTATCCTCAATACTATTCAAGCCATCAAAAACTTGCTTCATAGCATCACACAATTCCAAGGTTGTGGATTTGGAGTTTCTCCACTTAGCCTCGACATCCTCCATCACGAGGACCAACATATTCCTAACAACCCAATAGTGGTTGATTTTACTAGTAGAATGAACTAAGGCTAATTGATGGGAAATTATTCCATCCTCCCAATCATCTATCATACCACAAACTGATGTAAGGATTGAATTTATATAATCGTCGTTTCCATAACTTCCAAACCCCCTTCGTCCTGAGGTCCTGCGGACACTACTCCCCCTTATTAGCTTGGCTCTTAGCACATAGCCATTGTCTTCTTATCACCACACACAACTCTTGCAGAACAAAAATTTCTAGAAATGAAAATAGAGAGCCAAAATCACAAAATATGGTTCCATACCCAATTCATCCTACGCATAAATTATCCACGCGACACGCGGGAGCGATCCTTCCAATCTTCGTGCAACCTCCAAACATGAATGCACCCTATCCTGCATTTCATCCTTCCCCCAACACGAGGATCCATCAACCCATAAGCCATTAAAATATCATTAGCATTGAACTGGACATATAAACTTCTGATCGTTCTCTCGTCCATGTGTTGGTGTGTGGGATCATGTCTCGCATGGTCCCCACATGCCAATACATGGCTTCCACCTGCATCTAAGAAGATAAGATCCTTTGAGGATATTTCTTTGCATTCTTGAACTAGAGCTTCTAGAGTGAGAGAGCCTAGATCCATGTCCTTCAAGTGTAAGTTCATAGTGATTTATTCATTGGCTAGTCTGTTAGCTAAAGCAATAACTTTCCTTCTAACATGTTGGAAGGTGACCCCTCCTACTTGTGGAAGCAAGGATTCCAAGCGATTAAGGCTCATTTGAAGGTGCCAATAGGAGGCCAAATCCAAGATTTATGAACCATTATATATCCTGATATCCAAAGAGATAACAAGTTGAGAGTCTCCCTCAACAATCAAGGGGAAAAGGCCTCATTTAATAGCGATTTGGATGCCCTCAAAGAGACCTTCCTGATATTCCTCCATTAGAGCAAATTTTAGTTCTAAAATGGGGCTCATAAGGAAAATAATAAAATAATATTTATGATTTTTGGAGGAAGAGAGAAAAAAAGTAATTTTTTTCCTTTGTATTTTCAACATATCTCCCTATCCTTTTACTCAAATTTTGAGTGGGAGCGGTTATTGGATGAGAAATTTAATTCCACGTCCAACAAGTGTTCCCACTCAAAATTTGAGTAAAAAACCAGGTGTTGAATATACAAATTAAAAAATTAGTTTTCTATGACAAATATTCCAATTCAACCATTATGGTTTACTCTTTTCTTGAAACTCTATTAGTTCTTGAATTGAATGGTTTGTTTTCTTATGAGGTGACTAGTTTTGTTATAAGCCCCATTTTGGTCTCCAAATTTTCTCTAATGATTATTATCATTTTCCCTATTTCTCCAAAGTAAACTCTTAGAATGCAACATGTTCCATCATGGATAACACCTACAAACCAACAATACTTGTATTTCCTTTTGAGGCTCAATCAAAATTAAGTTTGAAGAGATTGGGAGGGGTTGGCCTCCACATGTCAAGGCTTGAGAGAGATATTTTATTCAATGTGGAGGGGGAAAGAGACTCCAAAAACCCTATTTCCCACTCATTCAAAATTATGATTTCAACTTGCAATACCGGAAGGTATTGTTGCATCCAAACCTGCAATCGCAAGGTTTCTAGGATATTTTTCCTTATATATATATATATATATATATATATATATATATATATAATAACTTAGAACTTAGTAACTATGCAAATTTTAAATATTATTCTTTTAATATTTACAACTAATTTTTTAAACTTATATCTAAATGATTACTAAATAATTACACCGATGGTGTTCTTTTTACGAGGTCCAGTTTGAAAAACCTTGTACCTCCTTCACCGTCCATCCAAGCAACAACCATGTGCCACTTGTCTACTTTGCAAAGTTTTTCTCTTCCAATAATAACATGCCACGTGCATCACCGTCTCAAGTCACTTGCCGATGGCGTGTTTGTCTAAATTGTATTATTGATGGTGTGTTCATTTGATGGCCCATTATTCCATTTATTCACCAAAATAAGTGATCCCTCTACGAAAACCCCTTACACAAAGAAATAGTAGGCAAATCCCAATTCATTCAGTTTCTCGTGTCATTCGCACCTTAGTGATCATTGGTAATATTGCTCTGCTATGTGTTCAAACTCTTGAGTAATTTTACCAAATGTAATGTCCCCAAATTTTGGTAGTGGGTTGATACCCATGTAGTTCCATGGGTAGGAGGAAATGATGTTGGTCTATTAATGTCCTAGCCAAAACAATTAATTAACTAGGAATAATATTTTATTATAGTTGCAAGGATAAATTAAAATAAAAAGGCTATTTATTATTTTTGTAATATTTAATTTGATTCTAAATTTAATATGAGTTGGACATGCTAAAAAGGGGCCATGAGGGTGCATAAAGGAATAAATCTATCCCTATGAGTTGTCACCGAAAATAGGAAACTAGAAGAAATCAACATAAATCAAGATGGCATAAAAAAGAAGGAAACTTGTAGAAAACAAGAAAAGGCATAAAGCAGTTAGAAAAGCAGGAAAGTTTAGAGAGAATAGTTTCTAAAAAGGATAAATCATGTTAGTTAGAAAAGAAGGAAATTTTAGAGGGTGCAGTTTCTAAAAAGGATAAATCATGTCAGTGTGAATAACAAGAAACGAGAGGGTGCAGTTTCTAAAGGAAGAAAAGGAGGTCAGTTAGAAAGGAAGGAAAGAAAGGAGGACAACTTAAGCATGAAAGTTCCTAATCCACTCATGAGGGCGCATTGAGTAAGGGTAGTGGGACACATGAATACTGAATTTGACCATGAATCCTAATTTATCTATAAAAAAATATTTCACATCAATATCGGTACTTTTGATCATTTGAGATTTGAATTGAAGCATTGTTATACTCAGACTTGGGAGATGCACCCGTACTCAAGTCGAGAGAAGTGACTCTGCTTCCATTGAAAGGATGAAAGCATTCATATTTTATCATTGATTTTTATTTCAGGTTATTCATCAAATCCATGACTATTCCAGCTAAGTGTAAAATCCTAAGATCAAAATTCTTTTTTTCTATAGTGAATTGTTCCTTTGATTGCACTATTGTTAGGTAAGGAGCATGAAGGCTATGTCCTGAGCTACCTCTAATTTGTTTGTCGATTTATTTATGTCATTTATGGTTTAATAAATACTCTCTTCAATTTTTATGGAAAATTTTGAGTTGATTTGATAAGCTAATTCATGAAATAATTTGACCCTATCTTGTTTTACATGTATTTTTGACTAGTGTTGTTGTTCAGAGTATAAAACACCCTCGATATAACGAATTATTTTCATTTTTATTCTGATAGGTTCCTGATACATCGATCTACAGGTTCCAATCCCAAATCAATAAATTTGTGGCTTCCTTTCACTGTTTGGGAAGGTCTGGAGTCGGACCCAAGGAGGTTTCCATATATCTAGTTTTACTTGTGTGAACCCCATAACATTCAAAATGCATTACACACCTTTAGAAAAATATTTATATCGACCCATAACTTAATAACATATTTTTGTAGGTATCCCCAATCCCCATCCTATCAACACTCGTTGTTGGAGACTGAATGGTAAGGTTCTAGTTGGCATATGTTGGGACTCCCAAGAGCCTAGAATTAGACTTCATCCTAGATAATGTTAGAAACCTAAGATGACCAACCACATTGGTCATGAACAATCCATTTCCTTGTTGATCTTATTGAATTCCCTTTCTGTTCACTCCTTAAGCTCAAAATTTCCCCAGCCTTGTAGCTTGTTTTTTTTAATTATGCGTGCAAGAGAACTAGTGAACTATCAGATATGATTTGGTACATTACAGTAGTATAAGAGAGATTTCCTCCACTCCTATGGAAATTACTCTCTCAAGTTGAAAAATATTGCATACATGTTCTACTTTGATGATGATTCCTATAAGCAATATGATGATGACTATGACAAGCAGTATGAAGAGTACTACATAAAATATGAAGAATAAGAAATCCTCTATGTTGATGGATTCCTACAAAGGTGATAAAATCATATAAAAACATGCCTCGCTACTGCCAGGAGTATCTAGCTTTGTGTAAGGATATTTATGCAAACATTTCTTTCAAAGAATATGTTTATTGCAAGTATGGATTCTTGCCCAAGAATGTTGATGAGCATTCTTTCAAGAGAAAAAACCATCCATTAAGGGAACCAAGTTGCTCCACCTTTCTGAGTAAAGAAGAAGAAGAAGGAACCAAAGGTAAAGATTCATCAAATCCATCTACATCTTTAAGAATTATGAGATTGTTTGGATTTTCTTGAAACGAATTTTCCAAAATTTGCGATATGTGAATCATTCAAGAGAGAGATTTTTCATCGGGTTGCTTGGATAAGAAAGAGTCATTGAGAAACCATCCTTCAAAGGAGAAGAGTATAAATATTCTAGAGGAAGAAATAGGTAGTTCCTGTAATGAAAGCATTGATGAGGAAGAAGAAGAATGGTTTTCTTGTCTGAATCATCTGGATGGAAATGATGAAGGGGATATCAAAAGGTTGCAGCCCTTGGAAGAAGACCATCTTGTGAGGGATCCTGTTTGTGAGCCACAACATTTGGGTGGATCACTAAAGGAGAGTGAAGAAAATATCATAGAATCCAGGGATATTTTTGTTGATGTCAATGCTTTGGTACCAAGATGTTTATGGAGAGATTCAAGAGGAGAGGAGTTGGAAGAATAATATTTCATGGGGGATTTGGGAACTATTAAGGAATAAATAGACAAGATGAAGGAAATCTACATGAACCTGCTATCAGATAGAAATAATCTTCTTGAAATGATTATTATTTACCATCATGCATTGAGAAAGGAGAAAGGTGAAGCACAAAGGCTTGGTATCAAATTGGAGGCTGCATATAGTTCTTTGGAAAGCACTCAAAGAGCTCTTTAGGAGTCAAAGTTGCATACCTATCAACTTCAAAAGGATTTGGATGTACCACACTTTTCATCCTGAGTGGAAGGAAATGTTTTGGGTATGGTGGAGGAATCTCATGTGGATGATGAGCATGAGAGAAGTTCAGAATTACAAGTGTCAGTGAAGGAATATGCCATAAAATACATTGGTCAAGTACTTGTCTCATTGTAGAATTGCATTCAAGAAGACATAGCATTCATATATGTAAGCAAATAAACTTATTTTTCCATGGATTGGATAGGTGAGTACATAGTGGAGATTGAGACCCAAGGTTGCACAAGTCTTGCTTGCAACTATAAAGAATTTTTCTTGAGACATGATTTTGAAGAAGGACCCCATGATCTTCCTATGTTGAAGGGATATTTCACTTCAAAGGATGTGAATGATCATATCCCATGTGGATTAGAAAAGAAAAGTTCTTATTCATCCATTAAATGGGTGAGTATAGGCATCATTGAAATGAATACTTTGGGAGGTAAAAATTTTCTTTGTTTATGCAATGAAGTTTTTGTTCTACCTAGAATAGCCTTAACATGTGAGCAACAAAAAAGAAACATTATGCATCCATCATATATCTCCTATCCTCATGCCTCCATGGATTGTGTGTACCACTATATGGCAGATTTTGAATCACCGGGGAAGAAAAGTTCAACTTGCATTCATGGCAGGTTGAGGACATCCATGCATGCAAGAAGAAAAATTACATAAGGTGAGATTCGAGCACTTTTAGACCCAATGATAAGAAGGTTGGATGGAATGTTGCAAAATAAATGGGACCCATGATATAAATCTAGTGACATATTTTTTATTGATTTCATTAAAGTATGAGAGTATGCAACATGATTAGTGTGATCGAGAAGGGAAAACCACCTTTCACTTGGAGGATTCTTCGATGTGTAAAAATGGTTCACTTTCCTATGTGAAAAAACTAATTGATGGATGGACTCATTTTTTTGTTTAGAGGATTAAGAGTCTTACCAAGACTCTTTCCTTTGACATCAGGAAGTGTAGAGAGGGGAGTAGGAGATACTTCCCCATTTTGAGATTCACTTGGGATCCAGGAATCATTCTTGGTCTCAACAATTCCAGTTAGGATTTGCACATGGCACTATAGGGAAAAGAGACACCTATCAAGAATAATGAGATGGATAAGTTTGATTACCTCTCTAAAATTCATTTCATCCCTCATCATCAACAACAAGTTCATTTGGATCCACGAGGTGTAGAACGGTTGGTGGTGGGGTATGGTTAAGATGCCCCCTAAGCTGAAAGGTGGCCAGTTCTAATCCCGTCAGATACCAAAAAAATCCAACCATGTTAAGGTTTGGTGTGGTCCAGGTCGGGTGCGATCCCTGGGTGATTTTGACGGCTTAGATGCCCCTGGTTCGTGGTTACTTAGCCAATGGAAACCCTGGTAGTGAGAGGGGTTCCACCACTTTGCCAACAAAAAAAAACAATAAGTTCATTTGGAAGAACAAGTTTTGCAAGAATCATTTTTTGGTGTTCAATCTGCCTTCTTGGAACTTTTATACCTGAGCATTGAATTGATTCATCCACCTATGCATTATCTTTATTACATGAGTAAAGATTACATCAAGAACCTGGGTAAGATTTTGTTTGTTCCCTTTAATTACATTACAGTTAATGGTAGGATGATGCAGAAGCAATCTCTTGGTTTGGAAGTTATGTCATGCACTCGGGTAGAGAAAGTCATTGCATATCACTTTGTTTTCATTTTGATACTATGATTGAGCATGGTAAGATAGATGTACCATGTAAATAATCCTTTTATTTCATAACACATGTGTCTTCTCAATTAAGGAAAGGAATCTCCAAGAGTATCCCATAAGGTTTCACTTCCCTATGCATGCATAAAGACGATGTTCCCAAGGAAGGAATAGAAATGTTGATAGTGGTTAGAATATACACCGAGTTGTAGCCATGTCAAATACCTTTATCAAACAAATCCATGTCGGTGAATAAGGAACAAGTTTTTATTAAGATCCAACATTTCTTAAGAAAGAGCAAGTTTGAAATTGAAAGTGACTATGACTGGTTCAAGGTCAATCTTGAATCATAAAGGGATCATGGTATGGAAGTAAGGGTGGATTTCATATAAATAATTTGATGCATTGAATTATGAAAATTGGTTCAACACATGTCAATGGTCTAAAGGAGCATTATTTGGTAAGGAACGAGTATGCAATCTTTTTTTCAATGTTTCTTTCTAATCTCTGAGTGCATGGAAATTGTGTTCGGGACAGAATGTTAAGGAAATCCTTATGGAAATCCCGAAATCATATTTATCATAGGAATACAAGTTTACACATTCATAACCATTCGTATTTGAAAATGCATTAAGAAGGTTTGGTCATTTTTTAGTCCTCGGCCAAATACAATTCATGTTTTGGGAAACTCAACTTGCAAGGATTGTCTGATAATCATGATCATTCATGATTTGATGGTGAATGATGTCTAATGAAAGCCTATCAAGGAGGTAAAACTCCTAACGGTGCATGTAACAACTTGCAAATGTCTATGGGAAAAAGTGTACAAAGGATTTCTCATATGTGATTTTCAATTGCTTGAGGATAAGCAATTTTGGGAGGGGAGGACTGTAATGTCCCCAAATTTTGGTAGTCGATTGATACCCATGCAGTTCCATAGGTAGGAGGAAACATTGTTGTCCTATGAATTGCCTAGTCAAAACAATTAATTAACTAGGAATAATTTTTTATTATAGTTGCGGGGATAAATTAAATTGAAGAGGTTATTTATTATTTTTGTAATATTTAATTTGACTTTAAATTAAATATGAGTTGGACATGCTAAAAGGGGACTATGAGGGTGCATAAAGGAATAAATATATCTCTATGATTTGTCACTCAAAAGAGGAAACTATAAGAAATCAACATAAATCAATATGGCAACAAAAAGAAGGAAACTTGCAAAAAAGAAGAAAAGGAAGAAATCAGTTAGAAAAGCAAGAGAGTTTAGAGTGCACAATTTCTATAATGGATAAATCATGTAAGTTAGAAAAGAAGGAAAGTTTAGAGGGCATAGTGTTTGAGAAGGATAAATCATGTCAATTTGAAAATCAAGAATCAAGAGGGTGTGGTTTATAAAGGAAGAAAAGCAGTTGGAAATGTAGGAAAGTGACGAAGACAAAGCAGGAAAGTTCCTAATCCACTCATGAGGGTGCATTGGGTAACGGATGTGGGACACATGAATAGGGAATTTGAACATGAATCCTAATTTATCTATAAAACAATGATTTCATATCACTATCGGGACTTTTGGTCATTGGAAATTTGAATTGAGAGCATTGTGCTTCTCAAACTTGCAAGATGCCCCCCTAGTCAAGCTGGGAGATGTGACTATGCTTCCATTGAGAGGATGGAAGCATTAAAATGTAATCATTGTGTTTTAATACAATTTATTGATCATATCCATGACTATTCCAGCTGAGTAAAGAACACATATATTGAAAATCTTTTTTTTTATGGTGAACAACACCTTTGATTACACTATGGTTATGTAAGAAGAATGAATGATATGTCCTGAGTTGCCTACGAGTTATTTTTCAACCCATTTATGTAATTTATATTTTAATAAAAACTCTCTACATTTTCGATAGAATTTCGAGTTGATTTGATAAGTTAATTCATGAAATAATTCGACCCTCTCTAGTTTTACATGTATTTTTTACTAGTCTTGATGTTCGAAGTATAAAACACCCTCCCTGTAACAAATAATTTTCATTTATATTATTATAGGTTCATAATACACCCATATACATGTTCTAATTGAAAATCAAGCAATTTTTGGCTTCCTTTCACATTTCGGGAAGTCCAGAAGTCACACCCAAGGAGTTGTCCATACAGCTAGTTTTACTAGTGCGATCGACAAAAAATTTCAAATTTATTACATATCGATAATAACTTGTTTATACAAACCAATACCTTTGTATTAGAGTTCTGTAGGTATCCCTAATCCCCATCCTATCACCACCGATTGTTGGATACTGAATGGTAAGGTTCTAGTTGCCATATGTTGGGACTTTTAACAGCCTAGAAATAGAATTCATCCTGACTGATGTTTGAAACATAGAAGGATCCAACACATTTTGATTAGGAACCTGAACACTCATTACCATTCCATTTTATTTTCTTGTTGATCTTATAGAATTCCCTTTTTGTTCACTCCTTAAGCTCAAAATTTTCCTAGCCTTGTAGCTTATTATTTTTTAAATAGTGTGTGGAAGAGTTAGTGAAATGTCATATTTGATTTGGTACATTAGACCAAATCAAATCTGTTTTATGCAACTCATTATCAATGTAGGATCAACTTGAATACTCCAACTTTCTTGAGCTGTAAATGGATTCAAATTTGGCTCTGGAAGCCATCAATGGTCTCATAACTATTTTCATCTTCCTTAAAAACCATAGTTTTAAACAATTCTCCAACATTTTTTTTTTGTAGAGCGTAGCTTATTTTGTGAACTATTTGTGCAACTTCCTTAGATGATTTGTCCTCTCATTCATCCCATATTTCGTCATGATATCTATAACCATATCTCTCCTTCTAGGAGCTCATAATTTTGCGAGTTTCAATGGTCATAAAAGGGATCCGGGCATAACAACCTGTAATTATAGGGTTTTTTGTATTTTCTTTGGAAGGGGAATTATTTTTGTTTTTTTCATGTTTTTTCTTCTAATGTAAAAAATGCTGGCAATGTTTGAGCGTCTTGCACATTTTTGATATTTTGAGGTTCCCCATACCTCTCATGTGATAGATGCCTCCTTCAAAACATGGTAAAAACAACAAATTTTCCAATGACGTCAAGAGTATAATATGGTAAATCCAATAGAGTGTAGTGTGTTATTTCAAGCTTGCTCTGAATGGCCAGAATTTAATAAGTTTTGTTTCCATGATTGTTATGCATTTGGACACTCAATATCCTTGTAGAAGTAGATGTGTTGGAGAAGGAGGTTGTTCATCTTGATCAAAAAATTGGACATTTCAGAAAAGGTTTATTTTAAGAGTCTATTTATGTTATGCAACCAAGTCCCAGATATAGCATAAAAAGAGAAGAAATAGACAATAAGAGAGTAATCCACGCCTAAAAAATGATTAGAATAGATAAATATCAATCATCTTTGAGGGAGGAACCTCCTTACACAATGTACTGAGTACACAAGACAAGATAAGATACTATGATGACTAAAATGAGAATATCTCCTTCCTATATATAGGAGATAAAGGTGTACAATAACAACTAATAAACTCACTAATATACCCAAGCCTACATAAATAATATGTAATGCACCACAATATAAGGAGTAATGTGCCACACTATATGGTGTAATGTGTCATCGTTAAGAGCTTAACATACCCCTCCCCTTCAAAAAGTGTTGTCCTCAACGCTGAAGTAGTTCTGGATGTTGTTTTATAAAGGACTCATCTTCCCATGTTGAATTTTTTGTGGGTAATTTATTGCATTTAATGAGATACTCTCAAATTGATCGATTTCGAAGCTGTGTAGTTCGTATTTTACTAATTTCTTCAGGCTCCAAGATGATTTTTCCTTCCTCATCAAGCTCTAGTAAAATTGTTTGAACTGGTATCTTATCATCCATTCCCTTCTTTAAATAGGAAACATGGAAAACTGGATGGACTCGTGAAGATGCAAGTAGGTCCAATTTGTAGGCCATACTACCAATCTTTTGTAACAGCTTGTAGGGACTGTAGTATTTAGGTGATAATTTATTGTCATTCTTGGTGTTCTTCAAGGACATCTATTTGTATGGTTGTATTCTTAAAAACACCCAATCCCCAACATTAAAGCTATGTTCACTACGGTGTTGATCTGCTTGTTGTTTCATTCGATTTTGTGCTAGATTCAGGTTGTCCTTTAAGAGTTGAAGAACTTGTTGTTAATGCTCCATGTGGTCTTCCACTGATTGAACCTTAGAGTCTCTTAGTGAAGATGTGACAGATGGCGGATGGTAGCCATACAATGCCATAAATGGGGTCATTTTTTATGATGTATGGAATTAAGTATTATACCACCATTCTTCCAAGGGTAACCACTTGACCCATTTTGTTTGTTTATTAGTTTCAAAACATCAAAGATACCCTTCCAAACACTTTTTTACTATCTTTGCTTATCCATCAAATTGAGGGTGATAAGATGAGCTATGAGCCAGTTGAGTACCCAAACAAGAAAATTATTTGGTCCAAAAATTTCCAGTGAAAATAGGAGTTGTGTCACTTATAATATTTGGAGTACCATGTAGTTTTTGTACTGTCTCCATAAAAGAGTTGGTGACCGTGCTTTCTTGGAAGGGGTGAGATAGTGAACATAAGTGCACCATGCATATTTAGTAATTCTATAAACAACCACCAAGATGACACTCTTTTCTTCAAAATTTTGTAAACCTGTGATAAAATCCATTGAGACCTCTATCCACCTTTGGCTTGGAATAGAAAGTGGTTGCAGGAGACCAGGGATCTTAATTGTTTCTAGTTTATTTTGTTGGCAAACCAAACATTCTGCCACAAATTTTTGAACAACCGTTTTAAGACCATCTCAAAAAAAATATTTCTTTACCATGTGATAGGTTTTAAAGAAACCTGAGTGCCCTCCTATTGGTGAAGAGTGAAATTCATAAAGTACCTTTTTCTTGAGCTAGGAACTCTTACCAAGATATAAGCAATATTTGTACCATAGCAAGTAATATTTCCACCTAAATGTATTAGAGAAAGTGGGATCCTGCAACAACTTTTGAATAAATGTCCATATTTTTTCATCATTTTTCCATTCGTCCATTGCTTCGGTTATCCAATATAGTTGGATGATCGAAATAACATAGAGTAATGCTTCAACATCCTCATCTTTCTTGGAGAGTGCATCTGTGACAACATTTTGCTTCCCCTTTTTGTGGATGATTTCAAAATCATATCTGAACATCTTTGTTACCCATTTTTGTTGCTCTTCTGAAGATAGGCTTTGTTCCAAGAGTTATTTAAGGCTATCATGATCAATTTTAACCTTGAAATGTATCCCTATAAGGTAGGGGCTCCATTGCTTCAAGGAATGTAGTATTGCCAACATTTCCTTCTCATAAATGGGTTTTTTTAAGTTCTTTCCCTTGATTGTATGACTTGTGAAGGTAATAGGGTGTCCTTCATGCATTAGTACAACTCCAATGCCATTTCTTGAAGCATCACATTCCATAATAAAGGTTTTTGTATAGTCTAGTGTCGCCAAAACATGATATTTACACATGGCCTCTTTGAGTTGTTGGAAGGCTTGAGTTGCCTCTGGAGTCCAAGAAAATGCATCTTTCTTCAGTAACGATGCTAGAGGGGATTTTATTCTTCCATATTTTGGAACAAACTTGCGGTAGTACCCTGTCAGACCTAAGAATCCTCAAAGATTCTTCAGGGTTTTGGGAATTGGCCAGTCCATCATGGATTTAATATTTTTAGGGTCTATCTTAACACCTTCATGAGATACAATATGACACAATTACTCTACCTCCTTTAACCCAAAGAAATTTTTTTAGGGTTTTACATATAGTTCTTTCTCCTTTTGTAGTTGTAGTACCCTGTGAACATGTTGAACCTATTCTTCCCGAGACTTTCTATATATTAGTAGATCATCAAAGAATGCTAGCACAAATTTTGTAAGAAAAGGCTTGAAAATAGAATTCATCAAACCTTGAAATGTGGAAGGTGCATTTGTTAGACCAAATGGCATGACCAAAAATTCATAGTGGCCTTCATTAGTTCTAAATGTTGTTTTGGGGATGTCTTCACCCTTCATTTGAATCTGATGATACCCAGAACGCATATCCAACTTTGTGAAGACAACTGGTCCATGTAATTTGTCTAACAATTCATCAATGACGGGAATGGGAAACTTATCTTTAATGGTGATCTTGTTGAGCTCTATATAATCAAGACACATATGCCATGATCCATCTGGCTTGTGTACCATTACCACTGGTGTAGAGTAAGAACTTTGGATAGGCCTAATTATGCTGACCTTTAACATTCCAGCCACCATACGCTCAATTTCACTCTTTTGGCTATAGGGATATCGGTAAGGTCTGATGTTAGGAGGAACACTGCCTAGAATTAAGTGGATAGGATGATCAAAGTCATGAATAGGTGGAATACCTTTGGAAATATCTGCAAATACCTTGGAATGGTTATTAATGACCCTTTGGATATCTAGGGAGATAGGGAACTTTGAGGTTTGAACTTCTAATGAGCATAATTGTGCAACTATACCTTGATGTACCTTTTTTAACAAATTTTTCATACCATCAGATATTATCACCTTGCTTGGTTTTACTATGAAACCATTTAACTCATATTCTTTACCTTCCCATGAAAATTTCATGTTTTTTTTTAAATTAAAAGCCATTGTTCCTAATGATTGTAACCATTGAACACCCAAGACAACATCAGCACCACCCATTGGGATAGAAATAATTGGACTATTCAATACATATTCCCCCATACCTAGATTGATATTATGGCATTTCCCTGAGCAATTTATAGTTCCTCCATTTGTAATCATTACTTGGAATTATGGTGCTGGATAAACAAAGAAATTATGAAATTTGGATAATTTACAGTGAATGAAATTATGAGTACTACGAGAATCAATCAACATTGTTGCGTTCTTCATTTTCATGTATCCTTCTATCTTGAGAGTTTGAGGAGTGCTAATTCCATCCAATTGTCACGTCCCCTTCCCTCAACCGGCGAAGAGGGCGCGACGAACATCAACACAGCCGGGCAAATCGCCCCATGAACATTGACAGAAATCAAATATTGAAAATAAAACTTGCAAGCATACACAGATGCACAGTCTTTATTCATACAACGGAATCAAACATACATAAACATTTCCAGCATTGAGCATGTTCATCATTTCACATAATATAGTATATAAATTGCAGAGGCGAAGTAACAGTAGCACTTATCTTTCGATTAAGAACTTGCCCGCAACCAGCTACGTCGCTGCAACGTTCCACCCAACCATAGGCCAGCTTGCTCATCAATCTCTCAGCCATGCTACCACCCCCGAGCTGGGCATGATTCCTCAAGGACTAAGGGGACAATTGCAGGCTTGCACATAGCCAAGGGGGCACAAAACAACAAACCAACACAGCTGGGTTTCACAGGCTTTCAACAGACAAGCCAAGCCAGCACAGTCCGAAGACTATCCACTGCATACCAGCAGCAAAACAATCCCTTCACAATGTCGTGAAGACGCAAGGGCAACCAGGGATAATCCCAAACAGAAGGTGTGCACAACAAAAGTCCACGGGTCAATACGGAGTTGTTCTTGGCCCTATCGTGGCCAAGAAAACTCAGCAACAACACCCAAACCAGGGTAACAACATCAGCCCAATTTCACAATGGAAACGACAGCAACTATGCACAGTCCCAAACGAAGGGTAAGCAAACCCCCAGCATGGACAGAGGAGAACACAACCAACAAATTGGCACTCCACAGTGGCCCCAAAAGAACTTGGACACCACAGCTAACACAAAAACGTGAGGAAGACAACAACCCCAAAGCAAAAAAAACAATGAGCACGACTCACAGCAGGGAAAAACGTCCCAAATAGCCTGTGCGTGAGACCAATAGTCGGTGAGACAGCCAAAAACGTGAATGGCCCTTCACAGCCATGGTAAAAACACAAGAAGCTACCAAAAACGTGAATGAAAAATGCACCAGCAGCTCCCAAAACGTGAGGAAAACAGCCCAATCCCCAGCACTACAAAAACGACCTCCCATCCATGGGAAAAATGAAGCCAGCAACCAAAAACGTGGAATGAAAAACACAGGAAAAACTCCAGCTGCTCCCAAAAACCCCAACGTGAAGGAGAATGGAGAGGAAAATGGAAAAACATGGATGCATGGCAGAATGGCATACGTTTTTGGGCATTTTCCTTGCCAAGGAAGTCAGAACACGTTTTTCAAAAATGGGTCTCTACCCAATTCGAATTTTTGCCCATACTCTTCTCATTCCATGCAATAACTAACTCCACCACATTCTGGCAGAAATAAATGATTGGGAAAAAAAAAAGACAAGAAAGGCAGTTGACAGTTTGATGGGTTTTCTCATAGACATTTGGCTTTTCCCCATTGGCCCATAGGTTAAATATTTCCCCCCCCCCCCCCCCTTATCCTTAGGAAATCATGCCCCATTCGATTTAGTTGCCGCGACCATAGCTGGTTGTGTCCATTAATTAATTATGATGCATATTTACATGATGGCCAACATAATATATGCCACATGACCCGATATACCATCGGTGACAAATTTAAATCCAAAACATAGCATTACCAATCAATGGTGGGGCTTTGGCCTTTAGCTCCGCACCATGATCATTACCATATATATATATATATATATACATCATGCAAACGGGGTCGAAACCGGGGACATTACACCAATGCATGACAAGATATGGTGGGAGTAATTTCCTCTGAGGTAGCCTCTTCTATTTCTTCTGAAGTCGCCTCTTCTTGAGATGATTCCTCTTCTTTTGGTCCTTCCTCTTCACAATCTATGTAGAATAATTTCTTCTCATTGCACTTATGTCCCTTGCTATAATTGTTGTCACAATTAAAGCATAATCCTTTTCATCTTCTTTCATCTAGTTGTTGGGGTGTCAACCTTTGTGATGATTTAGAAGAAGGAACTTTATTTTTTCTATATGTGTTGGAGAAGGCCTTTCTAGTAGTCATTGCCATATTTTTATTTTCAACCTTCCTTGCCATCATGAAATCCTTCTCTAGCGATGATGGTTCAAAGAGACACACATCATGTTGAATGTTATCTTTCAGCTTTCCAATAAAGAGATATAACAAATTATCTTCTGAAATATTCTTCACTCCAAGACTTAGCTGTCGAAATTGTTTGATGTGATCTGTAAATGAACCATTTTACTTGCGATTTACCAACTGACTGAAGAAGTTGTTGCTATTTATATCGCCATGTGCAATCAATTATTATGTGAATATAGACCAAGATATATTAGACTCCTTTTTATGGTCACAAATCCATTGGTACCATACAAACTGATTAGGTTCTAAATACTAGGATGCAATAGTTACCTTTTGTATAGTGGGCACCTGGTGTAGATCAAAGAATTGATCCATATGAAAAATCCACATGATTGGATCCTTCCCATCAAACTTTCTCATGTCAATCTTGGGGATAAAGTAGTTTCTTGGACCTAAATTGAACCGATGATGTTGTAGTGAATCGTCAAATTTTTAGGACTCCAACTTCCTAGTCTCCAATTGTTTTTCAATTTTCTCCCGACGTGACTGTAATAAGTCATCTTTTTCCTCCTTATTCTCTTCTTGAGTAGATAATTGATGAATAAATTTATGTTTGATATCCTTGATAAACTCTTTCAAGTATTGAATATATTCTTTACTAGCCATCCCTTCTATATCCTCCTTAGTAGCCACCTCATTTTCTGATTTAGTAAAGTCATCAATTTTCACATTTCCTTTAATCATATCTTCCAACTTGGACACTCTAAAAGAAATGTCTTCCATTTCCTCGTATGTCGGGGATGAATCATCTGGGGGTTATAGTGGAGTGTGATTCTTTCCACTTCCTTTTGGTGGAATTTTTTACAATATCACACCCTAGGGTTTACCACAAATATATCCTTCTACTAAAATCTATTCAAATGCAAAATGACGTACCTTTTTCAAACCCTGATTGGAAGACTGTTTTAGGTCCAAATTGTAGCTGAGGTAAAATTTGAAAGGTGACTCCTATGAGTCTGAAACTTTGGCTTGTAATACATTGGTCTGTCATCTTTCCAATGTCACGGGTCTAACCTAATTTGGATGAGCCAACAAACTTTATTGCAAATATACCAAAGATTTTTACTTTTTTCCTATCTAGAAGAGAGCACTTGTATTGTATGCCACATGTTAGAATTTTATCATTCAAGGTAGCATTTTCTTAGGATCTTATTTGAGAGAATAACATGTACAACAATAAACACAAGAGACAAGAGACACAAAGAATTTTCCTCGGGGAAACCATAAAGTAGAAAACCCTGCAACTTCCTCAAAGATAGAATGAGAACCAATGGCAGCAGTAAAACCCGAAAACTTAAAGATGATCTCCACAGCTTCTCTCTCTCTCTCTTACTTGAGATAACTACTCCTCTCTCACTCATGCGCCCTAATGAGTGAGTGTGTGTGTGATAAATAAAGAGGCTCACTCTCTATTTATATCCTTCCATTAACTTAATGTCCACTTTAACATGTCGGCCCCACTTAACAATTACTTACTAGAGCCAACATCTCTAGGAGAGTCTAATAACCCTAGTGCCACACAACTGTGGGGACTTTTCCCTCCGATCAACAAGGAGGGTTAACCTTGACACAAATGTGGGGACGATTGCCCCAAGTTATAATGGAGGGTTAACCTCAATGAATTTACATGACTTGTTACTTTATTGAATCTCCCGATCGAAACATCGGGGCATGAGATGACTCAATTACATTATATATACTTCCCGGAATAAACATCGGGGTACAATACATGATATATACAAGTGAATACATTCTAAAGTTACAAACAAATCAACACTCCCTCTTAACTAGGAAGGTATTCTCTCGACACAGTTTATCAGCACAAGTCTTCTTATCTGTATCATCTGGATCATCATCAAGTCATATTCGTCTTCAAGTCATATTCATCTTCAATTCATCTTCATTGTCAAGTCATCTTCATCAATTTTGGATCATCACTGAATCTTCATCATCATTACTACTCCTGCTATCTCAATCAAATGTTGATATCTCTTCATTCTTCTCGTCACGGAAATTTCTACAGAGCCATCCCCTTTTTATACTGGTTGTAGACCTACCCTTCATGTAGGTGTTCAGTGCTTATATCTGACCCTAAGTCAGAATGGACCGCCCAGCTCTTGCATCTGACCTCATCTTGTCAGGAAGGCATGCCCAGCACTCACATCTGAGCTCATCTTGTCAGAAAGGCCCAGCACTTACATCTGACCATGTGTAAACATATCGCACCAAAATGGCTCAGCACTTATATCCGACCATGTGCGAACACACCGCATCGAAAGGGCTCTGCACTTAAATCCGACCATGTTCAAAAACACCGTATTAGAAGGGCTTTGCACTTACATCCGACCATGTTCAAAAACACCACATTGGAAGGGCTCTACACTTACATTTGACCATGTACAAACACACTGTATCGAAAGGGCTCTTAGTCCCAGATCGAGGATTCCTAGTAACTGACCAGGTGCCTCCATTCTCCCAAAGAATGGCATTAGCCCTTATATCTGATCAAGTGGGAACACATCCCTCAATCACATCAAAATGGCCATGCACTCATATCTGATCATGTAAGACTACATCCCACAGTCATATAAGAATGGCCCTCAGTCCCAGACTGAGTATTCCTAGTAACTGACCAGGTGCCTCCATTCTCCTAGAGAATGGCATCTCAACACCAAGCTGAGTATTCCTGGTAACTGACCACGTGCCACCATTCCAAGAATGGAATTCAACACTTATATCTGATCATGTAGGAACCAATCCTATAGTCACATCAGAATGGGTCAGCACTCACATATGACATGGAAGGAACCAATCCTCTCACCATGACAGAATGGCTCAGCCCTTACATTTGACAATGGAAGGAACCTAATCCTCTCACCATGTCAGAATGGCTCTAGGTCTCATCGTTTCCGCTTGGATGGAACCTCGATATGGAGAACACCAAGCTTCTCCTTCAAGTACTCAAACTTCACTCTAGCTATTTCTAGCATAGAATCACATCAATGCTGATTACGTTCAAGGATAACCTGCGAGCTTCTCTAGGACCGATTACATCCGAGGACAACCTACAGGTCTGTTTACATCTGAGCAACCTACGAGCTTCGCTAGGATTTATGCCTAGACAACCTGTCTCATCAGCTATGCTAGAAATCCCTCTTTCGAGAGATCTCGATCTGGATCACTACTCCTCTCTACATCATACAAAAATGCAAGTCAGATCAACCAAATCAAATAGTAGTTTTCAAAAGAAACATACTACCTCCCAAATAGCAAGTGGCAACATATTTTGCCTTAGCTGTACTCAATGCCATGCAGGACTCCATCCTTCCAAACCAAGAGATCACACTTGATCCCATATTTAAGTAGCACCTTCAAGTGCTCTTCCTATCAATGGCACTGCCTGCCCAATACGAATACTCATAACCTTCCAGGTTAATATTTGATTTTCCTCATACTTGAGCCTATAATCAACTGTACCCTTCAGGTACCTCACTACATGCTTTGAAACCATTAGGTGAACATGTCTCAATCTGTTCACAGCAAAGCAAATATATGGTCTTGTATTTTTCAGGTAAATCATCTGATGATACATCATGGCATCAACCGACTCTGATGAAGCAAAACTCAATAGCTTCAGGTTTGATGCCATAGGTGTGGTCATGGCCTTACATTCTATCATCCTGAACCTCTTCAGGATCTCTACTGCATACTTCCCTTATCCACACCTCCATGCCTAGAACGTAGTGCATCATCCCCAAGTCCTTCATCTCGAACTCGGCATCAAGTCCCATTCTTGCAACTTTAATAAGTTCCTCTTTTTTGTCAGGAACAAGTCATCAACATATAACAGGAGAATCACTGACCTTTCACCTTCAACCTTGAAGCAAAGGTTGGAATCATCTTTACTCTTAGTAAAGCCTAGAGTCATCAGTAATATGTCCATCCTGTCGTACCATGTCGAACCTCAATAACTTCTACAGTCACTCCCTCTGAAGCGGAGCATCATTCTCCCTCTGTCTTTTGTACTCTATGCACTGAAACATTATGTACCAGAGTGACAAGTAGCTTACTTTGCTGCTAATATTCTATGTATCCATCTAGGATCATTGGATACCAAGATCCTCTATCTTGAACTTTTTCAAAAGTTCTTCTCACACCCATCTGTGAGCTTGTCATCCTCTATCAACCTTGTAGCAAAGGTTCATATATTCATCAAGCTCCTCGTGTATGTGTTATCCCATGGGTGTATTCTGAGCTCGTATAAGGCCTTCTTTCATTTGCACACATGATTCTTCCCATCATGTGTATTTCTAGTGGCTGCAAATGTCTCTTTGTAGTCTATGCCTCGTGCTATGAATCTTTCCTTATATCCCATGATGTTTCCATCTACTGCATGATGGAACTATGAACTTCCCTTGATGTATCTATACTACATCCTAGACATCATTCTTCTTGAACTAGTCTTCCCTTTCTTCTTAGTTACTTCTTCATGGCTGGAAGGTTCTGCATCAATGATGTCATTGCATTTGTCATATTATTCTTCATCTTGAACTGTCATTACTTGTTCTTCGGAACAAATCTCATCCTTCTTTGCTTGTAGGTGATTTTACGTGATATTTCCCATCACACGCATATTATTAGTATACTGCCATTAATGCAAACATCCTATTATGCATAATACATCAACTGAATATAACAAAACAATATCATGAAATGACAATGAAATACTTATCTTTATTTGTTTTGTGGGTAAACTCCTTCTTGAGCCTTCAGCTTCATCATCTTCTTCATTCATAATTTCTTATCCAAATGCTAAGATGGATAAGAGTTTCTTCAAGATTTGAGTCCTTCATATTCCTCATCACTTGAGGGATCTTCTTTGGATGGTGAGAGCTTGATCTTCAATTGCTCCCATCTTCTCTTCTCTTATTATGAGTCGAGCTTCTTCTTCTTGTGTGTGCTCTTCCCAGAGTCTGTTGAAAGTAATCCCTTCCTTCTGGCACACATTCCTCGCATGAATGAATCCCATAATCCTGGGAGGCCATTCAAGGTGGCTACCACCACTTCTGCAATCTCCACTTCTTCTTCTACTGCTACAAGTTATTCTTTGATTTGAGAGACCCTCGTAAAGTATGACTATATTCTGGATCTTCACATTATTCAAAGTCATATTCTGATTTATGTTCTTCCCTTCAAATATCTTGGTAAAGGAATCAAACATCTCTTTAGGTGTCTTTAGGGAAGACACTTGTGGTATAAGGTGATCCTTGATTGAATCAACAATGATCTTCTTGGCCTTGACCAAGTTCTTCTTGTGTAAGGCTTTGAGCCTCATCTCACTCTGGAACTGGAACCTCTCTACTCATGTAGGTGTCCAATTCATTTTCTTCAGAGAGATCATATACTTCCATGCTTGGAAGTTGTCCACTTCACCAAGCTTATCATCAATCTGATGTGATAGATCACTTTGAAATGAGAACCTCAAATGAAAATAGCAAAATATTAGATCTTACCGATTTGAGGTGTTCGTCCTCGTTCCGGAGCTGGCTGAACTAGGGTTTGTTAGAGAAAGCCTAGTTTTAAAAACTTGGAATATTTCATATATGATTGGACAGAAAGATAGATCTATTCAAGGTGAGCTATCCAATGTACTCCTTTTCTGAAAACAGTCAAGGGAAACTCCTGAAATAGCAAGCCCTAGTTTTCCAATTTCTTCTACAGAAATACCTGATATTGTTTCTGCGATATCTATGAAATTACTACTCCTCTATATCTGAAACTTCGTACTGAGGTATACTCACCTGTTCTTGTTCCAAAACCATAGGTTTCATTAGAATTGGTATCACCAATTGGGACTTATGATCGTTTTCCCAAGGTGACCTGTTTCAAGACTATTCACCATAGCCAAGTTGTACGGACTTCCACGTGTCACTGTTTCATCTTCTGGGTCTAAAACTTGGACCACATAAGGTACATTTTGGGCCCTTTCTGGAAAATCTTCATAAATTTTATTTGGACCTTTGTAGCCCAAAATATAGCAATTCTCCCCAGGTGTCCTATTTGGGGATGAATCCTGGGAGAGGCTGGAACACTAACTTGGAGGAATCATATCTCCCAGAATATAGCGAATCTGAGGCTGAAGTTTGGACACAGCGTAAATTAGGATTTTTTCTTCGGCTTGTGAAAATTTAAGCTCCTAATGCTTCTCCGGTACCAAGATATAGCGAATGTACCAAACCTTATCATTTTTAGTATTTTAGGGTTTTTCCAGCCTGGGGTCAAACTAGGGTTTGACTTTCCCAGAGTTTCACCAACCAAAAATCTCGACCCATGTCTCCAAAATTCTATTTTTATGAGGAGATAAATCCTATGCCGAGATCACTCAAGAATTCCTCTTTTGTAAGAAGCCCTAATTTCCCGCACCAAAAACTGAAAATGTCCGGAATCGAATTCCACTTCGATAGAAAGATGCGCCCTTCAATGGAGAGTCATCCTAGCATAATTTTGTTGATGGATTGTGGAGAGAGACCCAAAAATTAAGAATCCCTAGCTTCTGCAACTGCACAATGTCTTCTTCTCAGGTTAGCTCTGATACCATGTTAGAATTTTATCATTCAAGCTAGCATTATCTTAGGATCTTATCTGAGAAAATAACATGCACAACAATAAACACAAGAGACAAGAGACGCAAAGAATTTTCCTCGGGGAAACCATAAAGGAGAAAAACCCGCAACTTACTCAGAGATAGAATGAGCACCAATGGTAGCATTAAAACCTGAAAACTTAAAGATGATCTCCACAGCTTCTCTCTCTCTCTCTCACTTGAAAGCATTAGAGGAAATTTCAATTCAAAATGGGCCTCCTAAAAAAATTAATAAAATAATATTTAAAATAATAAAGAAATATTTATTAATTTTGGAGGAAGAAAAGAAGAAAAACTACTTTTTTGATTGTATTTTCGACATATCTCCCCGTATTTTTACTCAAATTTCGATTGAGAGAGCTCTTTGGATGTGGAATCAAATTCTACATCCAACAAGTACCCACTCGGCATACTCTTAACGGACCTCTCTACCCCAAAAACAAGAAATACCTTAAAAATGTGATGATGATGTCATCATCACATTTTTTCAGGTATTTCTTGTTTTTGGGGTAGCAGGTTCCATCAAAATTATGCCGAGTGGGTACTCGTTGGATGCAGAATCAAAATTCTGCATCCAACGAGCTCTCTCGATCAAAATTTTAGTAAAAACACAGGGAGATAAGTCGAAAATACAAAAAAACAAAAAATACTTTTTTTTATGATACCTATCCCCAAATTTATATTAAAAAAGTGTTTAAGACCTATACAGTATTTCAAATTTAAATAAATTTTATTGGCTAGCACATGATGACATGGAATTTGAGTTAAAGTTAAAAGGCCCATTTTGAGTTGAAATTTCTTCTAATGAGCTACTTCTCTCTCACTCATGCGCCCCAATGAGTGAGTGTGTGTGTGATAAATAGAGAGGCTCACTCTTTATTTATATTATTCTGTTCACTTAATGTCCACTTTAACATGTAGACCCCACTTAACAATTAATTACTAAATCCGACATCTCTAGGAGATTCTAATAACCCTAGTGCCCCACAACTGTGGGGACTTTGCCCTCCGATCAACAAGGAAGGTTAACCTTGACACAAATGTGGGGACTATTGCCCCGACTTACAATGGAGGGTTAAACTCAATGACTTTACATGACTTGTTACATTATTGAGTCTCCTAATCGGAACATCAGGGCATGACATGACTCAATTATATTATAGATACTTCCTGGAATAAACATCATGGTACAATACATAAGATATACAAGTGAATACATTCCGAAGTTACAAATACATCAACACCACATGTCCCCTATTGTGTTTCTATATATGAAACATCTACCACATATACCCTGTTCCTTCTTCTTTTAGACGCAACTGGTCTCACTCCATTTGGATCTCGGATTCCTCAGATATGACCTTTTTCCCAAGAACACATGTTTTAGACTAGCAAAAACCCTATATTCCTCTGCAATTATCTCTAAAAATGTAATGAATCAAAATTTGAATTTTGGACTTGAGATATTTAGGCGTGTTTTGGAAGTGGGTTTTTAACCTAGATATTTGAATCCTTGTATAAAAAAAGTTGTAGCGAAATTTCCAAGATAACTCATTTTGCAGAATCCAATCCTGAGGAAAGAGCTCTGATACCAATTGTTATGCAACTGAGTCCCAGATATAGAATAAAAAGAGTAGAAATAGACAATAAGAGAGTAACCCACACCTAAAAAATGAATAAAAGAGATAAATATCAATCCTCTTTGAGGGAGGAAACTCCTTACACAATGCACGGAGTACACAAGACAAGATAAGATACTATGATGACTAAAATGAGAATATCTCCTTCCTATATATAGGAGACAAAGGTTTACAATAACAACTAATAAACCCACTAATAGACCCAAGCCTACATAAATAATATGGAATGCACCACAATATAGGGAGTAATGTGCCACACTATATGGTGTAATGTGTCATCATTAAGGCCTTAACAATTTATATCTTAGTATCCATCAAATTGGTGCTTGTTGGATAGGAAGGATTATCTTCAATGTTGGAGCAGACAACTATGTGCCCTTCCTGACAAGAACGAGGTAGCTTATTGTGATCAGGGAGGGGAAATGGTGGGTGCTTCCTCATCCAGTAGCATCAACAAGCGATTAATTGAGTCAATTAACACATACTTTTCCTTCTCCTCCCTCGCCCCCTCTTCTTGACACTCATATATCCACACATCATCTTCCTACCACATCCTCACATCCGCCTTTCGAATACCTCTATTTCTCTACAACCGCAACCCTGGTTTGAAAACTTTCATGCAGATAAGCCAAAGGATACATACAAAAACAAATAGCAGCACGATTTGTATTTTGGGTGGAGAAATACCATGGACAAGGGAATAAGAACAAAGATGTTGATTAGGGAACATGAAACAACAAAGATCAACAACCACGGCAGTAGTGACACAAACTCCAACTCCACATCCTCCTCTCTTCACAAACAACCACAACTAAATGAAGAAGGAGGACGATCAACTCAGTGGACTTGAGAGAAACTAGTTCCCCAATGAGGCTTATGAAAATTTTGTATCGTTACCGTACAAAATTTTGAATGATGTTTTAAAAGTTATTCGAATTACCCAACCAAAATGACTTATTTACATCAAAATTTTCAGCTAACACTAATAATTCACATTATTATTCAACTTAATTCCCTGCATAGTGGCAATTTGACGAAATTCCACTGTTGATAAGGACTACATGCTATCACCATAAATGGATTCAAGTTCATTACATGTGCGACATGGCCATCACCTCGTCATCAAAACTAGATCCTAAGAACGATCACACCTCCTTTTCCCATGTGCGGAGCCTATGTCAATTTCTATTCTCTTTATTTGTGAATTTGTTCTTATCTTTTTGTTTACCTCAATTATGATTATTATTATTCTTCTCCATAAACACTTGCACTGCAACATTTAATATTATTTCTATGGAAATGTGAATGATCAAATTTATTACTTATGTTGAAGCTATGTAATGATAAATAACTTTGTTAATTCAATAGGCGATACTATTTGGTCTCACATTTATAGCCTATGTATAATCCTTAGTGGTTGTTCCTAGACGATCTTTCTTGAAGTAAGTATTGCCATCCTACGTCAGTAATTCCACCTGTTTTTCGATATTCATAGGTACATCCAATCCTGGAGCCACTATTCGTCATGGTATTATGACTTAATCCATATCGACGATGGGGTTATTTCCCCTTATACTGATTTTTCTATAACTTTAGTTTGTTGATTAATATATTAGTCTAAATCAATACTATAAAGAATGGAAATAAACAATAACTTAGGTAAGTTTCCTTATCGATCTCCTCTCATGTAGTTTCCCTGACATGTGCCTAATTATGAAATCCACCATCCACTCATCCCTTTTAATGGACTGGTGTCAACAATTTCAGAGTGCCCAATCCATCTCTTTAATGCCTCCATGTGACTCTAAAATCAGACATCTCCAGTAATGTTGCTGAGATATGACTGATTCGGATCTTCAGTTATGGTTTTCAAAACAAAGAATATCCCCCTCCAAAGTGGTTTTCATGAAATTGGAGGTATTATTGATAAGACAGATAATGCAATTCCTTGTGGATAAAGAGAAATTGCATTATGTTGTGTACTAAGATAAGGACAATGAAGAATGGCGCCACTTTTCTTGGATTACTTTTTTTTCTCTCTTCTGCTCTGGTTGCTAATTTGAAGGCATTTCAAAAGCATTTTCACATGTTGGCTTCCATGGTATTTGTGTTTTTGGATTGTATGTATTCGCGTGGATGATTTGTTTTGGATTGGTGTGAATGAAAATTTATACGGTGATTGTATTGCTTTGGATGAAACATACATTGCAAATAGGATGCATAGTGTTAGAATGCTGCAATTTAAATTTTGTTATGTTGCATGAAGATAACTGATAAGGTGATTAATGGTCATCAAATATGTAAAATAAAGGCATGTCTTTTCCTTTCTATTTTCCATCAGCTTCCCAAGAATTATGATTCTATTTCCTCAAAGGTTTTGGTTAGACACCGTAGTTGTGGTTTGAGCGATAATTGTTGGACCAAAAAACAATTAAAACAAAAATAATAATAAAAGATAAAGACTTGAATTTTGGTTGGTTTAACAAATGATGAATGGAATGAAAGAGCCAATTGTACACAATTTATTTGTAACATGAACATTAAAACACAATAGGCCTTTTAAGGTTGGAATTTCAAAACTATATTACCTGTCCATTTGACGGTGAAGAATTTCTTAGACATATTTTTCACTTTTCATATGTTTGATTATAGGTCTGCATATTTTATGGTTGTAATCGACAACCAAAATGCCCCATTGATGGATAATTTGGCTGTCAAATTCCATTGTTCGAGGGAGGTGGCGGTATGGAGTAGAAAATCCAAAGATGGAGAACATAAATGCTTATGAGATTGAATCATTGCATATGAATAGAGTTGATTCAATTCAGAAGGTACATGCTTGAGTTTTTTTTGGCATACAAACACCATGAAAAAAGAAGAGTGGAGAAATTGATTCATATCATTGCATATGGATAACCGATTTGATTCAAAAGGTGCATGCTTTAGTATTTTTTTTCCATAAAAAACACCATGAAAAAAGAGTGGAGCAATTGATTCAAGGTTTAACACACTAAGTTTCTCTCCCATATGTCCTCCCATATACATTTCATTAATGGCTTAAGAACCTTAAATTTGTTTGGCAATTATTACCTCCAATTTATTTAGAAATCCATTTCCCTCCCCATTACATTTGATTACTTGGAAGTGCAATTCCCTACCATATACATTTCATTGTTGGCTTAAATCCTCAAACTTGGTAATTTGTTCCATTGGGGTTGTATTCTCTGTGTTTTGTTGGTTATGATTCTTATTATTGTAAGGACATAAGGCCTGCAGATGATTAAGATTCCAGTCACATAAACTTTATGCATCATGATTCATTCCATAATAGTTTTCTAGTTACCAGAATAATAGATTGAAAACTACCACAACGTTCAGAGTAGAGATGATCAAAATCCTACATGTACATAGTAGAATGGTTATAGAAAGTGCACGATTTCCTACAACTCTGCACAACTTCCTGTTAAAAAGTATGAAACGCCTTGCTTGACTTAGGAAGGTAGACACAACAAACGAAGATGTTTCCAGCCATGTGTTATTGCCTCATGGGTGTTTTCTTTCATTTCAGGTTTATTATAATTTTGTTTTAGCTTTCATTTTCGTTACTTCTCAAGATGAATATTTTTTATTGGCATGCTAAATTTCAAGTTCTGTATGTTGTAGAGATGTGCGAGGATGCTTGTTAAAGATGCTCTCCAAGAGGAAAATAGTTTTCTCAACAAATTCTAAAGTCATTGCCCTACAATACCTATAAGATCTGGCAGGTTTACTGCACGCTCAAACTATCATTTAGTGCTGCCAAATTCAGAGCATAATGGCTAATTTCTTGTGGGAGGAGGATAACAATTACGTTATGTATTTGTGAATAGTCACAAGGGGTGTTTAAATATGTGGTTCTACAATTCTCTTTTTTGTTTAAAGCTTCATTCAGCATACAGAAAAACAATATGTACAAATAATACATCATATTGACTATATATGAGAATGTACACTTCTCATAGTGTTGTAATATTTTGTATATTATGATGGTTACTACTGCTCCAACAAAATGAAGTTTTTTTTTGCCACAACTCATTTGAATATAACACGATTAATACATTTGATGATAATGAAAATATATGCTTTTAAATTCATAGACATCTTCAAATTTTAAATACCGCCAAGGACATAAAAATTATTTTCTTTTTGATCACTGGAATATTTTCAGCATTGATATGACAGCTAAAATAAGAATTTCTCAATACAAAATTTTTTGTATTTTAAATATTGCTAAGACATAAAAATCATCTCAGGGATAGTATGGTTTCATGGAAAAAATATTTCTCAACATTTTGTGACACTGAACCGGATCTTTATATTTATCTCCTGTTATGGTCTCACAAATTTTGCTTCGAAATATTATTTATGGGCAATATTTGAAAGGACCCTAAACTATAGATCCAATCAGGTAGAAAAGCCATTCTTTTAATGGACATAATATGTCCAACCCTTCTATGATATGTAATATATAATTTGGTATATGTTGACATTTTTTATTGCCAGTCCTAATTATAAATGAAATTTGTAGGAGAAAAAAAATTAATTCATACCCTAAGGTTCAATAGCCCATAGCCATGAATAAGCGGTTAGGATTAGTTATAAGTATTGGGCAATTTTGATGGCTGAGTACCTACTAATCCATATTGCGGCCGCTTAGACAAACAAAAGAACTTGTGATCAATGGCTCTCACAATTAGAGGGTTGTGTATCCTGTGAAAACTTTTCAAAGGTGGCTTGTAGTGTTTGACATATTTTAATGCTCCTGTAGTTTAAAGGAAACACTTTCAGATATAATAATAATAACAAAAGTCCTAGAATACATAATCAAATTGATAATTCTTTCTATCATAAGTTAATCACAAGCTTAGCCTGAGTAGGCGCTAAGAGAAAGAAAACTAAGTTGCCATTGTTTTGATAGGTAAAGACTCCACATCTTTAGATTTGACCAAAATATGTGCCATTAAAATAATAAAATGTTATATCTATCAATAACCGTTGAAAAATGTGAAAATGAATATACAATAATACTTCAATTATAACACAATCCTTTTTCAACCAATATATTTTTATCTTTTCTACGATAATGCTGAATTAATGCAAGTTCAACACATGAAGATCTTAAAACTTTTATCTAGTAATTCTGAGTGCCAAGCAAACATTTCTCAAACATGAGCAGTGTGGGAAAATCGATGTGAAAAGAGACTCGCTATTATGTAATCATGGGCATCCATACTTTTAACATCACTAAGGAACCATACATATCTCTCATAGCTGCATCCCTTGAGTCTCTATCCAATTCCACACAAAACTTTAACTTAGGATGATTATTTTAATATGACCAAATTGAATATATTCTCTTCAATCTCCAAGTCATGTCACAAGCAGCTCAACAATCTTATCTTATGAAAATACTATGTAGAAATGAGATCCTGCCTATGTGAAAATTATTCTAAAAGAAAAAAAAAAAGCACAAAAGTAAGAAACTTGAGCTTCTAAGATCATCCAGTCGTTTATCTTTTGCAGCCAAATTCGCAGCCAAATCACTGGCATTCTTCCAGTCATTTACTTGAATTTAAAAACAATGTAATTCATAACCACATCCCAGAAAATGAAGAACTGTTCTCCCCCAAGTTTTGAGAGATATCTAATTTTGTTGGTAAGCTCATACTTCGCTGTAAAAGACTCTGAATAATGAAAAACCTTGTATTCACACAACTACGAGCAAACTGGTGAACTTAGCTGAGTTTTAAACTGGTTGAGCACCAAACTTCATACCTCTCCCAACAGCGTCGAATTTTAGATTCCTTGTGAAATTGTGTTATCAAAAATAGTGAAAATACCTCCACTATGTTTGATTTCACATACAATTAAAGACAGATTTTGAAGAAAGGTGGTGAAATTTTTTGAACTCAAATCAACACCATTTTTTCTTTTATAAAAAAACATTAAATAGGTATTTTTTTCTTTTATAAAAAAACATGAAATAGGTGGGTCATTATGAGGATTTATTTTGTGGGAAATTATTTAATTTGTTAGTTTTTACAGTAATATTACAAGTTTATTAGAAAAGCTAGTTTGTTTTACAAACAAACTATTTGATTTAATATAGTCATAACTATCTTAGATTTGAACTTTTAAGCATAACACTATAAAGTAGTCCAAAATCTATAAATCAAGAGAGAATACATCTCATAAGCACAAAATCTAGCACTGGTATAAAAACTGAAAGAACTGATTGGAGAAATCCAGATACTTTCACCATGTTCCACAACCCATAGAAAACCCCCTTTAGAACATGTCTTGTGAAGCTGCAAGAATATCCTTATTGAATTATTCAATCAACTTCAACTCTAGATAATTTCTGGGTAATTGGATATTAAAATGTGACTCCATAGATCAATAAAAACTGAAAAATAACTAACAACATAAAAATTTATCTATACTAAATACAAGACAAATGAAAATAAATGCTTTAGCAACATAAAAATTTGTTAATAAGCTTTAAAGAATCCATTTTCTATACCATCGACTTCTATTTGTTAATAAGCTTTAAAGAATCCATTTCCATAATTATTCAAGTCCATAATGCCAAACTTTCAAGATCATTTACCCTAGGTTGATGATTAAGTATGTCGAGAGATTCAACAGTAAATTGTTGCAATTCCTTGGCCCATCAATAATTACCATGTGAATTTGTTGATGCAATAGAAATTGTGGATATTGAATTTGGGGGCTAGTTAGAATCAATCATAAAATTTGCATTGATAAACCAAAATTATGAAGCCTCTGTTTGAGGATCAAATAAGTGGACCAAAATCCATATGTGGATCTGGTTCCATTTTGTGAAAGGGGATAATGTCCAAAAATGAAGATATTGCTGAAGCACTCATCAAATAAAAGAAAGTAGATAACAAATGACACCAAAAGAAATATATAGAGGCTATTAAGATAAGAACATATCTCTTTAATGCATACAAGTGCATCCACAAAATATGGCTTGAATTGTCACTTATAAACAAGCTTACAAGCAATGGATTGCTGATACAGTTACAACCAGATCCCAAAAGATAATTCGTCATCATCCCTTTGAAATGGAATGCATGGAAATGAGATCTAGAATCTCTGAACTATTGATATGTTGTCCCATTCTGCACTAAAGGAGGAATGAAAATCTCAATTTATTGAGCTGGGCACTATATTCGGGATGGCTGCCATGTAATTTGCTGGAAAATAGGCGTTAATTCCCCCGAGAATATCTCTCATATGCATCACTTTTTTAGGAAACCTCCCATGAAAGGACATAATTGGGTCCGTTGTGAAAAAAACCCATGTTCCCACAATTTTCATACCTCTCTCCATTTAATCACAATTTTCCATGCAAGTTAACTGCTAAAGCAGAGACGTGAATTGCCATAGTTCTTTAACTAATAGATGAAATTTTAAGTTGTTGACCTGAGCATAATCTGATGGACACTTCAATACTTAGAACCTTCTTCAAAGGACCATGTTGTCCATTGTTTACGCTAAAAAGAAGGTTTGACCAGATCCTTTGACCACGCTTTATGCTTCCTTTGAGTGATCTGGGTATGAACAAAATAGCACGACACCATATTGGCCTCCAAACTTCAAAACTCATGCACTTGATTCTCATCAAAATTCCTCGAGATATGACAACCTTCAAATTCACACCTGGAACCAAACTGCGTGGGCGGGAACCCTTCACCTGGCACAAGACTGCTTCTCAACATTCACAAACATTAGCAAGATTTTATTTAAATTCTTTCACTTTATGTTAGCATCTTGCATTGCATTTGAAGAACTGGTATGATTTCTTTTTGCAAAGTGAGCTTTATCAATCAACCAGGCATGTTCTATAGGAGGGTGGCCTTGAGTATCTTTATAGCCTTGGATTTGTGCAAGAAAAAGAGAGTGTTGCACATATGCACACATCAACACACCACATGTTAAAGAATGAGATGTATAAAGGATATTTGAAAAAGAGTTCAAAACATGGCATTTTCTAAACCTTGCATAGAACCAGTTGGAGAATTGTTAGCTAGCTGGGCATGTTTGGAAGGAGGACAATCCCTCAATAAATTACTTGTACCTATAAGTAAAAAATGAAATAGTCATTATAGATTGCACTGCCCTGTAAACAAAGATGGGCATGCAAACTTAGATTACAACAACATGAGTGTCATCTCAAACCTACATGGCATAGTAAAAAGTGTTGGATGTCCTTGCAAATCCCCATGGCTTTGGATTGGCACCCTGAACAGGGGCTGTTGTACCTCTACACACATCAACACATCACATGTTAAGGAATGATGATGCCTAAATAAAGGGAAAATGACAAAGCATGCCTCCCAACGTCACACACATAACCATACAAGCAAATTTTAGAGGAGAATACACAGTGCTTATATTAGAATTCTACTATGACAAGTGTCTTTTAGGGTGCAATTATTGACTGATTTTGGAGGGCTTTCAGTCAGCATTATTGTGGCAGCTTGCAACCATTTCCAACAAATATTAAGCAAATGACAATATATAAATAATTAATGGACACCTCAATGTCAAACCATAGTAAGAGGATACAAGCATTTGATAATGAACAACCAATGTCTCATGGATAACAATCATGCAATGGATAAGTAGTAACAAGAAGGATGTTGATTGCCTTAACAAGGTGTAAGGATTCTGCTTCAATTTACTATGAAACCTCAAACCAATGATGAAGACTAGTAGTCTTTGTGCAAAAAGATTTAAAATCTGTATTTATCCTAGAAGTTCGAGTATTCTCGGCAGTGACATATAATTCCTCGCCAACGCTTCAATTTTTACCAACCTATGCTTCTCTGAACATGGTTGCAACTTCAATATTGGCATTAGAAAATTTATATGCAAACACATGTCTTTACAAATTTGTATACACATGAGAAATTTTGGGGTAGCCATTAATGTATTGACTAAATAGACAGTGGAGAGACTATGAAGAATTCTCTTGCAATTTGGTGTTTTGTAGGTCTACAAGTATCAAGTGTAAGGATCAGAAATAGTAATTGTGTTACTGTAAAACTATCCTCAAGAGAAATAGTAATACCATTGCTGTGGTTTTATAGTGCCCTGTTTTACATACCATATGGTTTAGTGATAAAGTTACTAGCTACACTTCAACATAAGGGGGTTGAAGTTTGAAGCAACTACCATATTTTAGTCAAAAACTTTCTACCAAAGTTTTATAGCCTTGGATATCCAAAGAAAGCTCATCACTGAAAGTCATGGTTCAAAAATATATACTACTCCATGCTATATCATAGACTGGATAAGGAGTCAACAAAGAAACACAAGAATGCTTCTAATAACTAGAAATATCTAGTGAATTCCTTCTAATTCATAGGTATCCAATTAGTGTGGAAGGTGAGAGATGGAACATAGGTTAAAATTGGTGAAGATGTAGTCATGGGATGCAATGATATTGTTTTTCTTCCTAAAGAGGTGATGCAATTACTCCGACAACAAAGTTATTACACCCTAAAATAGATAACGAATGAGCATAAGACATCCATTTGGTAACAAGGGTGGATGAGGTTTGAACATCTTGGTTTAGAACGAGAACATGCATCCCATTGGAATGATTTTATTTAGAACTTTTCTATGGACATATTTGACTTAGACAGGTAATCCTGAGCAAACTTATTTGGAACCAATTACACAACTTAGATCGATTATGAATGTGTGCAGTTGATAAATTCCACATAAATTCTTAATTATGTGATCGAGTCGTGAAAATTAGAGAAGTTTTTATTATCTCCGCATGGGATTGTCAAGGATTTGTGACAGAGAATTTATAGAGATAAATTCAACATCGCAGAGATAATATCGATCAAGGAGAAGATCGATATATGGAAAAATATATTGTCTTTTGCTACTAGGTAAATATTGTATCTCATTTGTGTCAAAAATAATATTTATTTTTCTAAGTAGACTTTTCATAGGAATTCTAACCTAGCATTTCGTATTTAAGAGTACTCTACTAGGACCTTACTAGATAGACATTTGAGAGTGCTCTGCTAATTTTTTTTTAATGGAGGCATTTTCAGAGCCCCGGATTTTGAATTTGAGTGGCATGCAAAGGTATCTATGTGCTTACATGTGAATGTTTCTATGAACTCCCATGAATTGTTTTGCAGTTATAAAGTCCAAGTTCTCTTTATATAAAAAGACCCAGTACTATTCATATTTTCTTTTTTTAATTTTTAATTCATACTGTTGTTGAGCATAACTCTATATTATTAGTTACCCATGTTCTATACTTATTAGGCATCAATTATTACTCATCTTAATGATTTAATTATGGTATATCTTCTTCCATTCCAATATTGTTTGTGTTGTCTTTGATTCTGACTTGCACAGTCTGCTGTAAAGGTCTTGTGAAGATGTTTTAAGTGGGGGTAATATTATGCATAATGGGGCATTGATGTACAATGTGGGATCTCAGATCCTTGTTTTCTACCTTCCTTTGCTCTTCCTTTTTTAAGATCCAACGAATGGAGAAAGAGAAAAATGTGGATGTTGTGCATTGGTCTGCATAGGTGAAGCATTTCTATGCCTGCAAGAAGTCTCAATCACCTAAATAGGAAATGGAAGAGGAGAATCATGGTTCCTGTGCAACAACGCATATGCAGGGATGGATATCCCGTGAAGAGAAGTCTCTCTCTCCCTAGACAGTACAGACTTGTAGAGAGATCGAAGGAATTACATTTGTTTTTGGAATTTTTAAAGCAATCTGTAAATGAACTACGTACAAAAAACTAACCGAGATTGCAATCTCGACTCTCCGATGAAAGAGAAGAAGTACAATGGAAGGAAATACCATAGAAGTGACCATAAGAACGTATGCAACCACATGAATGGTATTCACTTTAACATGGATTAATGTTTTTAGGTTTTCAGGGTTTACATTTTGCATGGGATTAAGATTTCGGCTCCTCAAAATTGTTCGCAATCTCTGTAGTAATTAAACTTTTAGCTGTTTACAGCATAAAGAAAATGGAATGGATAAATTGTAATTCGTGAGACAGGCTTGCAGTCTCCAAACACAGGTTTAATTTATCCAAAAACCCCACGTTTTTAGGATCGACAGAGATGACAGTACCTCAGGTTATTCTGATGTCCTCTGAACGTTGAGCTTCCCTAGGGAGAACGTTCACAGATTAACCTAGAGAAGAAAGAATCATCGTTAGATGGAACAATATCCTCTCTCCAGCTTCCCTGGGCAGAACGATATCCTTTGAGCGCTGAAGACTTTTGGTTGAGTTTGGGCAGAAAACTCCGGATCCGATAGTGGGAGGGGATCAGCTGCAATTCAAGGTGAAATTCGAATGGACCAACCGCGTTGAGATGCATTAACTCCATGCAGTTACCTCCTCCAACGTGGAGCTGACGAGAGGGTTGACGGCGGTATGCAGGGTTCATGGTTGTCCAATCTAGCTTAGGAGAACATGCTGAAAGAGGTCATGTGCGACAGATGGATTTCACCCGGAATTTCACCGTCCTGGCGAAATCGTCGCTCTTCTAGACTTCTTCTTTTTAATTTGGTTGGCATGTCTAATTGTGCCAATTGCTATCTTCATATCAATACGGGCTATGGTAGCAGTTGCTTTCGTTGAAATTAGAAGATTGAGTATTGTCAGGACTTATGACTTGGTCTCTAACAAAGGAACTCCAATTTCAGTGAGCACCTTTTGCAGATTTCCCAATACATCTTGATTGGTGCATGAGAATACTTTACCTTAACAGATAGCTAGAATTTTCTATGATTAGGCATATGATGCTATGCTTAGTTTATGTAGTGCGCTTTTTCTTCTTACTAAAGCATTAGGGAATTATATGATCTTTATAATTTATAATGGCAAAGTCAAAGTTAATTATTAATAAAGTTTTAAAGATGAATATTCGTTCAACTATTGAATCCATAATTAAATCAAATTTAAGATATATCTTAGAATAGCAATAAATGCACTCTAATCATTATTAATAATCCTCTCATTATTAGGGCCACACTTTTTTTTAAACTTTTTATTCGGACTCCTACATAGTCATGTACATGGTATTCAAGGGGGTTGTGTCACGGCCCCATCGCGACGGCCACTTAAACGCGCGACGCGCCTCCTGGGGATGCGTTAGGAGGTGGGCGCTCCCTTGGGATGACACCTTGGTGCGGGAGACACCTTGGTACACCTCCGCGAAGCCTAAGTATATGGGCGTTTGTGCGTAGGCTGGACGCACATGGACGGCAAGCAAACGGACAAGGCGACGTCAGCAAGGTGCGGCGGTTGCGAGAGTGCGGGAGCTTGGACAGATGGGTGGTTGAGGCGTTGACGTGCGCGCGGAAGAAGGATGTGCGCGCCCCACCTTGGGATGGGCGCTCACCCCCTTGGCGCGTCACCTTAGAGCACGTCACCCCCTTACTTGGTTTACACTTTACCTTGGCACGTTGACCGACGGAGTAGCGTGGGCGGCAAGCAATGTGAGCGCGGGTCCACTTGAGGACGCTCACTTGATATAAATAAAGCTAAGGCATCAAGCAAGAGGCTGGAAAAACGAAGAGAGGGAGCAGCAAGTCTGAGGAAGCCGCAGATGACAGGGCGCCTAAGCTAGGGACTGTCTCGCGCACTTGTAATCTCTTTGTATTTTTGGTGTAGTGGCTAGTGTGCTTGCACCAGGAGCTCTACCGTAGGCAACTCCATTGATGTAACAGTTTTGCTCCGTTTTTATTATATATCTTAGGGCTCTGCCAGTGGGCAACCCACACTTATATCTTGTGTCTTTTTACTGCTGCTGCATCTTTTATTTTTTTGCAATTTTGGCTGAGTGTTGAATGCACCATAAGGCTAATGTAATAGAGTAAATTGCTAAAAAGTTAAGTGTTATAAGATAAACGGATTCCGTAGGTTAAGGCGTAGTCTACAGGTTGGGTGCTTGGGCGGGCAAACCCTCAAGTGACCTTCCTGGCAGTGCCGCACACCACCTTCGGCAAGTCAAGAGCGCTTGCGAAGTGTGGCTGTTACAGGTTAGACCTCGAACGGGGACACACATCCAATCATCCCAGCCACCTCACCCTAGCCACCTGCCCTATATGGGTTCCCTCCAACAAGATAACAGTTTAATGATACATAAAATCCAAAGTGTAAACCACTATATAAAACCTACACAACATATAATGCTATAACACTAAATATTGCCCCACTACTATATAAAACCTACACAACATTTAATGTTGCACACTAAATACTTTTTATTATATCTACAGCAGGAAGGTTATTATGCAATTTATTTACCTTTGATCCTTTTTGAGTCATGAGTTGACCAAAAATTTATCAATCTCTTATTATATTATAAATTAGAATATATAAATTTATATTTTTAAAACAAATTTATATTATAATTATTTTACAAGGTGATGCACTAAACACCTCATTATATAATGATTACAAACTAATATTTTTAATTACCACTCTTTATTATGTGATTATTGCTGCAATAAACCTACTCCCTACCTTACTTTTGTGGCATTTGTGGATACTGGTTACCATTCAAGAATGGTAAATAAGCGCAGCAGCATTTAATGCTTATTAAACTCCTTCCAAAACTACCACGTTTCGTTTCTTTGCTCGTAATCAACTTGTTTTAAAGGCTACGTACATATTGCTATACAGGAGAGGACAAAGGTTTCAAGGGGTACTTACATATTATTAACAAGAGCTACGAGGTGGCAATGTCCCCGATATTGCTATCTGAAATTGTAAAAGCATTTGGAGTTGATTTTGCAATTGGAAATAGCTAGTACCAAACCTTTAAAATTAAAAAGTTCTAAATAACTAGTACCAAAATTTTAAAATTAAAAAGTTGTGAAGGATTGGTATACCAATTCCTCATCTCTTCTCTTATGGATTTTCAATTGTAATAATATGCATAATAAATTATAGTCATCTACTTTAATTGAAAAATAAGGAGTTCTACTATCAAAAAAGAAAAAAAACTTACTAAACATCATTAATTTTAAGAAAAATGATTGATAGATATGAGATTTAGGATAATCCATATAATGTTACATTTTAGTATCATTAATTTTGTTTAAATTTGTTTAAAACATAAATATTTGAAAAAATGATTTACATTATTAAGACTTTAACTTAAAATTAACTTAAATACATATTTTATTATTATAAATTAACTTTTAAGTTTTTCTACTTAAAAAAGATTCATCTAATAATTATATATATACAAATTTATGAAAAATTATTAAAAAATATTTATTAAAATCAAAAGGAAACCATGTATACCTTTAAAAGGTATGCCTTAAAACTCAAGCATATCATTACCCATGATTCACTTTAAATATTTGAAATACCACGTTGACCGTTTTAATTCTAAAAAATAAGCAAGGGTCAACCGTTTATACCTCCCACTAGCCCGTTTATACCTCCCACTAGCTTTCCAAGAGCATACATGATCCATTATCCATGTTAATATATTCCTTCAAATGCTAAACATTTTAAAATGTCTTAAAAACGTCCACCTCTTGCATCCACATCTGCTCGTCCACTTAAAGGCAACCCTTTACAAAATTTAAATATCTTGTGCTTATTGAAAGCCAAAGTCCATTTCCTAAAATGTTTTCATTCAAATGAGTTTTAAAAGGTCATCGCTCCTCCCAATGACACCATTGGAGTTGGGAGAAATGACCTTTAAGGGTCATTGGAGTTGGAGTAATGATTTTTAAGGGGTCATCGCTCCTCTCCATTGAAGTTGGGATAAATGACGTTTAAAGAGTCGTCGCTCCATTATCTTAAAAAAATGAACTTCTTCATGATTGCAATTGAGACTGATGATCTTTAAAAAAATTGAAAAAATTGAACTTCTTAAGGTGGAGAGCGTTCATCGCTCCTTTGTAAGGGCTCGGGATTAGGTGGCGATGATCTTTTGAAACATATTATTGCTCCCTAAATAATATGAACAGTGCGATGAACAAGAAAAAAATTACCTGCAATTATCGCTTTAGCAACTAGCTTGTCAATATCCTGTATGTCAGTTGTTGGTGCTCAACGTGCGGCCTCAACATTTTGCTCTCTACAGTAGCTTCTCACTAGAGCATCCAAGACAATGAGTCTCTCACACTAATCTTTGTACACTTTTGTGTCCTCAGCAATATAACAGTCCGTAACGTGGGAATTCTGTTGATCTCTACAGAGATGTTTACGTTGTCGATCTGATCACAACTAAGGGAGAACTGGTCGATATCAATTTTTAATGCAATATACAACTGAGATGATTGAAATAATTTGTTACCTACAAGGATGAGCTCTACCATTTTGACAATTTGTCTAGCTATATCCATTCTTTCTAGGATTTCCATTTTTTACGCATGGCTATCAGGGGCCTTTTCACTAGGGGAAGATCTGATTAGATGATGAATTAAGAGGAGCCCTTGGTCAAGCGCCACACTGATTAGATTTATATTCTTCTCCACCTCTCCATTATGTTTTCATCGCCGCCAGTCTGAGAATCATGCAGCTCTTCCAAACGAGAAATGCATATTGTTACTACAATACAAAGAAGCTCCCCGTACATTGGAAAAGGGAAAAGGACGAGGATATCATTCATCCAAGAATCTCTCAGGATTTTCATTCCATTGCAAAGGTCTTCATTCACTATATCCTTCGGATTCTCCAGCCCAACTAACACATCAAAAGCGATTTCAACCATATAACACATGGAATCATCAAGATAATAACCGCAGTCCTTCAATATACTACAGTAAATTCTTAAAACCATGCTCTGCATTTTCAAATACTCATTGTGCGCAAGGTCAAAGAGAATGTGCACAAATTCCAATACAGATTTTACAGGTGCCATCAACAAATCGTTCTCTTTCAGGCCCTAGTACATCAACAATCCTGGCCACTTCTTTGCAGACCTCCTTTGCATCATCAGATAAGGAACCAAAATATTCGTGACATGAATGTAACAGCTGTTTAGTGATTACCTGGAACAAGTGAAAAACGGAGAACCTAATGGGAAATGGGAAAATCACATAAACAGGTTTCTTCTAAGCCCTTGACTCAAGGTTGAACGGACTACATAAACAGAGGTCTGCGTATTATTTTACATATTATTAGTTAATAACCTTTTGTCTTGAGTTTTGGACATGACACTTTCATTAAAGCATGGATTTAACAATTTTGTTCAACTTTTTTTTGAAAAGACATCTGTGGTTTAAATAGTCTGTTCAGGGTTTGCAACAACAGTATGTTCTGGCAGCCGCATCTTGCGATACAAAGTTTTAGGCGTAGGTCACTTACTGATGATATCAGCATGCTGCCGAGTCTTGGGGCACAGGAACCCAAGGCAACGTCATCTCCACTAGACCAATAACAATCTTAAAAAATAGATATTTAAAAAACGAAAAAAACAAAAAAATAATAATAATACACAACCTTAGTCTAATTTTTAATATTTGTTTAAAATTGCTACAAATTACTCTAAATAATCGCCTTGAACGATTCATATATATCCCCTTGTCGAAGACATAATAATTTTATCATGTTGAAACATCTCATGCCATAAATAATATTATTATCATGTTAGAACATCTCGGACCATATGTTTCCAAGGTCCCTTTCTTGGTGGTTGTTCCACGTTGGTCTAAGGGGAAAATACTTCAATGACGTGGGCTCAGATCTTCAAATACTCCAATCATAGCTCAACTCAATCTTAATCATCGCTGAATAGGTAGTTGTAAAGGACATATGCGATTTTTGTGGTTTTTTTATTAATTGAAATTTGTGGCTTTGAGGTTTTTAAATCCATTGAAAATTATGAATATCACTAAACACATATTTAATTAAGAAATTATTGATTATTTATTTGATATTAATAATTTTATTAGTTAAAATTATTTATTTGTTTACTTTCTTTCATTCTTAATTTTTCCTTATTTTAATTCAAAATTTAATTATTTTTCCTTATTAATTATTTTTATTATTCATTTATTTTGTTTAATTTAAATTTTAATTAATTTTATATTGTTTTTTACTTTTTAACCTATTAGGTTTATAGGCATTTATATATTATGCATAAATATGGTTTTGTTTTTTTATTGAATAGTATTTTCAGCCATCTCTACAAAACTAAGTGGATGGTTGATTCTGTAAGTATTCATTGGCTACTTTTATTGTGATTGTGCTAGTTATTAAGATTTAAATCAACTCCAATCAACCAGTGGTTAAAGAAAGGGGTAACAATAATGGTTTTTTTAAATTAAATAGTATTTGTTATATGTTTATATTAATTAGTTTAAATTGTTTTGACTTCAATTATTTTTTATATATTTACTAATTTCACTTTAGTAATTATGACTTCTAATTTTTAAAATACTAACTAACTAGCACACCCACATAGTTTGTCATTGGATCAGGTCTATAGGGATCAAATGGTTAAGAGATAGTTATGGAATGGAAGACAATTTGGAGTTTTTTTATTCCTCATATTCTTCTAGTTAAACTAATTCAACTATGAGTTATCCATGCCTAGCTACATGTTATCATTGACATTCTTCATGTTATCCATTTATCAATTATTAGTTATTTTGTATATTTCTTTTCTTTTTATCTCACATTATTCTAGTTATCTTCCATGAATCAATTCTCGATAGTACACTTATCTCATTTTCGTCTGTAGATGAAGAGGAATAGGCTGTAGTCCACCCCAAATATCGAATAAAAACGTCTATCGACATAATTACGAAGATAGGCATTTAGATATTATTTTATATTTTGGACTTCCTTGAGTGGATTAAACCAACTGTAAAAGTTTACAATCGAGATTCATTTCATGGTAGTTGTATCTTGTGATGCTTAAATGCATATTTATTAAGATTTAAACAAGCCTCACTTAAGTTAAGCAGATATCATTTTTTCTTTTTCTATTTTTTTCATATCAGTTTTTTAATTAAGCAATATTTATTTTATATTTATATTAATTAGTTTAAAGTTTATGTTATATCATAAATAGATAACTATAACGATCTAGTAATTAGTTTAAATTTTAGCCTTTATTTAACGACAAGTAATCTCCACAAAACAATTAGTTTAATGTTTAGTCTTTGTTTAACAACGATCCATCTCCACAAAACTAAGTGGTTGGTTGCGCCTATCTGAGTTCACCTTGTGGTAGTGCTAGTTATTTATTATTTTAGTTTATAACCAAGTTGAGAATAAACTCTCGTGAGATTCATAGTGAAATAGGAAGTGTATGTGGAAAGGAAATACCACTTTCTCTACGCCCACATTAGATTGCATTTTCATAATCTTTGCTACAATACAAACCTCTCTGACCTTGTAACCTGTCAAAACTATGGCTACTTGCTAATATTTTTTAGCACCGAAACAACTATTCAAGTAATCCTTGCTTTGAAGCAATTAGAAATTCAAGTAATCCTCTTAGGTCATATAGAGCAAAATTGACTTGGGTGAGTGCACAAAGTTGAAGGACCTTTTAGATGCAATGATAGATTGAATTCAATCATTCAAGATCTAGAAAACTGAATTCATCCCAAGCAATGCCGAGCCTGTCAAACCTAGTCCCAATCCTACCAACATGCTTTCCAATTAAGATAGTTAAGTAAAATGTGCATGTGTTATAGTGTACAAAAATGCAGACGTGTTATGTAAAACCTGATTTATGCTTAAAACAAGTCAAGCTCATCATTTTCTCCACAACCACATGCAACAACCTATTCGGGCCGAGCAAAACGAACAAGGGGGAATGCGATTTGGGTGATAAAAGGAGAACAAACTCCACCTTCGGGATCAATCTCTTGTTTGTGAGGTATTTACTCCCACGGGGGCGTCACCTAGGGACCAATATGATATCACGTCCGTTCATATTGGGGGGGTTAAAATTAAAAAATTAAAAATTAATATATTGGGGGTATATTAGGGGTATTTAGGGTTTTTTTTTTACTATATAAATATGCAATATGCTGGGGCACGTTTTATTCAAATTTTTGGCCTGAGCCGTTCACGAGCTTTGCCTGCGAGCTTTGCCTGTCCGAGCTTTGCCTGCGAGCTGTGCCTGTGCCTGCGAGCTTGTTTGCTTGTGGTTTGAGATCTGAGTGCACCTGCGAGCTGGGTGCCTATCCGAGCTTTGCCTGCGAGCTGGGTGCCTATCTG
>LPNX010476737.1:24210-109343 GCA_001517045.1 Pseudotsuga menziesii | reverse complement strand
CTCTGTGCTTGCCCCCAAGGTCACACCTCTCCCACTTTCTCAAGTGAGGAGACAGCTTTCGAAAGATTTCTGCTGCTGGTGTGCAATCGGCGGACAACAGGTACTCTTTGGATGCGGAATTTAATTCTACATCCAACAAGTGCTCCCACTTGAAATTTGAGTAAAACGATGGGGAGATATGTTGAAAATAAAAAGAAAAAAACTAGTTTTTTTCTCTCTTCCTCCAAAATTCATAAATATTATTTTAACTATCATAATATTATTTTCCTTAGGATCCCCATTTTAGACCCCAAATTTGCTCTAATGCAGCTTTTGTGGATAGCTGGGTTTGGTTTTGGTTGATGAAGAAGCTTATGATTTGTATTGCTTCTTCCATTTTTTAATGAATTAGGAGGTTATGTCGTGATTTTTCGAAGGTTATTTATTTGGCTTGATTAGTAGATGGAAGTGATAAATCTCCTTGATCTAAACGATGTATATTCCTTTTTATAAATGAATATAAGGTTTTTATTCTCCGGAAAAGCAAAAGGTCACAAGTTTAGGGCTACAATGCCCATAGCTTCTCTACATTAAGAGAACTTCTCAATACTAATAGACTTCGTCAATGAGTATGCAACATTCTTCAAGGTGTCAACCTTCTCCACCAACACCTTCTTGTCTTGAACCATATCTCTCACAAAGTGGTACTGCACATCAATATGCTTCGTTTTAGAATGATAAACAAGGTTCTTTACCAAAAAAGTTCACTCTGATTGTCGCAATCTAACCTTATAGCTTGCTGTACAAACCCAATACCTAAACACAATCTTTGCAACCATACAAATTCTTTAATTGCATGGGTGGCTACCATGTATTTAGCCTCTGTAGTTGAGATTGCAACTACAACCCATCTCTTGTCCATCCCACCGATAACTCCTCCAAATAGGTTAAACACATAGCCACTTGTAGATCTTTTGCAATCAAGATCTCCAACTCAATCTACATTAGTGAAGCCCTATATCACTCTGTTTAGTTCAAGTCTTCCTTGGTATTAAATTGCATAATTTGTAATGCCATGCAAATACCTGAAGACCCTCTTTATAGTTGTCTGGTGTTCTTTCTATGGTTTTGACACATATTTGCACAAAACTCCTACTACATAGGTAATGATCGTTCTAGTACATACCATTGCATACATCAAACTGCCAATATCACTAGCATATGGAACTCATGACATGTCTTCTTCCTTTTCTTGTGTCGTGGGACGTTGATCTATAGATAGTTTTACACCCACAAGAACAAGGACCTTGATGGGTTTACATTCCTTCATACTAAACCTTTTCCATATTGTCTCAACATATTTTCAATTTTTCTCTGATTCAACTAAAGTTTCCTGTTTGCACGATCTCTTTTAATCTCCATCTCCTGTTTGAAGTTAGTGGCATTAAGATCCTTCATGTCAAATTTAGAGGATAGTTGCAATTTCACCTCCTTGATGACATTCGTGTTGTTTCTAATTAGCAACATGTCATCAACATACAACACTATATTAATTAAGTAGTGGCCAAACTGCTTTGAATATATAGTGATCAAGCTTGCTTCTCACAAAACCTAGTGCAAGGATGTATGTGTCGAACTTTTGGTACCATATCCTAGGAGATTTCCTTAGACCACAAAGGGACTTCTTTAGCTTGTAGACCAACTCTTTCCTTCCCTTCACTATAAGTTTATAAAACCTTTTTGGTTGTTTCTATAGATTTCTTCTTCCAAATCCGCATATAGGAATGGTGTCTTCACATCCATCCGCTCTACTTCAAGATCAAAAGAAACAACAACAGACAAAAGGAATTTGATAGAAGTTAATTTAACAATGGGAGACAAGATTTCACCAAAATCAATTCCCTCTACCTGGGATTATCCCTTTGCTACTAAGTGGGCTTAATACTTCTCCACTTTATATTCAACTTTTTCTTAAACAAGCATTTACTCCCAAAGGTTTTTCTTCTAGCTGGAAACTCAATTAGATCCTAAGCTTCATTTTTATCCAAGGCATCCATTTCTTCAACCATGGCCTTCTTCCATATTTCACTATCCTCTGAATCAACTACTTCCTGAACAATTCTAGGATCATCATCAGTAATAGATAAAGCAGAACAAGAACGAAAATTATGTGGGGAATACCTTTTTGGTTCTTTTCTCGAGATGATCTCATAGTTGGAGTATGAGTTTTTTTTATTCATCTTCTTCTATTGAGTCAGGTTCTTCACCCTCCAACTCAAACTCTATTTTCTTTGGTTCCTTAACCCTTGGTAGGAATTCATGTTTGGGAACATCTTTAACCTCTCTAAAAACAACATCCTAGTTGTAAACAATCTTCTTAGTTATTGGGTTTCAAAGTGTAAAACCTTTTAGACCATCTTTATAACTAATAAAGATACATTTTCAACTTTAATATCTTGTTTATTCATTTTTTCCTTTGGAACATGTATATAAGCATCACGCCCAAAAACTTTTAAATGTTTAAGAGAGGGTTTTTTACCAGTCCATGCCTCATGCAGAGTTTTGCCAACCAATGCTAATGTGGGTGATCGATTTACCAAGTAACATGGAGTATCCACTACCTTTGCCCATAATTCTTGTTTCAACCCGACATCATTGAGCATGCTCCTTGTCTTTTCCATTAACATCCTATTCTTTCTTTCTGCAACTCCATTCTGTTAAAGTGTGTGTTATCACCAACCTTGTAGTTGCCTATGTATGATGGATGGTAGAGGGGCAAGCAACTAAGGAGGTGGAACCAAGATTTCCTAGACTCCCAAATGGATGGTTGTCACGCCAATCAAGGCAGTCTTCGCTTTATGTTATCTAAGTCCAAGACAACAATGGGGGAGACCCAGATCTACTCCGATAGGAGAGATCAGATCTAGACACCAGATCAGTTCAATTATGGCTTGAGGTACGTAAGGTGTAAGGTAATTAGAAACTCTAGATCTATGGATGATAGTAGTAAGTGGACTTGGGCTTTGGATGAGGGCTTCAGTCATATGAGTATTGATCCAAAGTGACCTGTAGGGGTAATACTAGATCTAGGGTTAAGGTACTAGCAACTGATGAAAATAACCAATGTCTTGGGAAACGTAACTGAGACAGGGTGAGTAAGGACAGAGTTGGGACTGTCCAGTACCAAAGAGATAGACTTAATGAGAGATATGAACATGCCAAGTTACCTGAGTTATCAAGGAGCGATCAAATTTTGGGGAAAAGAGGTCAATAAGGGGCTAGCGCTATGCTTGGAGATCAGTGCCTGTTCAGCCTTAGGTAATGGAGTCAGTATCAGCACAGCGTTTAAGTGAACCCACCTGGGATATGCCCTGATCTATGGATCCAGAAAATGATTTGGCCCAGAAGATTCAGGTTACAGGGAAATCAACAGAAGGAAGGCTAGCACTAGGGTTTGGAGAGGCAGATCTGCAAATATAGAGCCACCAGGAGACTATCAGATCAGTGTTGGAGTGGAAATGAGATCAGGATGGCCCGATCCACAAACCCAAGTCAGAAAATTTCAGGAAAAATCAGATCTGGAAAAAGTCAAAATCTGATGAGGGAGGCTAGGAGGCTGAAAGTCAGTTTTTCAGATCTAGGGCTACCTGGCAGGAACTAGCTCAGAATTGGGGGTGTTCAGGAATGAGGAAGACCTGATCTACAAACCCATGTAATTATTTTTCGTAAAAAGTCAACTCTGGAAAAAGTCAAATTTTTAGTGGGGCGTTGGGGTTTGAGCAATCAGAAAGTTAAATCTAGGGAAAACTAGTCACAATTAGGGCAGCGTTGAGGATGATTCAGTGAGGGGGAGGCCCTATCTACAAAACCCAGAAATGGTTTGGTCAAAGATCAAGCGGTTCCCCGATTAAATATTTTTTGGATTTTTATTAGTTAAGAGTTTTTTCAAAAAAAATTGAAGAAAAGCAGGTACAATGGATTGAGATCTGAAGAGAAGAGACTTACCTGTTAGATCTTACCTGGAAATGCTTGTAGATGCCTTGATGATGATGATCCCCGCCATCCCGATCAATTTGAGAAGATTGAAGCGAGCTTTATGTCCAGTGTTTGCCCGAGGAAGTCAATGCGCCCTCTCTCCTGCACAACAAACGTCAACCATATCAGATTTGTTGTGACATGAGAAAGAAGCTATATGTTGCAGAAAAATAGCAAAAAGAAATCATAGGTCACCACAACACTAATGAAAACTCCCCGATAAAAAACGAAGACAATCCAAGCGAGTTGAGGCCCCCCTGCAAAACCGCCCAAGCTGAAGTTGTCCTCCTGTAGACAAGACAATGATCCCCCCAAAAAATATAGATCTCATAACAATTTCCTGAATGCTAGGAAGCAAAAGACTTTCCAATCACCATCGAAGAACATCAGATGCAAAGCAAATCCAGAAAATATCCCTCAACAAATCTTTCTATTAATCAGATCCAAGAGCCAAAGACCCTTTACAAATGAGAAGCTCTCTCCTTTAAAGAGAAATGAGATAACCGAAATCCTAACCACTTTCAAAACGAGTGGCTAAGATTAAAAGATAAAATATTCTAATCAATGGTTGAGATGAGCTCAACCTACAATACATGGATCAATATAACCATAAAGTACCAAAGTGGATTAAATCACCCATAAAGAGGGTACCCCACTCAACAAGAAATAAATGAAGCACATGGTGGGACCATGGAGTGTTAACTAACTCTCTATGGGTGCCCCATGGCACAATAAAATAATATAATATTTTAGTTCTTTGACTTTGTGATTCCTTGAGGAAATCATGAGCCTCCCAAAAGCTCTAGAAAATAATATAAAAATGCCCAAAAAATAGGTGTGGGCCCAATCAAGTGCTGCAACTGCTGGAGGAGGTGTGGAGGACATCACTCTCATCATCATGACTCATCCCATGTCATTTCCTTGCCTCAGTAGCCCAAATCGATTTCTTCAATAGCCATTTAATCATTTTTTAATTTGCCTTGGGAAATGTGAACCTACCAAAATAGCCTCCCAGGGTGCCTGCGTTGTCCAACTGAACCCACTAGGCTCTCTGGGATGGGGGTACTATGGTACAATCAAGTGGTTGCACCCCCTATGCCCCATGCAACGCCCTAGGAAATCCAAAAAAAACATCTCCTTGCTCAGACACATCATCCTGTGAAGCAAAACTGCATCAGAAAGGTAAAATGAGCCTGATCATCTCTGCAAGTGCCTGGAACTGAAAATAAACTGTCTCATTAGACTCGGGGAGTTCAAATCCATCTAGGGTATATACTGATACCCTTTCCAGGTCTTTGCCTGATCATCAACACCATCCAATAGACAATATAATCACTTGTAATGACCAGATACCGATTATATAACTCAGACCATCATCCATTTGTTGCAAGTGCTATAAGGCTAAGACATGCTCTACAAATTATTTAAGCAACAATCACAACAAGTAGAAGTCATTTCACTGGTGGTACATCAACCAAATACATATATAGGGTTTTTTTATTTATTATTACTCAGACTAGACTTTCAGGACTATACTCACTTTATAGTTGTAGTCAATTTGCTAGTGAAGGGTGAAGTCTGAAATTGATAAGGCTAGGGCAAGGGTGATTTCTTACTTAACATCATGACACTTTGGATATGGAGGGGGAATACTCACTATAACCACATGTCGGACAAACAACAACACGGGGAATGGCAGTAACTCACAAATGGTTGAGTTGTTCAGAGAGTGCTTATTCAACTTAGGCATCATGTCTACATCAAGTTTGATCCAAGTTCATTAGGACCATCAATTTTATTTCCATGTCCTTTTTGGCCTGTATGACCCTTTGGGACTTCACCAGTGCTTAAAAACACAGCTAATCGCAGCTTTCATCCGGAACATATTCAAATTTATAAGGTTAGCAATATCTGGATATAGCATATATTTAACCATTGCTTTTGGGACCTTTTCTTATACCCTTCAAGGGGTATTTTAGCATTTCATTGCTCTTGCCCTTTTTTACATATGTTAAGAAACACAGTTTAGCATTTTTTTATTTTCCATGGGCGCATATATAGCATTTTCCAACACAAGTAGTACATGAGCTTTTAGTTTTAGCCAACAACATCTCAAGTGACCAGGGGGAGTTCTGCACAGTGCCAAACATCGGAACAACCGACCAGAATGATTTAGGCATACAATCCATCTCACCAAAGGCAAGTTCTGTCACCAACTTAGAGCCGAGACACAATATAAACAGGGAGGCTTGTCCAACAAGGGTTCTAGCGGGGAAAGGTCCTCCATGCCACAAGTTAAGTAGTAAGTCGGGTTAAAATAAAACTGGAAGGTAACAGATGGGTGGAGACAGTGAATGATGAAGCCAACACTAGCAAGCCAAAACAATGGCGGGAATGACTACCTCTATTCTCCCAAAGGAGGGCAAAACCAATGAGTATAGATCAGGAACTTCCAAGTCTAAGTAGGGACATCAATACATAATACAAAATACATCCAAATCCATATAATTATGACCGCCAGATCATGACACTAAATGTTAATACATGTCACAAAAACGAGTATAAGAGCAATGATAACCATAACACAATATAATAAGAGCTTAGTCATAATCATGCATATAATCCGTCTAAACCATCATCTGTCCAATGAGAAAGTACTGATATAAATCTGGGCATCAATAACTGCTCTATAAATGACTAAATGGCTACATCAGTCCTCAAATAAAGTAATGATCCGACAAAACTGCTCATTTCAACATCTCATATGTAAGAGATCTGGCTGAAAAATGTACTGTATCTGAAAAATAGAATATGGTATCCCGGGTACTATATATGTGATAACAGTGTGTATGGATTAGTCTTCTTCCCTACTATTTCACACTTTTTACAAAATTCCTCAAATTCATATCCGTAGAACTTTCCACCATTTGCTACAATTAGATTATCCCAAGAGTTTAGATAAGAATATAACAATGTAATACATTTATCTTCTTCCTTCATATTAATATTAATAGAGACAATTTGACTCACTGGATTATTAAAGAAATTTAGATGACCAGTCATTGAGTCGCTATCATCCATCCTAAGATGATACTACTTTCGAAAACATGACTTGTTTACCAGGGATTTTGACTGATACCACAACTTTGCATTGCCTTCTCCAACGGCATTCAACAACATTGAATTTGATAGGCAAAGTTGAATTGTACTTCTTGCCTTTCTTTTCCAGCTTTTCCCAATCTTCTTTCGCCATAGTAGTAGGTTGTCTATTTGGATCCACAACAACCCATTGTTCTTGATTTACAAGATCTTCCATCTTGAGCTTCTATAGCTCAAAGCTCTAACTATTAAATTTCTCAATCTCAATTCTAGAACTACTCACCATTCTTTTTCAATGCATGAATCACCACCGTAGAGATCCCAATAAATCCAAATTTATCATAAACCCAAGATAAACTTGCTTTCTCAAAAAACAAGTCGAACCTTAGCAACAAAGGCATCCCCTTGAAGCAAATAATCGAGCTTTGATATCACATGTAAATTTTAAATTTGTGAAGTGAAACAATGCATATAGATTATGAAGAAAAACAAAAATTAACAATGGCACATACACAGTACACACAGATTTACCTTGGAAACCCTTAACAGGAAAAACCAACAAAACTTAGAGCCATGCCTCTCTCTTTTTCATTGTATTCATTTAACCATTCACAATACAATATTTAGGTATTCCACAACATCCAAAACTCTAATCCCTTAACACATGTAGGTAACATAGTTGAATTATCTATAAATATGGTAGATAAAGAGTTTGAGCTTGAATCAAAGGAAGAAAAAGCTATAGAAGCACATGAAGAAAACCCCCAAGAAGGAGATAAAAAAGAAGAGGAAGCTAAGGAGCTAAATGACCCTAAGGAACAATAGGTTCAAGAGTCAAAGAAAGAAGAACCAATAGATAAGGTTGTGATATAACGCAGCCCACACCACCATGAGAAACAACAGTCATCAAGGCAAGGTTGGGAGCATCATCGAACATGAAACCAAATATGACACCAATATGGAGGCACATGGAGGACTAAAAGCAATGCATGGAGATATTAGAATAACACAACGACAACAAAGAACCAAAGGAGAAACCAAAACCAAGATCGAAGTGGCAAGGAAGCAGTTGGACACCATGTGCACATTTCAATAGGATGGATGGATGCTTGTGCTTGGTACCAGTTGGCTACATTGCTCAATAGATCCTATTATATGGTTTCCTCCCATGTTTCGAGGTTGAAACATGTGAATGGGGGTGGAATTTAATGTACTTAAGGAGGATAATATGGGGTTCCTAGGGAGGTACCCAAGGGTTTAATGTATGTAATGTGGCCATATGCCCACTTGGTAGTTGGTGGGTAATAAGTAGGCCCACTAGGTTGTTAGAAAAAATAATATAATAATAAGGGGTAGTTGGCATAGACCCCCTAGGAATATTCATGAGATAGTATAAATATACATGAGTAGCATTGTATGAGATATGTTGGATGATTTGTTTTGTAACAAGCATGGCTTGTGGAGTGATTCCTTAAGGGGTAGTTGATGGTGTTACCCTACCTTAAGGGTGTTTCTCTATATCTTGGTGTTATTTTTGTGGCGAATGTATTTTGGTTGTTTTTGAAGTTTAAGGGTTCTATATCATTGTTGTGATTCAATTTCTGGGTTAAGGATCACTAAACCCTTCTCCCCTATATCCAATCCAAGATCTGTAGAGGGGCACACCTAGGGCATGTGTTCGACATGTATCCTGTTTTAGGACACATCTCAAACATGTGTCTGACACGTGTCCTAGTGTGTCATGTGCCCGATACATGGGATATGGGACACGGTGAACTTAGGACAAGTCTTGTTTCTTAGCTTATAAGGATGTACTTTTAATTGACTCTTAAGTTGTTGGGGTAATTACTCATTCTTCGATCAATTTTACATCATTGTGTAGAAAGCTCCACATGCAAATCCTTCAAGTGACTTACAACACTTAATCATTACATTTAACATAGTCGATGATCCAAAATATATCAAAGACAAAATGCAGAGGCATAAAGATGAGAACATATGATCCTAAGATACCATGGGATAACTTAGCTGTTTCATTGTGATGTAAGAATATCAGTCAAGACCCACATGAAACTGTGTGTAAATAACAAGTCTGACTCTAAGAAGTAAACTCACTACACCATCAAGAACATCAAGACAAAATCAGCCACAAGGATTCAGATGGGTATTTGATAAACCATTAACTAGTGGCCTCAAGCTTTCCAAAACCCAATATCTAAGAAAATGTTGTCCTTTTGGAGTGAAAATGGACGAACTAGAAAGTTGCAATCATGCAGATGACAGAAAAAATAAGACAGAAAAATCAAACATGTCATTGAGACAATCATCAAGATCTCTGGCAGAATTCCAGAATATGGAAACAAATTTGAAGGTAAAGGAGATACTGGTTAGCGGTTTCAATCTCCTTGCAATATGGGAGTACATTAAAATTTGTTGTGATAATTTACTGGACTACTAGGAAACCCTCCACGTGTAAGGAAATTCTGACATATTATGATATTTACAGGAATTGATAATAGCAAAACTATTCATATTTTACTAATTAGAAAGAAAAGATGAGAGGTAATAGGCATGGCTTGACACTATCTATCTGTGGTAAACAAGATAACGTCATTTAGAGTATCTTCAAGGAATCTATACACCAAGAAGGTTTGGCAATGTCCCCAACAAAATGAGAAATAAATCCCAATCATTAGCATATGAGCTAATTACATTGTAAGGTTCAGAGGTGAGATGACAGGGAAAGGGTCCATCTGCCAGTTCAGATACGACCCTCATGTAAGGAACAAGGGAATATGAAATACTCATATATTAAAAAGTGGATCTTATTTTTGTGCTATGGAGCTGAGTGGTTGCAATTTTTTACCAGACTGGTTCTAGTATTTCTACTCTGATCTATTTTGATGCTTAAATAAAACAGACTAGAAGACAAGACTTTTGGCTTTTTATTTGAAAAATGTATCTTATGTTTCATTACGAGCAATAAAGAATACTTCAAACAATATATATCATGGAGTCAAAGCTTGAGCATACAGGTTATCCCTCCCTATGTAGGCAGGGAGAGTTAGCATGTCAATCTAAATGTTCCCTTGAACTTTGACCTCACGATAATCTACATTTTTCCTGAAAATGTCAATCTTGGTCAAAATATGAACAGCCAACTCTCATCTAAACGTTGTGACTTCTTTCAAATGAAAGGAATCATTAACAGCAAGTCACATTTACTAATCCTCTTGCATATTTCCTTCCATTTTAAGATATAGGAAATAGGAATGTTTCTTAGACCGTTTCTTTTGGGAAGCAGGGTGGGAAGCGAGGCCTTTGCTAGTTTCATGGGACATTTGTACTTTTGCCTAGAGAGGCTGAAGACATTGGTTTGACTAATATACACACTTAGAGGTTGTGCTTGCAACAAAATGCATTGTCAGAGCCATGGATGGGCATGTGCCTTGGCAGATTCTTGTCTAGGACCACATACAAAGAGCTATTCATGCAAATGTAAGAAGTTCCTTTCAGAAACTGTGATATGATTGGTTCAGTTGAAGCTTTCAAAATCCCCAGGTAAGGTGTCCTTAAAAGGGTTTGACAGGCTTGGCAGTCGGTGTCCAAACACTTAAAGTGGAATTTGATGAACCGAAATGTGTGAGATCTGTCTGCATGATCAATTTTGATCATCCTTTTGGATAGGGGACAGCTTTGTTTACTATTTTTTTTCTCAGGAAAGAGATTGGCCATGAATTTCTTTTCATGCATGGGAAGAGTTCTGGGACAAAGACTTGGTTCACTGGTTGCCTTGGAGAACTATCAAAAGGACTCAAGGCTATTGATAGCAGAGCAGACAAACAAGCCTTCACACACCTTTTTTAAAATGAATTTGGATGCTTAGGGATCAAATTGGAAAGATGGAAATGGTCCTATACGAAGCCTTTCATACATTACAGAACTGAGTTCTATTCTACGATCCCTTGCAGATCATTTAAGAATCAATTTAGTAAAAATTAATAGCTTAAAACAAAAAAGGTGCCAAAGTATTTGGAAATCCCTTTCTTCGGTAAATACTAGAGTGCTTGGATAGCTGGTTAAAGATTGACTCAATCACTTTCATTTTATAGATGGTGCCTACGTGATTTGCCTGTTAAACATGTAATGTGGAGCTGCCAAGCAGTGTTACAAATATCTCCGATTTCTCTCGATATTTCTGATCTCTTCTGAACTTTTTTGTCTTGCTGATTTGTCCAATATTTTCATATTTTTGTCGATATTTTCGGATAATTCCCTATATTTTCCCCAATATTTCCGATAAGTTTCTTTCCAAACCCTCAACAATATATTTCCTGACACGATATTTGCAGCATTGCTTCCAAGTAGCTCACATTTTCTAGTCGTGTATTGTGTACCTTTACACAAATATTTTGTACATAAGCTATTTTTTATAAGTTCATTAACTAATGTTTGAGTCATTAATAAGTCATCACTAAGTTAGCTGGGACTTGTCAGTTGCTCATATCAATGACTCATCACTATGGTAATTGGGGGTTATTAGTTATGCTCATTAATGACTCACTAGTACCGCTAAGTAGTCGAGATTCGTTAGTTGAGCGTTGTATTAATAATTTAAAAGGCGCCTCCCCTCTCATTGTAATAATTCTTCCCATTATCAATCAATCAAACATTGTTACTCATTTGAGTATCTTTTTCATGGAGATGTCTTCCTCCATATTTTATGTTAAGATTTTAAAAGTTGTTATGCCAAAACAAAAGGATCACTGAAAGAATAACAAGCATAGCAAAACAAAAGAGAACACAAAGATTTATCCTAGGAAACACTCGTGGGGAAGAAAACCCAGCAAAACTTCTTCGATATTAACTTCAACCAAGTACAGTGTAAGACCCAAGAAATAAGACTAGACTGCTTCCTCCTCCTCAGATGGATTGTTTCTTCTCTCTCTAGGAACTTGCTTGAGTGCACAATGTGTCTAAATGAGGGAGGCGCCTCACCTATTTATACTGATCAGCTGAGAGGCCTAATAACCCAACAGGGCCGACTTCTCCTCACTGCCAAGGTTGGCTTGCCTTGGGAGACTCAAAAATACATTTTGATAATACTTTTGTGGGTACTACTGACTTGACTTACAATGGAGGTTTTACCTCAAGACTTTACATGAACAAATACATCAATGACATTTGCGATCAGAGGAACAACATCTACGAAAGGAGCAATAATAATAATAGAATAATAGAATATTTTCTGCAGTTAGATTTCTTTAACACTCCCTCTTAACAAGGAAGGTATTCTATAACAACAACACATCTGTACAACTGACTGGTGAGTCTATATGTCATAGGAATTTTTCAACAACTATATCATCATCATTGTTAGGATTATAATCCTCCCTTGTCCAATTTGGTCAATTATGTCTAAATCAGGAATCCTTTCAGTCTATTTTTAGTCACTAGCACCATTGGGTCCACTTGGCCTAATTGGGGCACATGTACCTGTTACTAAAGTGTGGGGAACACTAATTGAGGTCAACTGCCACTGATTGCACTTGCATGCATCAGTTTAGGAGCCTCCTAGATCAATCCCTACAAATTAGGAGCCACTGGGACTGCTGACACCAACCTCCATTAGTTGAGTTCAGTTGGTGACTAGTCAAGCTCAGTTAGGAGTCAATTACATTCAGTTCTAGTCTGTTACATTCAGTTCTACTCAGTTAGCGCTAGGTTTGCATGGCGGCATGCAGGTAAGGTGCATTTACTCACCTACCTCAATCAGTTAGACTAGTTAACACTGAATTAGACACTTGAGTTTGGATTTTGAACTCCGATAATGATTTAGACAAGGTCAGTTAACCATTCAGTCAAGTAGAGTCAAACCAATTCGAATTTCCTCACATGGATTCGAATTGCATGAGGCTATTTAGCGATTGTACATCATTGTAATTAATTATCTAATTACTTTTGATTAATGAAAGCATTCACAGTTGCAAGCCATTTTTGCACTGTTTCATTCTTCAATTTCTGAGTAAAATTGTATGATCTATCTTGTGAGTTGTGTGTTGGTCCACATATCTATGTGCTCAATTTAATATGGTATCAGAGCCTCGGCAGGACAAGGCACTTCTCCTACTACAGATTCATACTTGGATCAAAAAAAAATTGAGCAAAATTGCTCCTTCCAGTACTACACCAGAAGCGGAGAATTTACCACTTAATATCCCAAGTAAAGGAATTGTTGATCAAGCTTGCTTGATCAACTATGCTGGGTGTGAAGAAAATTCCAAAAGTGCAGGCTGTCGACCTTACTTTGTCTGTTTGATAGTGTGATTTACAGGTTTATCAGTCTCCTTCACTACATTCGCTACAAGCAGCTTAGTCTCCTTCATTGCATTCGCTACAGCAGTCAGTCTCCTTCACTGCATTCGAAATGGCCCCTCCGATGGAGCTTCTCACTCCTTTCAACTACCACTAGTGGAAGGAGGACATGGAGATGCAACTTCACTCCAAAAGACTCTTCAGACTCACAATGGAGGCAGAGGCAGAGCCAGTTCATTATGTTGACAAAGAAAAGTACTGGAATAGGCTTGATGAAGCTTATGGATGCTTGTGCCTCTCAATCTCTCGAGATCTTTTCTTCCACATCAATGGATTGAAGACTCCCAAGGAGGTTTGGGATAAGCTTGCTTCCTTGTTTGATAAGCAGGATGACCTGAGGATCTATCAGCTAGAGAATGAGCTGATTTCTCTTCATCCATCCAACTTCGAAACACTGAATGATTTCTTCACCAAATTCAAGCACCTGGTGTTCCAATTGGAGCTGTGCAAGGTTGAGAAGGAGGATGATCAACTCATCCTTGCCATTCTCTCAAAACTTGGTGCAGAGTCGCAAACTACTCAGTCTTTGTATCAACCTTTCATTCAGTGAAGCTCACTACTCCAAATTGGAGGATGCCTACTCTAAATGCCTTCATTGAATCTCTCACCTACGAGCATGGCAAGTTGATCCAAATGGGGATCATTCGATCTTCCAAAGATCAAGCACTGGTTGCTGGAGGATCTTAGGTAGAGAATGATAAAGGGAAGCAAAATGACGAGTCTCCTGTGGAGAAAGAGCAGTCAAATGACCCTTCAGGTTCGAAGAGAAGCAAGAATAATGGCAAAGGAAAGACCCTTTGTTCTTACTGTGGAAGGGGATTTCATCCAGAAAGCTCCTGTATAAGAAGAACAATTGATGAAATGGCCCTTCTTCTGAAGAAACATAACATTACTGTACCTACTAGCGCAAGGAAGGATGGCCATAGAGAAGAACATGAAGAGACATGCCATGCATTGAAGGCTAGTTGTTCAACAGCACATACCTTCCCCATTGATTCTAGAGCTTCCAATCATATGGTTGCATACAAAGAATCATTCTCTTCCTTGCAGTCTTTTGATGGTCCTAGTATTCAGATGGGTAATAACAGTCAAATTCAAGCCAAAGGGAAGGGTTCTATCAAGCTTGAACATGGAAAGTTCAAAGATGTGCTTTATGTGCCCTCCTTAGTTGCAAATCTATTATCTATATACCAGATGACTCATACTGGCTCTCCAAAGCGAGTGATATTTGGTCCTGACTCAGTGGAGATCACAGACATCTCTATTGGGAACGTCATAGCGAAGGGTGTTGCAAATCATGCCTCCAAGGCATATGAGTTCTCACAATTCATGCCATTTTCAGAACCAGTGCACTCTCAGTTGCCACTTGAAAGGGAAGGTAAAAACATACCATCTACTTCTTTTGCAGTTTCCACTAGTATTGTAGAACCAGTTGTATCAGTTTATGAAATTGAGATTCAGGGTGATTCAGATCCAGATCTAGTCCCTACTCCCAAGCGGGAAGCTAGGAAGATGACTGGAAATCCATCTGACACACAGAAGACAAAGAACCTTGTGCTATGTCATGCAATCTTACCTCCTTCACAGAGATGCAACAAACTCCCTGTGAGATGCTACATGGCAAGGTCTGATCAGTTACACTGCCTTTAGAAGAATAGAGTGGATCATACACCTCTTCATCCAGAAAGAGGCAAAGGTTACATTCCTCCTTCCTTCCATCATCATTTTGGGAGAAGATGGAGAAGTCTACATGCCAGGCCCCAAGATACCTGTGCACAGAAAATCATGCATGTTGCTTCGCTACATCACAGAGATGAAGGTTGCAGCAACATATTTTCAAGTTTTTTAAACTTGAATCTTGATTCTATCTACTTAGTTAGAGGGAGGGATTTTTTCCATGTGGTCTTTTCCCCAGCTCCTTGTATTGAGCAGTTACTTTACTTGCTATAATGGATGACCTATGGTCTTAGTGACCACGGCCCACAAACTGTCCATGTTAGTATTCAGGGGGGTGTTAGGATTATAATCCTATCTTGTCCAATTTGGTCAATTATGTCTAAATTAGGAGTCCTTTCAGTCTATTTTTAGTCGCTAGCACCATTGGGTCCACTTGGCCTAATTGGGGCACATGTACCAGTTACTAAAGTGTGGAGAACACTAATTGAGGCCAACTGCCACTGATTGCACTTGCATGCATCAGTTTAGGAGCCTCCTAGATCAATCCCTACAAATTAGGAGCCACTGGGAGTGCTGACACTAATCTCTATTAGTTGAGTCCAGTTGGTGACTAGTCAAGCTCAGCTAGGAGTCAGTTACATTCAGTTCTAGTCTGTTACATTCAATTCTATTCAATTAGCGCTAGGTTTGCATGGTTGCATGTAGGTGAGGTGCATTTACTCACCTACCTCAGTCAGTTAGACTAGTTAACACTGAATTAGACACTTGAGTTTGGATTTTGAACTCCGATAATGATTTAGACAAGGTCAGTTAACCATTCAGTCAAGTAGAGTCAAACCAATTCGAATTTCCTCACATGGATTCGAATTGCATGAGACTATTTAGCCATTGTACTTCATTGTAATTAATTATCTAATTACTTTTGATTAATGAAAGCATTCACAGTTGCAAGCCATTTTTGCACTGTTTCATTCTTCAATTTTTGAGTAAAATTGTATGATCTATCTTGTGAGTTGTGTGTTGGTCCACAGATCTATGTGCTCAATTTAATAATCACAAATCATCATCATCATCTTGAGCATCATCACCTCGAGCAAGCATCATCATCTCAAGCGAGCATCACCTGCAATATTATCAGTATACAAATATTGAGCTAAATCACCCACAGTGTGAACAATGCTAGAACATCATCGCCCGCAACTTAATGCAAGATCTCGTCCACGAATGAATGCAAGCCCACTCTCCACATGAGAGTACTATCATCCGCAGGACCATCCTCAGCCTGTAAATGCTAGGACCACTAAACATGAGAGTGTTATTGTCCGCAGGACCATCCTTACCATGTAAATGCTAGGATACTATCGTCCGCAAATGAATGCAAGATCTCGTCTGCAAATGAATGCAAGACCACTCTCCACATGAGAGTACTATTGTTTGCAGGACCATCCCTAGCCTGTAAATGCTAGGATACTATCATCCGCGAACGAATGTAGGATCTCGTTCGCAAATGAATGCAGGACCACTCTCCACATGAGAGTATTATCGTCCGCAGGACCATCCTCAGCCTGTAAATGCTAGGATACTATCATCCACAGGACCATCCTCAGCCTGTAAATGCTAGGATACTATCATCCACAAATGAATGTAGGATCTCGTCTGCAAATGAATGCAGGACCACTCTCCACATGAGAGTACTATTGTTCATAGGACCATCCTTAGCATGTAAATGCTAGGATACTATTGTTTGGAAATGAATGTAGGATCTCATCTGCAAATGAATGCATGACCACTCTCCACATGAGAGTACTATAGTCCGCATGACCATCCTCAGTATGTAAATTTTAGGATACTATCATCCGCAAATGAATGTCAGACCTCATCAACATCTATAGGCACACCGATAAACTCGACTGGCTTTCTCTACACTGGCGTATCACTCCTAGATTGAGCTTCCATCACATCATCAGTCACAATCTCATCATCACTCCCTCTTTTCAGGGAGGTCCTTTTAGTCTACACCAAGCTTGTCTCGAAAATATTCAAACTTTACATGAGACAGTGACTTAGTTAGCACATCAACAACTTGTTTCTCTATAGGAACATACTGGATCCTTACAGATCCTCTCTGTTAGATTTTTATCATATAAGCTAGCATTATGATCTTAGGATCTTTAACTGAGAGAATAACATGCATAGCAATAAAACACAAGCACAACACAAGAGACAAGAGACACAAAGAATTTTCCTCGGGGAAACCATAAAGGAGAAAACCCCGCAACTTCCTCAAAGATAGAATCAGCACCAAAAAGGTAAAAGCCCAAAACAGTAAGATGATCTCCCGACAGCAGCAGTCTCTCTCTCTCTCACTGAGAGAGCTTCTCCTTTCTCACTCATGCGCCCCAATGAGTGAGTGTGTGTATGAGTATGATAAATAGAGAGGCTCTCACTCTCTATTTATATTCTTCCGTTCACTTGGAACCCACTCCAACATGTCGGCCTCACTTAACAATTACTTACTAGAGCCGACATCTCTAGGAGTATCTAATAACCCTAGTGCCCCACCACTTGTGGGGACTTTGCCTCCTCCGACCAATAGGAGGGTAACACAATGGTGGGGACTATTGCCCTGACTTACAATGACTCACCTAGGGTCGACTTCTCTAGGATAGTCTAATAACCCAAGGGCCCCACAACTGTGAGGACTTTAACCCTTAACCAATAGGAGGGTTACCCACAATGACTTGACATGACTTTCTCATTACAGAAACTTCCCGAAATAAACATCAGGGTATGACATGACTCAAATACATTACGATACATCCCGGAATAAACATCGGGTTACAATACATAAGAAATACGGATGAATACATTCCGAAGTTACAATTACATCAACACTCTCTGCACCATATCCTAGATGTAGTGATACTTTATCTCTATATGCTTTGACTTATCATGAAACATCGGGTTCTCTGTCAGCTTGATGCAACTCTGGTTGTCACAATAAATATCAATTGCATCCATCTCGGCATCAAACAATCCTGCCAATAACTTGCAAAGCCATATTGGTTCACTACATGTTGAACATGCTGCAATGTACTCGACCTCGGTTGTACTGAAAGCAACACAAGTCTTCTTTCTACGAAGCCATGAAATCACACCTGATCCCAAATTGAAACAACATCCTGAAGTGCTCTTCCTGTCTTTAGCACTTCTTTTCCAATCTGAATCAGTATAGCCATACAATCTAAACTCACCATCAACTACATATCTGAGGCCACAAGCCACTGTACCCTTTAGGTACCTCATCACATGTTTTGTTGCAACTAAGTGAACATGTCGGGGCTCCACCATATACTGACTCAAGGTGTTCACAACAAAACATATATTTGGTCTTGTATTTGTCAAAAACATCAATGAGCCAATAATATGTCTATATAATGTGACATCTACCCAGAATCATCATTCAAGAGCTTCAGGTTTGTCACCATCGAAGTATTCATTGCCTTGCAATCCAACATTCCAAATCTCTTTAGGATCTCAACTGTATATTTTCCTTGGTTTAGGAAATTCTCATTTGGGAACTGCCATACTTCGAGACCTAGGAAGTAATGCATCATTCCAAGGTCTTTCATCTCAAACTCTGTTGCAAGCTTCTTCTTACATTCGTTGATGAGCTTCTCCTCTCCTATCAAAAATAGATCATCTACATATAACAGTAATATCATGATCCCATCATCTAGAACCTTATAGTAAAGGTTGGAATTTGCTTTACTATTGGTAAATCCCAAGTTCATCAGAAATCCATCAATTCTTCCATACCATGCTCTGGGTGCTTGATTTAACCCATATAGTGCTTTCTTTAATCTGCATACATGTGTCTTTTTGTCGTATGTCTCAAATCCTGGTGGTTGTTCAATATATACTTCTTCTTCTATAACACCGTTTAGGAAGGCTATCTTGATGTCCATTTGGTGTAGCTTCCATTTCATCTTGGCTGACAATGCAAGGATAGTTTTGATTGAAGTATATCTTGCTACTGGTGCAAAAGTTTCTACATAATCAATTCCTTCCTTCTGTGAAAATCCTCATGCGATAAATCATGCCATCTACTGAATGCTTTGTCTTGAAAATCCATTTTGAAGAGACCATTGATTTATCCTTCGGTTTTGGCACCACATCCCAAACATCATTCTTTATGATAGATTGGTATTCTTCGATCAAGGCATCCATCCATTCCTTATTCTTTGAAGCTTCTTCAAAACATGTGGGTTCTTCATCAATAGGGTTGCACATTAATGCCACATAGTTGGAGTAGAGTCTTGGTCTCTTGCTTCCTTTTGATGCACCATATCTTTTTGCTCCTCGGATTATATCATGAGCCCAAGCTGGTTTTCTCTTTGTTGAAATCATCTCATGGGGTGTCTCCATGGGTCTTTGGGGTTCTACCATGTCATGATCTTTTGGTCTAAGTTCTTCTTCAACATATTTGACCGGTGGTCTGCTAGCTTTTGCAATTCTAGGAGCCTCTTGCTCTTCTTCATGATCTTCATCTGCATAGTTCTTTCTGGATTTGGTGAAAGTTGCATCTTCATCAAATGTGACATCTCTGCTAATCTCAATCTGACGGAAACCTGGGATGTAGAGTCTATAAGCTTTTGACTGGTCACTGTATCCAACAAATATTTCCTTCTTTCCTCAAGGGTCAATTTTGATCTTTTCTCCTTGGGAAAATGTAAGTACACGGGACAACCAAATATATTCAGGTGGGTGACTTCATACTTTTCACCGGTAAACATATCTTCTAGAGTTTTGTTCCCAAGAGCACTATGGGATATTTTGTTCTATACATACACTGCGGTTTCTTGCTACTTCAGCCCATAAATGCATAGGTAGATCTTGATCATGGATCATGGCTTTGATTGCTTCCATGATAGATCTATTCTTCTTTTCTGCCACTCCATTCTATTGAGGATTATAGGGTGTAGTAAGCTCCCTCTTAATCCCAGCTTCTTTACAGAAGTCCTTGAATTCATTTGAAGTGAATTCTCCTCCATTATCTAATCTCAAGGTTTTGAACTTATTTTCAAATAGACTCTCGACAAGAGCCTTGAATTCCTTGAATTTTTCAAATACTTCATCTTTTCCTTTCAAAAAGTATGTCCAAGTCTTGCGAGAGTAGTCATCAATAAAAGAGACATAATAAACATACCTTCTTAAGGAAGTATCTGACATTGGTCCGCACACATCTGAGTAAACAATATCCAAGATTCCCTTTGCGTTACTGTTACTGCTTGGGAATGGGTTCTTAGTGTTCTTTCCTTGAGCACATCCTTTGCATACTCCTTCATGATTAATCTGCATCTTTGGTAGACCTGTCACTATCTTGCTCAAATTGGCAAAGCTTTGTAGCTCCCATGAGAAAGTCTTCTATGCTGAAGTTCACATGGACTGATCATACTAGCTGTAAGAGTTGAATCTGTGTGCCCCTTCAATTTGTAGAGTCCTCCTTCTTCAACACCAATTACAATTGCATCATCTATTGTCTTTCCTTTCGGGCACATAAGAACTTGACCATCTACAAAGCAAACTCTAAAGCCTTTCTTATCTAGAGCTGAGATAGAAAGAAGATTCTTTTTTAAACCTGGAACATACAAGACTTCCTTCATCTTCATAGACTTTACGAATTTTAGCTTGTAAGAGGCTTCTCCCATTCCTTTGATGGAAAATTGATAATCATCTCCAAGATGCACCTTGCGTGGATAGTCTTTCTGGGTAAGACATGAGAGAGAGCTTTTGTGACCTGTCATATGTTTGGAAGCACCACTATTTGTGAGCTAAGTGTCACTTCCATGAGAGACTGATCTTGTGAGAGCTGAAATTGATACATACTCTTCACTAGAGTCTTCTCTAGCCTTTTCTTCATCTGATTCATTTTATTCCACTGCATGGGCATGGAACTTTTGGTTCTTATTCTTGAACTGATCTTTCTTATGAGGACAATTTCTAGCAATGTGTCCCATCTTATGATGTGCATAACATTCAAAGGATGAGTAATCCTTTCTAGGTTTCTTACCTCTTTGGAAGTCTTGTGATCTTCTAGGAGTTGATGCTTAATCCTTCCTTTTGTTTCTTCTATTTTTTGCATAAGCAGCTAGAGCTTGATCTTCATTATCATTTAGCTTTTCTTCTCTATTTGTTATCCTTTCTTCTTCTTGTACACATTCTTCCCATAGTTTGCTGAACTTGGTTAGCTTTCTTTTAGCACATATTCCTCTAATGAAGGAATCCCATTCTCTTGGAAGACCATTTAATGTGGTCATTACAACTTCCGCTTCTTCAACCATGTCACCAATGGATTCTAATTGTTCTTTGATTTGAGATACTCCTGAAAAGTATGATTGCATAGTTTTTTCCTTTTGTATCTTCGCACCCTTGAGTTGGTTTCTCAAGGTCATTCTTCTATTGATGTTCTTTCCTTCAAATAGACTAGCCAGTGCATCAAACATTTCCTTTGGAGTATTCTTTGATGATACTTGAGGTATCAAACGATCCTTGATAGAATCAACTATGATCCTCTTAGATTTGATCATACTGTTCATGTGATTGGCCTTTGCTTCATCACCCTTTGGTTCCTTGACCTCATCTTTGATGTAGCCCTCTAGGTCATGTTCTTCAAGGATGAGCATGACTCTATACTTCCATGCTCTAAATTTCTCTGCTCCTTCAAGCTTCTCATCAAGATTGGTATTGTTTGTCATCTTTAATGAATGAGAACCTCAAATGGAAATATAGGAGATAGGACTTACCAATTTGAGGACTGCTTTTGGAATCTGCTTCAGGATGACCTAGGGTTTGATAGGAAAACCCTAAATTTTCAACTATGGTGACTTGTGAAACTAATTGGAGTAAAAGACGCACCTCCCCAAGGTGAGCTGGTCTATATCTTGCTTTTCTCAAATATGTGGATGGAACCTTGAAAAATATGATGCCCTAGTTCCTTCCGGTAGTAGTGGTAGGTCAAAAAATGAAAATCCACAGAATTGAAAACTTCTTCGACAAAAAGATGCGCCCTCCTAGGGCGAGTTGACTGGTCCTTCTTTTCCGGTTGATCTGTGGAGGGAGGTGTTCGAAATAATGAGCCCTTGCATGTTGAATTGCTGAAAAAACTGGTACGCAATGTCTTCTTTCAAGTTGACTCTGATACCATGTTAAGATTTTAAAAGTTGTTATGCCAAAACAAAAGGATCAATAAAAGAATAACAAGCACAACAAAACAAAGAGAACACAAAGATTTATCCTAGGAAACCCTTGTGGGGAAGAAAACCCAACAAAACTTCTTCGATATAGACTTCAACCAAGTATAGTGTAAGACCCAGGAAATAAGACTAGAATGCTTCCTCCTTTTCAGATGGATTTTCTCTTCTCTCTCTAGCGAACTTGCTTGAGTGAGGCACCTTACCTATATTGATCGACTGAGAGGCCTAATAACCCAACAGGGCTGACTTCTCCTCACTTCCAGGGCTGACTTTCCTTGGGATACTCAAAAATACATTTTAATAATATTTTTGTGGGTACTACTGACCCAACTTACAACAGAGGTTTTACCTCAAGAATATACATGACCAAAGACATCAATGACATCCCCGATCAGAGGAACAACATCTTCGAAAGGAGGAATAATTATAATAATAATAATAATAACAATACAAAATAAAATATCTTCCACAGTTACATATTTTTAACATTTTAGGATTTGTAGGTCTAATCCGAGCCTGGGTGTGCAGGTGCTCCTAACCTTTATTTTTATTATTTTCCATTATTATTGATCTTTGTTGTAGTAATTCCATTTTGGGCAATGCAATGCCAACTCATGCATTGTGGTTGAATACACCATTCTCTTTGTTGCCCCTTCATTGGAAATGATGTTTGGGCGGGAAAGAAGAAATGATTGGTACACCATCAGATTCTCAAGCTTTTTCATTTTCTAGAAAATACAAGATAAAATGTTCTCATATCACAAGGAAGGACTAACTACATATTCCTTGCATTTTTTTCCTTTAATCTGAGGAAAGATCCCAACATGTGTCCTCTCTTCTCATATTTGTAATTCTTCTAATTTAGAAGAATCCTTTCTATTGTTGATTTCCCATACTTGATTCCTTTAATTAGTCATTACCATGGGAAAATGAGTTCTTAGCAAAGAACCGACTGTAAAAGATCTTAAAAAGTGAGAAAAAAAGAACCATCGCACAAGTCTGTTGTCTAAAATTAAGTAACAACAAAGGCTTTTGAAACATGGTTGTTTCAAAATTTTTGTAACCAGGAAGATCAAAAAATGGATACACATGCTCGTATGAAAATATTCAATTAGACATACAAAAAATCTAGAAGACAAAGCACAAATATGAAAAAAACCATTACAAATTCAACTTCAGGCAAACTTTATTTGATTACAACTTTGATAAGTAAAGTAGCATTTATATCTTAGGCTTCACATTGTTAGTTTTTACAAGATTATAGAAGTATAACTTAATTGCAAAAAATAGGATCTCTAGAAGAAAGACAAAGCCCAGAAACAAAGAACACAAGAATTTATCTTGGGAAACCCAATCTAGAAAAACCTAGCAAACCTTCGTATAGAGATAATAACAACTGAGAGTAGAGAGAAGAAGAAAGAGAAAGAGAATGTCTCTCTAAGATACAACCCCAGAAAAACACTCTCCTTGACTGCAGTAGTGCACCTTTTTTGCTGGAGCAACTTTCTGTGAGTATGAAATAACGAGGAGGGGCGCCTCCTATTTATATTGATTTTCCAAGTGAAAAATTACTAGGGCCGACTTGACAGTTTGATTGGGGTCGACCTACCTTGGGGAAATACAAAATAATTGTATTTTTATTCTTTTCTTGTGTATTCTTTCCCCAGGGTTTACATTGATTCTTTCTAAGGTTTACATGAGTGAATACATCAGAATAATCTCCTGTAGGAGGTTCAAGGAAATACAATACAAGTACAATAAGAATAACTTCTGAAGTTGCACAAATTCCAACATTCCCTCTCAACAAAGAAGGTATTCTTTAGATGTGGTCGTCATCAGCATCATGAACATTTGGGTCTTCTTCTGCACATCTCATCTGTCTCGATTATCTCTATACATACTAAAGGTTGTCAACACTGTCTCTGTCCGTTGAGAGGTGTTATAAAAAATCTGATCCACTTAGTTCGTCGATAGATCTGTTAGCTCTGCAACTCTACATAGTCCCTTGGAGAGTACAACAGTTAACATCTCATTTTCTACTAGTTCGTCTCTACTCGAGAACCTGGACATGCTTCACACGACCATCTACTATCAGTTCATCTCAAGTGATGGTGGGAATTCTCCTACAGTAAGTTGAGAACCATAGATGGTGGGAATTCTCCAAAACGTCAGATTAAGAACTAGGACCAATAGAGGTCACCAGTGGACACGACCATCTACTACCTGTTCATCTCAAGAGTTGGTGGGAATACTCCAAAGAACACCATATTAAGAATCTGAACATATAAACCATGTATCACTAGTGGTGGGAACCGTACCTGATAATGCTGATATGAAGAAGAATTATGTACGATCTTTATTTTTGTGATGACAACCATCTTCCACATTAGTTGTTGAAGCTTCATGCTTCCTTTTGTTTGAACTAAAACACTGGTTTGCATAGTGACCATATTTCTTACACTTGTAGCATTGTATGTGTGATAGATCCTTCTTCTTTTCTCGTCGATCTGGAGAAGGACTTGGTCTCCTAGCTTGGTAGTGCTTATGTTTGTGAAACTTCCTTCATTTTCCCTTGCCTTTCTTGTCATGAGCGATGAAGGCTTGATTATCCTCGACTTGAGGACCATGGAGTCTTTGCCTTACTGCAATCCTAGTCTCTTCCTGAGTGTGGTCTGCCCATAACTTGTCAAATTTGGGCAACTTGGTTCAACCACTTATAGTTTGGATGAAGGACTCCCAAGATGGTGGAAGACCATTTAGAGTGGTCATGACAAGCTCTTTTTCTTCAATGTTGTCTCCACTGGACCTTAGCTTGTCCCAAAGTTCAGTGATCCTCATGAAATATGAGGCAATAGATGCAGACTTGATCATCTTCATATTTGACAGTTTGTTCCTCAATGCAAGAGTCACATTGATGCTACTTTGTTCAAATAACTTCTTCAAGGTCTTGAACATCTTCCTAGTTGTCTTCTTGTCTGAGATTTGAGGAACCAAGTGATTTTTGATTGAGTCCACCATAATCCTTTTTGCTTTCGCATCACACTTCCTCCACTAGGACTTGGCTTCTTCCGCTTCTGGTTCTGTAACTTTCTCATTGACAAACTTGGAGAGATCATTTTCTTCTAAGATGATAAGAACACTAGGCTTCCAGGATATGAAGTTTGTAGCCCCATCAAGACGATCTTCAACCTTCATTCCGATCATCTTGTTTGCAGGTCTGAACCAAAAACCCTAGTAAGAATTAGGTCAAAAATAATTTTGGAATTTAGTGAAACTGACCTTATAGATAGATGCTCCCTATGAAGGAAAGTTAAGGAAAGGTGAGGTTGAGCCAAAACAGTGGTGGGAACCTTCCAAAACTCGATGCCCTAGTTTCTTCTTGCAGTGTCTCGCAGTGTCCCGTAGTGTCCCGCGGTAAAAAATTGAAACTTCTCGAAATTTGTTTTTTCTTTCACCAAAAGATGCGCCTTCCCTAGAGCGAAGTTTCCATAGCTCTTTTTCTGCTGAAGAGATGAGGGAAGGCCTTGGAAGGTCAAACCCTACCTTCCAACAATGGCTTCTTCTAGAACTACTTTGATACCATGTTAGTTTTTACAAGATTACAACAGTATAACTTAATTGCAAATAATAGGATCTCTAGAAGAAAGACAAAGTACAAAACAAAGAACACAAGAATTTATCCTAGGAAACCCAATTGGGAAAAACCCAACAAACCTTCGTATAGAGATAATAGCAACTGAGAGCAGAGAGGAAGAAAGAGAGAGTGAATGTCTCTAAGATACAACCCCAGAAAAACACTCTCCTTGACTACAGTAGTGCACCCTTTCTGCTGGAGCAACTTTTTGTGAGTGTATGAAATAATGAGGGGCGCCTCCTATTTATACTGATTTTCCAAGTGAAAAATTATTGGGGCCGACCTACCTTGGGGAAATACAAAATAATTTTATTGTTATTATTTTCTTGTGATTCTTTCCCTAGGGTTTACATTGATTCTTTCTAAGATTTACATGAGTGAATACATTAGAATAATCTCACGTAGGAGGTACAAGGAAATACAATACAAGTACAATAAGAATAACTTCTGAAGTTGCACAAATTCCAACATGCATTACTACAAGAAAAATGGGCTAATGCAATTAGTTGAGTCACTGATTTTAATGTCATGAAGCTGAAGATTTTTGGAATATCATTGGACATGGCATTCGAAAGATGACGTTGACAAATCTAGAGTTAGTTGTTTTCTTTTGAAGTAAACTTTTCTCTTTTACTTTTTATTGTAGGGAATTTTTTATCTTCCTTCTTTTCTTTTATTCCCATAATTTGGTTAGATTTTCAGGTTTATTTTGATAGTGTTGACACCATGTTTTAGGTTGCTTCATGAGATTTGTAGTACATGGTGTATGTTCAGCCCTTGGATGATTCGAGGTGGATTGTAGCATGGGAGATGGTCCATGATGGATTTGCACAACTGAGATAGTTTTTTTAGTGGATGCTTGACCTTGGGATGGTGTTAGCTTGGTGGTCGTCTCTTGGGCATTGGATATCTCTTGGTAGTTTGGTGGATGCCCTTCATTGGGGCCCCATGGAGGAGCCACTTGCTAGGAGAATTCCCTACATGGAATGTGGACCATTTTCCATCTTGGAGGAGGGATTCAAGCCTTGGATGATATGCGACATCTTGGACTCATGTTTAGAGGATTGGAGATGGTTTGGGCTTTGATAGTGTTTTTGCAAGGGGTAGTTGACCTAGTGGAGTACACTGCTTAGGACAAACGATGGAGTTTGTGCAGACTTTTGACAGAGAAATGTGAACTTACCTTGTGTGGTTACATCATTTTGGAGCTCTTATTGTGTATTGCATCACCCAAGACACATGTACTTTAGAGTGGATGTCTCACTTGTATTGGCCTACAAAGCTCATGTAAGTTGCTTGTAAGGGCTTGTTCCCACATAATATTGTTGGCCTCCCTTACCTCTCATATCAATAGAGGAAGGATATAGTCTTTTCATTCATATCACTTGTGTGTTCATTCTTATTCACTCTTGAGTAGAGATGCGACTAGGAGAGGAGTGTGCACTTGCCTCTTCATTTTAAGTCTTGTATTCTGTCTCTCTCGAGGCACCGGGGTTTCTTGGTCTTCATGGTGTTTCTTGGAGCATCTTGGAGGTTTAGGGTTAGGGTTTATCCCTTGGAGATTGGAGATTAAGGTTTTCAGAGAAAAACCGAGAGTGGGTTGGTGAAGGAGAAGAGGAGGACGTCTTGCCCTGGAGGTTGTGCTTGAGAGATTATTGCACTCAAATATTCTTGCTCGAGCTAGGGTTTGGTGATTTGCCTAGCTAGAGCATTTTGAATTTGTGCTAACCTTGATAGAAGGCTATGGTATGTACTTGTACCTCATCTTGAGCTAATATATGAAGTTTCCAGCTGTCAATATCTTGTGCAATTTTCAGATTTTATTTTCAAACTATGTATGTTCTTTATGCATTGCTATTTACAACCATTTGTGTCTTGCTAATTTGACATAAGTAAAGGGACAAATTGTTAAGGTTTTGACATCTAAGGAAGAATACAAGGGGCTGATTTTACTGCTGTTATACCACTGTTAAATTACATTTTTCAGATCTATGGCTGACAAGTTGCCTTAGAAGGGGCTGAAACGTATCTCATTGTTTGGTATCTTTTCTCCTTGAATTGCCACAAAGTGTGGGGATGTTTGAAGTGAATTATTGTTTTCTTTCCACTGCTGTTTTTTTATTTTAATTTACAACATTCCTAAGGATGAAAATTCCAGTGTTCCACGGGGACGCGTCTTGTAGGGTCGGGGACGCGTTTCCACGTTTCCTGCGTCCCGAGGACTTGGGGACTCCTGGGCGAAACTTTCCCTCCCCAACCATGCCCCTGGGAATTTTGTTTTTAATGTTTTCCCATTATTTTCACATTTTACAATTCCTACTTGGTACTACTTAGAAAATAAACTAATATATTTAGTATTTACATTGCACAATCATTAATATACATCAAATGAATTATTATTTTTGATATTTTATTTTATTTTTATAATTTTAGAGACGTCCCCACGTCCCCCCCCCGAATATCCCTAAATTTGGGGGTGGTCTCCACGCGTCCCGAATGTGTGTTTCCCCGCTCCCACGTCCCCCCGTCCCGGAAACTTGGGGGAACATTGGAAAATTCTAGGGCTAAGATTTAAGAAACCTCTAGGCTTAGAGGTGGATTTTTTGTTTTGGATTAAAAGTCAGAGGGTAGAATTTCCAACAAATTTGTTAGGTCTGAGTGCTTCTAGAGTTAGGGTTCTCCCTTATTGAAATTATAACTTTGAAGGTCCTCCCATGTTTTTGGGTGTGATGAGAGGACTTGAAAATTTTGTCCTTATGTATTTATGTAACAAAGTGACGTTTATGTAAATAAAGTGAATGTGTTTTTATACTTTAGAAAAGTGGGTCTCACTTAAAAATGTATTTAATAATTAAAGTGTTTAATTATTAAAAGTGAGATAAGTTGTGGACCCTTGATTTTGTAAAAAGATCTTTAACCCTAGATTAGGTAGTTATTGAAGGGAGTTACAAAGTCGAGTATAAAAACAATGAGAAAGGACAAATGAGTGCATTCACTATCAAGAGAGGAAGAGAGGAAAATTGAAGACTAAGAAGAGGTCCCTAGCAAAGAAAGGGCACATTTCCCAAGAGGAGCAGCACGCATCCCAAGAAAGCCATTAAGAGATCCATACAGCAATCTATCAGGACTCAGAACCATACAGCAGCAGGTGTGGGCACAGTTTCCAAGGCAGCTGCTGGTGCATTTATTGCAGACTGACAGAACCGTACAACAGAATCTTTTCTGGCACGTGTGGGCACAGATTTCGAGGAGGAAAAGTGTGCAGGCCATACAGTCTGTACAGCACGTGTGGGCAGCCGTACAGTACTTTTCTGGCACATATTTCGAGGTAGTGTTTGCTGCTGCTCTTGTTTTGTGAAATTCTGTCAGTAAGGGTTTTAAAGGAAACAGAAATTTATTGTAAGAAATTTCTGAGTTTTTACTCTTAAAGAAAAATTTTCTTCTAGGGTTTTCCCCAAGCAGTGGGGTTTTGCTCGGTGATTAGACCAAAATTTATTGTGTTCATCTGCTTAAAATGTTTCAGTATTTGGCAGTATTTTGAAGTACATTTCAGAAGTGTGGTTTTACTTTCAGAAATTGTAAGTTAAAACCCTAGGTTCTGAAAATGTTTGACAGAATGTGTGAATGAACTATTTCATTTATTAAGTTAGATTTTCTTCATCCCTAAGCCTCTTAGTGGGGGAACAGACCCACAAATTGAAGTTCCAAAATAAGATCCAGGAATCACTCTTATGTCTGAAACTTACAAGAAATATTTGAGATCACTTTTTATGTTTAGCATGTTTACACTTTACACCTAATAATAATAAAAAATAAAGATAAAAAAAAAACGCAAGGAATCTATCTAATCTAAAACGAAATTCTCTGTCTGTTAAAAGTTTTGTCTGTGTTATATGAAGATTAGTTCTAAATTCAGAATTTAAGGAAACTGTTAGCCTTGCTTCAGCCATCTCCTTGTTTTCTGAGAACTGCCATTTTCAGAACTGTCACATCAAAAACTTAACACCATTCTCATGCACTAAATACTTAGAATTTCAGAGTGTTGATTTCAACCTTTGAACAATCAATAAAGTCTTGGTATGAGATAGAGGCTTCTAGTATTTGATGCAATGATGTCTAAACAATCATTAATAACTTTTTTTCAAAAGATGTAACCTCTTAGCATTAAACTCAGAGGTACTTAATTCATCTAATATTATCTAGTTAATGGTAAAATATGACTTTTAACATTAGAAGAAATTTATATTATCATTTTGAGTAGTGGAATACTCTACTGTTTTTTACTGTTTAATTTCCTAGTTGAAACATCTTTTGAAATGTTTTACAGTTGAGATACCTTCCATTTCATGATATTTTACATATCTATTGCTTTGCATTTACCACACCAATGAAAAAAAATAATGATTTAGGATAAATGTGCTATGGAATTGTTCATATGGCTTTCTAGAATCTAGAGATATAGATAGTGGTGGTACACTTCCCAAGTAAAAAATCCTTCTTTCAGTTACCACCATCAAAGCAATTTTAAAGATGCTCAAGTCTGGAAGACTTTGAATCAAAATAACCATCACCAAGGAATATAGTTACTTACATGACTAGCTAGCATAAACAGGAGCAGATTATATGCTGCACCAGCCCAAGCTGTCTCTGTCACCAAACCAGTTTCCTTAACAATTTGTGATGTTAGTGGGTAAATCATAAATAGTCTTGGGAGGTACTGAAATATCGTAATAAAGCGCAGAACATTCTTTGCACTAGTTGCTGTGGAACCACTTTGTCTGGGAAGAACTAACCATATTACAATCTGCAAGCCAACATACATATTGTAAAAATTATGTGCTTGAATGTCACAAGTTTGCAATTGAAAAAACATTAGAAAGCAAGAGTATGAGAGCTAAGTTTTTGGGAAGAACCAACCATATGACAATCTGCATGCCAATATACATATTGTAAAAATTATATACTTGAATTTCACAAGCTTACAGTTGGAGAAATATTAGAAAGCAAGATTATAAGAGATAACTGTGATTGAGAAACAACACTTAAACAATTAACACTCCTGAGTAAGACAATTAGGGCTATTGGCATGAGTTGCTGTGTATGTAATTAACAGATGAGAAAATTAAGTTAAAATCAACAATTCAACCACGATGAAGTAAGGACTGTTTTATTTAATAGGCCTCGTAAAATGTCAACTCAAGCACAATGAATAATATATTTGCTTTGCGCTTTTTCGGTCAGGCCTTTTGCTTGTCATTCACAAGGGAGACATTGAACTTAGGATTTTCTTTCATGCAATTCCTGGATTAGATCAATAGCGGTCTTCGTTTTAAAGAACCAAGAGTCAATTCTCAATTCATTAAATTAAACATTTTAATCTAGTGCAGAAGAAACTTAAGAAGTAAACTCCTATCAAACAATGAAGATAAAGTTCTATACATTGCATTGCATATAACACTTTCTTCCTACTCCAGACGTAGCTGTATTAAGAGGGAAACGTTTGTCCATGAAGTTGTTACTTTCAAGATGAACCTGTATCTGGAGTTTTATAAAGTTTTACTCAAATTTTCTTCTATGCAATTTATGAAATCCATTTCGAAGTCAAGGTCCCATTCCTATTCAACTAATTGAGTCTCCGATGGCATGAATGCCAGTCATCTCTTTAAGCTGATGTAAATGGTAAGTCATTCAACGTAAACAACATCTTAGACACATCTAGATGAACAGATTAACTTATGGTTAGTTGACTGACGTTGATTGAAAATTTGAAACACTAAACTTGGAGAGAAATACAGGCTCTCAAAATAACAGAAGAATTATTTATAAAACATATTTAACAAAGTGATGTGAGCACACTGAAACTTCTTGAGATATAGGCAAAATTTGACCTGGGCAAAAATAAGTCAATGACTGAGAAATAATTTTTTACTACTGTCAACTTGACCACCAGTTACAGGCAACACAATCTTAATTGTGAACTTCATGCCTACTTGAGGATCAGGTATCACTTAGGATGGGGCCAGTGTGGACATCTGAAGCCATCGTGAGAATGTGGGTGCATGATAAGCATGGAGTTACATTTGAGCCTTGAGCTTTGCCAACTCAAATTATAAAAGGATTAGGAATATTCAACCACAAAGTTTGGGAACTTAATTTGTGGACTTCATCACCTCTTAAGACATTGTGAGGACCAGTGTGCCTAATAAGCATGGACTTACGTTTGAGACCCCCGAACTTCACCAGCTCAACATAAAAAAGAATGAGATAATACAACCATAAAATCTGGGGACACAAACTGCCTTTATAATAAGGTCAACTAAAGCGTACAAGAAATAAGGACAAAGCTAGCAGCTGAACTATAACATCAGTCTCACATACTAGGATATCACATACTAGGATATCAGTGTGTTTTAGATGGAATTTAAAAACCATTGAACTTACTGAAAAACAGTCCAATTCGACTTAACCAAAACATCCTGTCAGTTTCATGTAGCATGGGTATCATATTACCTGTGGTAGAGGCAATGCTGCAATGACATTAACCCAGAAGTTCTTCTTCAAATACCGGTGAGCAATCTTTTTAGTGTCTATCACAAGTTCGCCCCTTCCAAATACTCGAGAAGAGGGAGCAACGAAAGCTGTTCGAAACTGAATGAAAATATGAAATAAATAAAAAGTATCTGTGATTGACCGCAAAATAGTGACAATTTTTTCTAGAGGTTGTTGTATCCTTATGCAAGCTTCACCGCTAACAACTGGTAAATAGAAAAAGAGAGGATCCACGAACAACGAAACTAAACACGCCACTAAGAAAATTTTGTTCCATTGCTGAACAAATGAACCTCTGGGGTCAAGTATCTTCTTGTTTAGTCTTTCATAATCTTCAGAAAAAACTCGGGATAAAACTTTAGGTCTTGAGGGCTTTTTGAAAATTCCCTGTACATGCGATTTTTCCTTGTGGCAATCAAAGCTTGATATACTCTTGACCTTCGAAATGAATTTAGAGTTCGGCAGGATATCCTTGTTATTATCTCTGAAGTTGACCCCTTCCAAGTCATTTTGAAACCTGAATAAGACAACAAACACAATTGACATCTCTATAAACATGCTGAAACATTCAATTAACTCATTTGACATGCACAGCAATTGAGGTTGAATAAAACAAATGAAGTTCTGTGCTATATAAAGGAAAATAATTGACAGGCATATGAGCATTGATGCACACAAATAAACTTATTAGCCTGACTTTCTTGGATACGTTGACGCTCAAAGTAGGCAAAGTACTTAATTGATATCTACAATAGTTTTGCATTTTGATAGCTAGAGTTGTCATTTTTGAGATATGTTTAACAGTTTCGCAACCCATGATAAGTGTAGAGTCTAGCTTTGGAGCAGCAAAACAACCGTCATTGAAAGCGTATTAAGTATTAACATTAGAAGCTTTTTTGACGTTTTAAAATCATAGGATATCACCATAATCAGTAGTAGGATGTTCACAATTCGTAAACTGATCCTTTTACCTTCATCCAAATCATAATCTACATTACATCTTCCTTTTGCGTCATTAAAATATATCATGGCCATTTTCTAGATAGAAGGATTTGATGTAAACTGAAGATTTATGGATAGCCTCAGATGAAGGGCAGGTAGCAAAACTTGGAACTTGATCTTATTGTCCTTTTTCTAATGCATATTAGGGTCTTATTTTCATAGTAATCTCGGTTGCCAATGGGGTACTGGTCCACTAGTGAGGTTGATGGATCGTTGAACCATCCCCACCAGGTTCCATTCTTGGTCTGCCCCACTGGTATGTCAGAGTTTCAAAGGGATGAAGTTGTACGCAAGCCCCAAGTAGTTTTCATGGAATAGCTGCCACTCGTACTTGATACCTAAGATGAAGTCCGCTCTTTGCGGTGCAATCTCTTGCATCATGCTTCTTGAAGCACTTCCAAAAAGAAAATTATTTTTCTTTGGGTGCAATTCCATGATCATCTAACCATTCAATAGCTTTGTGAATGGAGGCTAGCCAATGTGCATCAAGAGGCAGCAGGGGTATAGAAGGATCATTCCAGAGTCTCAATAGAATAGGGGAATTCATAAGGGAGTATGAACAGCTCGCCACAAACAGAGGGAGAAAGAATTCAAAATACCCCCAGCATATCGTGAGAAAAGAATATCCAATCCCAGCAAAAAGATATTTAATTAAACTAAGGCTAGTGAAATGTGCAGCTTATCACAATTACCGTAGTATTCAGTGCTGCACAGCTCGCTGGGATTTTGTTCAAATCAATGGAAAGTTTCAGACGAGCCATCCTAATGACAGTGGGCAGGTTGTTCATAGAAATGCCATCAACTCTGGTAACTGACTGTTCTGCAAGTCTAAATGTCACTATGCTCTTAATTGGTCTTATGTTATGTTATTATGTGGTGAGAATTTGGGTGCCGAATAAGCACAGAGTTACCTCTGACCTAGAAGTATTGAGCGGTGCCCCTAAAAAAAGGTTCAAAGGCAATGTCAAATTGTCATTGCTTTGACAAAACAAGAGGATATGCTTCACAGGATTTCACTAGAAAGAAACGACATGATGATTATCCTTGTAATTACAAGCACCAATCGCTGTTAAACCGAATATAATGTGGAAGCAGTTATCTGAAAGAGCGGATTCAAATGCCTAAACATCTGCAAACTGTACATTTCATGATTGAATTTCCGAGAGCAATGCAATGCATCCAGTAGAAGAACGTCACCTGACAACCTTGTAGTTCTGGGTGGCCATGTGTAGATAAATAAAGCATAGGTTTCTCAAAAGATCAGCCTAACCAGGCATCTTCAAATCCATCCATTGAAATCAAATTAACTCTGTTAGAGCTTTTGATGACATTTGTTAAACAGACTCTGAAACACAGCATCTCATGTACTCCCGAGTCCTAAATCTATGTTGGTTTGAAGATTAACCCATTAACAGAGCTCTGCACACCCAATGGTCACTATTTATGGGTTTTTCCAAAAGTTTAACATGAATATGCTCGACATTTTGTCAAAAATGATTCTCTGTTCCAATTGAATTTTAATGCAAGTCAACAGCCAGGCACATTGGCAGAAAATATTGGGCAGCCTGGAATCTGCATGGGCAGCCTGGTGAAGTACCATTGAATTTAACAACCCTTAAATAACAAGGTCACGTGGGAGGGGCCTTGGTCTTGTGCGTATCAAGAAACAATTCCACGTTGTTAGGATTCGGTGGAAGTAGCTGTTTTTAGTTTTCGGAACTGAGATTTTTGCAACTCTGAAATGAGCGCCTGGGAGCGCTTGATCATAAAAAAGAACCATATAGGGATTTGAGTTGCCAAGCTGGACAGACATGGAAGGGTATAAAAATGTATTCATAATACATATTCCCAAGCATCTCCATCTTTCCTTCCTTGAGGACTCATTTAATGCCACATGCAATCTCTGTGGTCTCAACATGTTCAAGAAAAGGTGCATTACGATCGAGGCGCAATCTTCGAATAAGCCACATTTATCGGAAGGTCAAAGGATTCATCAAGTCCATTAAAAATTGGTCTAATTATTATACCAGTATCACTTAACTTGTAGTCTATTAACTAGTGTATCCGTATTTTTTTTAATTTAATGTAGTAATGGAATAAATTAATAAGGGGTTAGAATTTAATTATTTTTAAAATTTTGTAGGGTACATATATATATACAGAGAGAGTAAGAGAGAGTAAATTAATAAGGGGTTAAAATTTAACTATATTTTTAAAATTTTGTAGGGTATATATATATGCCTATTTTATGACAATTTATATGATTGAAATTGTTAAATATAATGCAATTACGAGAGCCATTTTCTAGGAGGATGGCACTTTAGCCAGTTAACTAGGGTTCTTGGTCAGTTAACTAGGTAGAGTAAGTCCCTAAGAGGTACCTTAGGGCCTCCTGCATTCTACCAGGGTTCTTGGTCTGAGACCAAGAAGGCTAGAGCCATGGCAAAGTTTCTAGCATGTAGCTAGGGCCCCTATTGGTCTCTAGGGCATTCTGGTAAGGGACCAGACAGTTTCTTGGTCATAAGGACCAAGAAGATCATGCATGCAGAGACAGACATCCTAGTCTAGGACCAGGCAGATTCTTATTATAGGACCAAGCAAGTCCTGCAGGTGTATTCCTGGTCAGTTAACTAGGTGGATCTTGGTCAGTTAACCAAGATGATGATGTGTGATGCCCTCCTCTCCTAGATGGTTGAGCTAGGTTGTTTCTTCAAGGGACTGACCACCCCTTGATGATGTCACTAACACTTTACCATTAGGAGCCTCCAGGAGGACCAAATGATCACATCATCTAGTTTGGACCTTCCTTATATGGTGATGATAAAACTTCCAGTTATTGTATGGAATACTTATGGATCACATACATTGAGAAGAGAGAGATAAACGTTTGGTTACTTTTTTGTGGGTAAAAGGGTTGTCTTCCCACCTTGTTGGTACACCTTTGGTCTTGTGGGTAAAAGGGTTGTCTTCCCACCTTGTTGGTACACCTTTGGTCTTGTGGGTAAAAGGGTTGTTTTCCCACCTTGCTGTGACACCTCTTGTTGACTTGTGGTTAGCCTTGTGTTTGGCTTGGTCTTGTGTTGACCTCTCCCTTATTGGTCCTATGTACTAGCGCTCCTCTTTTGTGTGGTACCTTAACCCTTTGATTATGTTGACTTAAGATTAATTTATACTTTATATTTGTCAACACTTCTTATGTTATAACGTCTTGACCCTTTGTAAAGTAACCCTAAGTCATTTAAGGGTTAGAAGGAAGATCCTTCTAGAAGTCATTAAGCTTATAAATAGAATTTAAAAGATCTCACTATAACACATCTTGAAGATGAAATTAGAGATCTCATTATTGATGATTGTTATAGGGCTTTGATATGTTGGTTGAAGGTGGTGTCTAGGGATTATATGCCTTGAATGGCTGGGCGCTCTCTTGTTTGATGCTCTACTACTTAGGATTGTTCCTCTTGTGAGTTCTAGATTGGTTTTTGGAATGTTGGGAGAGGGACGCTACCCGGTACGATCAATCTGGGACTGCTGCTACCTTGTATAGGGATGCCACTACCTTGCTTGAGGTTGCCACTAACATGTCTGAGCTTGCTGAGGGGTGTCACTGCTATTGAGAGGATGTTAGGAGGATGTCGAGGTCACTTTGAGGGTAATGTTGCCCGACATGTGGTCATCGTTGTCTAGTTTGAGGTCACCACTGCTTGTTTAGGACCCCTTAAGGGTGTCGATGTTTGTCTTAAGGGTGTTGAAACTCTTTGTGAGGGTACCACTATTCATTGTGAGGGTGTCGTTGTTGTTTAAGGGTTCGTTTGTCTACTAGATGAGTATTGTTGCTACTTTGAGGTTGCCTCTTCCTGTATTAAGGATGTCACTGCTTGTTTAAGAGGCTATTGCTATTGTTTTTTCTTAACTGTAGCCTGTTGGGTCAACCTTGAGGGTTTTGTGATATGCAATCCTTTTACTATCAGGACACCTATTGACCATCTTGGAATTGGTCTTGGTTTCTATTAATCCTTTCTTCAAGTACCTTATCTCTCTCTCTCTCAGGTATGTGCATACCCTTAGGTAAGGGTTAGTGTTGTTCCTATTAGCAACTTGCCTTTAAGAGGCAAGATCTGATATGTAAGATATTTTCTGAGTATAAGGGAGGTCCTCACCATCAGATAAGTCATTAGATTTATTTTGTTATATTTTATTGACTGTTACTGTCCTATTATTTATAATTTACTTCAGTAATATTGTTTAATGTTCATGATTTTTAGTAGTACTTTGTAATTCTGCATTTAGTTAAATTGTTGTTTCAAATCCTAACTTTAACATAGTGATCTTTAAGGGAGTGTTAAAGTTGAAAGAGATGAAAATTCTATCTTTAATTGGCTAGATTCTTCCCCAGTTGTGATTTTACTTCAACACTATTTTATAGTTTAAATTTGCATTAAATTATAAGTTTGTCATTTTATTATGAAAAAAACCTTAATTTCAATAGAAATTAGTGAAAAATGAGTGGATCAAGGTAAAATTGTGTCTTGCCACTAAAAAATAGACTCTCAATTCTAGTGTTACATTTGAGATTGAGAAAAAGTGAGTAATGCCCCATATATGAAATTTGATATTGGATGCTCTTTTGGGTTTCTTCCAAACTACTTCAAGTGAGATAAGAGGTCTCCAATGGAGCTATATTTGGAGGCAAGTGACCTCTTCCTTAAATAGATAAAGTATCTATGAAAATACCAACAAACCTTTTGTATTCATAATAAATTCAAGATTTGTATAATATTGCAAGTGAGGATATTGAGAGCTTAGTTGCCATCAACGACCATTTTTTACCCTAACTGCCACCAAATTCCTTTGTTGTTGAACTTTACACATCACCACTTTGATTTGTGGTGGATTTGTGCTCCTTTGTCGATCCTATATGAAGGGTTTGCTTAGGGAATACACATGTTCCATTCCCAGATTCATGCATGTTCTGTATGCAATTTCATTGGAGGTGTTCAAGTCAGACGAGAGTGGTTTTCACGATTGACGATTTCTTTCTGTATCAAGAAAAATGGGAGACATCTTCCAATTAGAGATAGATGTGTTTAGTTCTCTAGTTAAGTCTCTAAAGCCGAATAAAAGAAGCTAACTTATACAAAGTAGATTTGTAAAATGATTGAAGACATCCTAGAATTGGATCTTTCGTCCTTGGAGCCAAGAAGAAAAGCCCTTATCTTGTATGAGTGTGCTTTGGTTGGAAGTTTACATACATCTAGCCTAGTCTAAGAGTTGTAGAAACATGGGTAGTAGAACATTGGGCTCCCAAGATTCAAGGTCAAATATTATTATTTGCATCTAGTTGACATTATTTCTAGTTTCCTTTTTACAATAGGAGGAACATGACTTTATTTTCTACTTAGTACCCTATTTCATGGGTTTTATGCAATGCATTTGTTTTTGTCGTCCCATAGCTTTAACCCAAAGGAGGAATTCACTTCAACCCATATGTGGGTTAGGTTACCTCACATACCTCTGACTATTTGGGACAATAGCTTTCTTAGAGATATTGGGAACAAGTTGGGTCAATTTATTAACCGAGAAAAAACAAAAGGAAACTATTCTCTTATGAGTCCATTTGTGTGGAGGTGGATTTGGAGAAGGATCTTCCACAGGCGTTGTAAACCAATATTGATGGGTGGAGCCACCAACAAACCCTATATTACAAGAAAATTTACTTTATGTGTAATGCTTTACATACTTATCGGAGTTTTGCCAAAAATTGTAAAAAATACAAGATGAACACCACCCCCCCCCACACCCCGCAAGAAAAAAAGAAAAGAAAAAAGAAAAGAAGATTCCAAGTAAAGAATCCAGTTTAGAATGGTCCATAGCAGGCACAAAAATTCTCATCACAAGGGGTCTTCAAACCCATATCAATACCAAGAGGTACCATTCAATACATTTAAAACCAAATTTGAAGTTCATGGAAATCTAGATGATACACAAAAGGAAAATGAAGAAAAAAAGAAATCACTAGCAAATTCATTGTATCTTGAAACCACTATAATCCCATTTGAAGCAAATGCAGAGGTCAATGCCCCATTAGGATAAAAAAGAAGTAGAGTGGGAAGAGGAGGAAGAGGAAGAAGCAAGGGAAACAGAGGAGGAAGAGAAGGAAGAGGTAGAGAAAGAGGAAGTAATGTTTGTTGTTCTAATGTTGGATGCTCATATGCCTAACTATAAATCTCCCCACTTTCATTTGAGTTATAAAAAAATCTCCAAATCCCTTCCCTCCCTCACAAGGGTAAGGAATTCTAGTCGATATTTCCTAGAATATGAGGCAAACTCGAATATCCTCTTAGGGCATCAATTAAATATGGATCCCCTTTGATTAAAGGGGAGATAACAATCCACAAATGATAATCATGCCTCGTTTTTACATACTACTATGTAATCAATATGTAATAATTTAATCTTGTACTCAAGAATATGACATAAAAAGTTTATGTAGAAAGGTATGGCTTCTCTTTCCCTAACCATTCAAAGGGGAGAGAAAATCACTACAACTTATTATCTACCCCATTAAGCTTGGTATTATCAAGTTGTTTGATGTGGTTGCAACATTCATTGCAGATCTCATACTAAATTAAAAAAAAGAAAGATACATTCTTTTGACTAGTGTTTTGTTGTTGCATAGCTTACATATACGTTAATTATTGTGTATAATAATAAATATAACGTTTTTCTTACCTTATGTATAAATGTTGTCAATATAATAAACCACATAAATAGATTTTTATTCCAATTGTAATAATGATGCACCCTAGTTCCAGCCTTAAGTTATATTAGGGATATGACAATCTAAACCAATTTTAAGCCATGTTTCAAAGGAAAATGACGAATATCTTGGAATGCAAGTAATATTGTTTTGAATTTCCATGCATGCTCATAGAAAAAGCTTTAAAAAGTTGCATACAAACTTTATCTTCTATTCTTGAGCATATGCCATAATATAAATTTTAAGCTATCCCTGTAAAAAGACTACACCCAAATTCCTATCATACAACACAATGCACTAATAAGATCTTAAGAGAATGATGGTTGAGTTATAACAATGATACAAATTCTAAAACCCAAATAGACAACATTTTTTTAGAGAGCACTAAAGGTGATCGTGAAAGTTTATGTAGAGCTATTAAATTCTATTATTCCTTTAAAACTTGGTGTAACGAAAGAGTCAAGAATCTAATTCACTTGTCATATTTTATATTAAACACAAGTCAAAAGAACCATCCGTGTGAAGCATTGGAGCCTTAGAAGGGTTTGTTGTTGTGGCCAAACCCCAATACTTTGAAGTTTCACATCTCCTAACTCACAATATCTTCATTTAATAACTATCAACATCTATATGAACTTGAGTTGGTTTGTCTCTTAACTCTCCACAAACCTCTTTCGAATCAATCATCCTATTCCCCAAATTACCATCCTTCCCGTTTCATCTTAAATGAACTCTAACCAACTTTGCTTGTTAAATCCACACAACCCAAGTTGAAATAATCCTCGAAGCCTATCCCACTTCAATAATAAACAATGACAATTTTGACTTTTTCTACTTTATTTTTATCCAACTATATAGGAAGAGAGCATCTACTTGCAATTTTAGGGGATCCCGAACTTCTTTGATCTCAAATTCCATATTTAAGTATCTTTTGTTGAAGCTTGCTACTTAGGAAATCAAATAAGAAAATTCTATCTTTAGAGATGCTTAGAGTTGAATGATATTTATGATACCCTAATCATAAATAGAAGCCATGATAGTTTGAAAGAACTTATGATGCACCTATTGCCAAACAAGATTGAAACCGTCCCCATTTCCCTACAAAGACATATCTTGACACATGATTTAAGGTGATTCTTTATATTCCTATTCATTAAGTCCTCTATATTCTCTTTGAATTGGCTATATATGATATACCTTTTCTTTTGAAGAACTTTATATTTAGATTACTTGAAGGGATAAATTCTCATTCCTTTAGATACAATGCAATCACTACATCATAGAATCCTTTTCCCTACTCTCTAATCAGGTTCCATATGGGATCAAATGCCTAGATGCACCTTGATTTTCAATTTGTGGTGAGAAAGGTTGAACTGCATGACTTGGTCATGTTGGAGCTAAGGAATCCAAACCAATCATGATAGAAATTACAAGATAGGGTGGGTCTCATAAACAATGACAAAAAAAGGATAAAGTGATAGGTCAATATTATTAAAAGAGTAGAAGCAATTTAAGAATGGATATTTAGGTGAGTAATAAAGGTGCATGTTTGTCACCTAGAAAATGCACACATAGAATATAAAGAGCCATAGTATTTGCAAAATACAAAAACTAATTACAGGAATTGTAAAATAGTACACAATTACAAGCTTAAGACTTTAAGTGTAATTGTTAGTGTATCAACAATTATGTAACTTATTTGTGTAAACTTAGCAATGAGACAAAAATTGGTAGTCAAACAAGAGTGCAAACCAAAACACATAACGCTAATCAAACACAAAATAAAAAAGGAACTATTCAAGGATCAAAGCATTATGAGAACACAACGACTCTAATCATGCACATGAATGGTTGTTTGAGTTTGACCCCACAAAGATTTCGATGTAGTAGAGAGGAGGAGACCTTGATAGAGGCATGTATATGTGCATCTAAGATTCCTTGAATGCTATGCTACTCCATAACATGATTTGTAAGTTTTTTGAATGAATGATTTACAATTTCCGTGGTTACATACATATTTATACAAAATAAAGAGATATGGTCCATAATGTTTGGCCTCACATGCATTAAGTGAGGATTATATCCTCTTGGTACTTGTGTTTAGGCTAGTTGAGCGCACACATTCCTAGTCAAGCTTGATCACCTATCTATCCAAGCACACATATCCTCTAGATTGTGACATGTCGGAGTTGGCATCATGTGGATTGAGTGTGGTAGATAAATTAATGGCATGATAAATATTAAGTAGTTGTTGCATGAGTGGGGATGTGCATGATGAGAGACAAGCAATAAGCACGTGCTAAGGCAACACGATAAGGCCTATAAGTTTGATGCATAATTTTCTTGGCACATAGGAAAGAATTATACTAATGCATAGATTTATACTTCTCCTAGGTAGAAATGTTCCTTTTTTCATTTAGTGTAGAATTAAAATCTCTCATTTCATATGAATTTTATTATTGAAAAAAAATTCTATCACCGTTGAATGTAGTCAACATGTGCTAGTTAATTAGCAATGCCCTAGCCAACACTTGGTAGTTTGGAAATTTTTGATAACATGTCTTTTCTAGTTAGCGTTAGATAAATCAATGCTCCAAGCACAAGTCCCCTAATGGGTGCATAATTCAAGTTAGCATTCCCTTAGAGGTCAATACATTGTAAACTAACAACACTGTTTTTTGACCAATTAACCATGTGTCATTTGGCTATCCCACTAACAAATAAGATTTTTGGCTATGTCAAACTGTTGTGTCATAATCGTGATAGTTGACAAGAGTCAACCCTCATTTATATTAGCTTCATGTAATCTGTAGGAATATTGACATGATGTATCTTGGATAATAGGGATATGATTTCCAACACACATTCACCACCCACTGACTTTATGGAATCATGTTAGAGCTATATTTTGTTTCTCTCCACATAGGATTATAGGATTAATGTTTATAATTTTGTAATTATTGTTCCTCAAGAAACATTTTGTATAAATACCTAAGTCAACCTTCTAGAAATTATTAAGTCAGAACCAAGTATTGGTTACATGATTTAAGTGACTTTTATCTCTCAAGAATATTTCTTCTCTTGAAATAATTTTTATTATACCTTAGTTTTTATACACCGAATTGACTTGTGAATGAAATGATTTATTTTAAGTTCATTCTCTAGGTGATTTTTTTTCTTTTATTACCTAATGTGTTAACACTACACACTACTTTAACTATATAATAATATCTACAATTAACGTTGGTTCTATTGTCAAATTGGTATCATCCATATGACACCCTCTTTATCTCCCAAATTATACATGGGTGAAGAAAAATGAAACACCTTTGTTGGAGTTCATAGTTGGCTACTACAAGCTCTTGTGGTCTTTGCTTGACCTTTATTCCCTGTGAGGATTTTACTTTCGAACACACTAAAGTTTCAAACATATTTTATGACAACTCATTAGAAGAACCCAAATGTATTGTCGAGCTTCTTTGTCACAATCATTTGGTGCTACCAACACCTGTATTGTGGTTCCTTTAGCTTCAATTATTCCACCTCTAGCTAGTGTTAACACCCACCACTCTATTTCCATGGACCAACTAGAAACACGTGATCTAAAACTTCCCAATTATGATGGTAATATAGACAATAAATTACTCATGTTTATAAAAAATATATTTGAACATTGTTGGGGTTACACAAGATGAATCATGAAACTCAATCCAAGCATTTGTTAACACATTAAGGGAGAGCCTTTATAGTAGGATGAATTAAACCATGGCCCATTACATTTATTGACATCAAAAACATTTTTTCTACATGCATTTCAACATCTTTTAACTCAATATGTTGACATCCATCCTGATGCAGAGGGGAACCCAAAAACACCATATCCCAACTGCTCTCCCCAGGATTTAGTTTGCTCTACATCTAGAAAACCTCTAAATTTGATTCTCGGCCAAATATTTCTTCAGCGTGTTTGAATCAGCCTCAACCAATTCGATCCGAAACTCTTATTCCGCAAACTCAATTCCGTAATTATCTTTTCACAAGACAATTCCTTCCGCAAGACGTATTTCTGCAAGCTTGCTTCCGCAACCTTAGTCTTTCTGTAACTAAATATTTCCACAATTTAGTTTCCACAACTTAGTTTCCGCAACAACCTTTCCACAAGCTCCTTTTCACAATTGTGGATTGCTAGTATGCAATTCCCAGTTTTCCAAAAACTAACTTTCGCAAGCATGCGGCTGCAACGGTCCTTTCCGCAATCAGATTGCAGATTGCGGATACACCTTCCCACTTTTCCCAAAAACGGGCTTCTGCAATTTTCCTCCCGCAAGTCTCTTTTCACAATTCCGGAGAACCGTCGATCTCTTGCGGCTTTGATCTCATCCGTCGATTTGCTATCACCTGCGAAACTTCACTTTAACTTTATGGATCTCTTGTATCTCGTCCAGGTTCACCTTTTGAATTCTTTCCCCATCCCCAATCTGTCTTCTCTCCTTTAATCTAGATCGACCAATCTTAATTATGATCTTTGCAACTCTATGCTGATTGATTAGAGCATCGATCAATCGATCTCTGTCCAACTTCCTCGAACCCTTCCTAGGTCAATTTTGAACTTCACCTCTGTAGAATGTTTACAAAGGAGCATTGATCCTCTCAGTGATCGATGACATAGGATTTATTCATGTGTTTTCACACAAAGAGATTCGTCAAACAATCTCTATAACCTTCCACTCTCAGAATCCCTAAATTCAAAATACGACACACATATACTTATCAACCATTAACAGAGGTTAATCAAGCATTCAAATCATAAAATCTTACACTCAGACAGAGTTGCAATTACACAAAGATATACTAAAATAAGCTTTCCTTCATTCAATACAAGGAATCTGTACATTCCCAATTATCTCAGAACCCGCGTTCTGATCCTCTTAGTCTGGTACAACTATGACCAACTATCTTGCCATTTCTCCTTGATTGGCCACCTCTAGCCAAATTTACATTGTTTGGCTACCCTTTAGCCATATTTACATTGTTTGGCTACCCTCTAGCCAGATTTACATTGTTTGGCTACCCTTCTATTGCCTCGAAGGCTTACATAATATATACAACATGATTCATGAACCAATTCAGGTTCAGATACTCAATACACTCAACAATATGCTGACTAATTGTAATTAAGGAAAACTCTTAAGCCTATCATATGACTCGCTGCCATTACATGAGGGATTTGTTACATGACTCACACTTTGACTCTATCATTCATTCATTCACCTAGTGACTCACCTAAATGACTCATCACCCATTTAGAATCACATTTAAACATAGTCTTATTTACAATATAATAGTTCAAGGACTATTAATTTAGGAAATGAGGACCCATTCTAGGTCTGATCCAAACATTGGGCTTGGATTTGGATGGAGAGCATGATGCTCCTACATCAGATTCCTTAGGAAGAAAGAAATATGATCTCTTGGTAATAATCTTCAGTCTTCAATATATCAAGATCCCAAAATTTGTTCTATAGTTGGCCATTCATCTCATCATGATGTTTTGTCTTTGTCATCTTCAGTTCTCTTGGTTTCCATACTTTCTGCTGAAGTGCCCCACTAGCTTTGCTTATGTAATCTTCTTCTGTCATGTGTCTCTTGTTGTTGTTTTGTTTCTTTGCTAGGCTGATGAAATTTTTCATTCTTTCTTCATGCCTTCTTTGAGACACCTTCACCATCAGCATCCTTAGTTCTTCAATCTCTGTGTCCAATATATCCTTTGGCTAGTATGATTGAGTCTTCTTGTTCTAAAATTGTTGTTGTTCCTTTGGCTCTCTGCTTCCATATACTAGCTTACAAGACAATTAAGTGTTTCGACCTTCTATTTGCTCTTTTCCAACGCTGTAATCAAGCATTAAGTAGTCATCTTTATAAATCCTTGGATTGATCAACCAATCTTCCAACATTTCTAACTTTTCATCATACTTTTTGAGGTTAGAAAGTTTCTCTTTGTCTTCATTAGCCAACTCTGCAACAACAAGTTCCTCTAGGTACTAATCACCCTTTTGAGACAATATGGTCTCTTCTTTTGTCATGACAGATTTCTTTCTTTGTCTACCTTCACTTTCTTCAATACCTGCAAACACACACCAAAAATCAGTTTCAAAAACACGAGACTCTGAAGTCCCTGTTGATATTTCTCTGGCATCCTCCCTTTGTGTTGGTCTAAACATAACATTAAAGTTTCACCATCATCAATTTCTTCAACAGTTTAAGCTACAAGCTGCATAAAATCTTCATAGGATACCATCTCACCTCTTACTACAACATAGTTATATTATGTCGTCATGCTTTTGGAAAGCACGTCTTCTTTTTCTTCAGACTTCATGACAGTCCAAGGTGACTGTTCAACTTTTCGCTTCATCAGAATGTAATTATGATTCTTCCCTATATAAATTTCTTTGCACATTTATTTTTCTTCCTTCATCTTCAGATCATATCCAATTGATTGTGTTCCTCCATCAAGCAATTCATCAATGAGTTCATTTTGTTGCAATACTTCAGACCTTTCCTCATTTGAGAGACTTTCTTCATCATATTTGACTTCATCAAATTTGAAGACGGTTTCAAAAGATTGCCTATCATCTTCAACAAAACCTGTAATCACAAACAAATCACCAATCTAAAAAACATAAGGCCTCTTAATCTCATTTGGCTTCATAGTCATCTCCTCCATAAGTTAGTCTGTACTCTTTACATAATCCATGATACTTTCAACTTGTCTCTCCTTTTCTGCATCCTCACTTACATCTTCTCCCAATAATGGGCCATGTTTTGGTTCACATACCAAAACATCCACCTCAAACTCAACTATCTTGATTTCTTCCTTCAACCTAGCAGACATATTTTTCTATAGCTTCACCTGTAGTGAATGCCATCTCACTTTCTTCTTTCTCACTATCCAACCATACCTCTGGTTTCTTTCTGTAGCAACATCTCCAAACGAATAAGTTTCAATCATATGCCAACTAATTCTCTGTCATACTCCTCTTGAATCGTCCTTTTGATGTCTTTTGCCTTGACATATTTTCTTCTGTTGTGGCTTTTCTTTGAACCTTTGCAATGACTTCCATTAGTCATCATCTTCGTCTTCTTTTCTTCTGTGAACTTCATCTTGTTCACTTGTGGACTGCTCCCAAGCCTCCTCTCAGCAAGTCTTCATACCTGCTACTATACCTCAGCAAGTTATCTCTCCTTGAGCTTATACTTTTGGTATCCTTGGTTCTTCTCTTCTACAACCTCTTGAGAAACCTCCTTTGCTCCTTTTGGCTTCTACAAATCCACTTATCCTCTGAGAACATTCAACTTGTTCCCTTATTTTCCAACCTCTATTGGATCCTTAGGTTTTGCCACTACTTTCTCTTTCCTCTAAGAGTTTACAAACTCTTCATCAAGAATACAATTATCCTTGATACATATCCTCTAGCTGCCATCGCTGCTGTCAAACCTTTTCTGTTTGTTTCAACAAATGCTTATAACTAGAGTTAAATAAAACATCAATCGGTCCATACCTTTAAGACTTTCCACTTGTATAGTTGGATGAAAACATTTCCCTTGTCTGCAATTCTTGATTTAAATCAATTCTAAATACTCTCACCTGACCAACCCTCTCGACACAATTGTTAGTCATCAACTTTAACATATATTGAAATTAGAATTTGTTTTAACTCTTGGCTCTGATCTGAGTTCTAACAATCTTCACACGGAATATTCTATACTCTACTACCTTCACGCAGAATTTTTTCTTCTTCTCTGATACAACATGATGGTATCAACATGATTACTCATAGAAACATATCAAACTTATGCTTTGATATCTCACTTGATGCAGAGCACTCAACCGGCAAGTTCTTCTTGCTCTGATACCACATGATGCAGAGGGGAACCCCAAAACACCATATCCCAACTGCTCTCCCTAGGATTTAGTTTTCTCTACATTTAGAAAACCTCTAAATTTGGTTCTCGGCCAAATAATTCTTCCGCATGTCTGAATCAGCCTCAACTAATTCGATCCGCAACAATTATTTCGCAAACTCAATTTCGCAATTGAGTTTTCCGCAATTGTCTTTCCATAAGACAATTCCTTCTGCAAGACATATTTTCGCAAGCTTGCTTCTACAACTTTAGTCTTTCCGCAACTCAATCTTTCCCGCAATTGAGTTTCTGCAACTTAGTTTCCGCAACAACCTTTCCACAAGCTCCTTTCCACAATTGTGGATTGCAAGTATGCAATTCCCAATTTTCCAAAAACTAACTTCCGCAATCATGTGGCTGCAACGGTCCTTTCCGTAATTAGATTGTGGATTGCAGATACAGTACCTTCCCACTTTTCCCAAAAATGGGCTTCCGCAAGTCTCTTTCCACAATTCCTAAGAATCGTCGATCTCTTGTGGATTTGATCTCATCCGTCGATCTGCTATCACCTACAGAAATTCACTTTAACTTTGCAGATCTCTTATCTCTCATGCAGGTTCACTTTTTGAATTATTTACCCATCGATGATCCATCTTCTCTCCTTTAATCTGGATCATCCAATCTTAATTATGATCTTTGCACTCTATGGCGATTGATCATAGCATCGATTAATCGATCTCTGTCCAACTTCCTTGAACTCTTCCTGGTTCAATTATGAACTTCACCTCTACAAAATGTTTACAAAGGAGCATCAATCATCTCAGTGATCGATGACATAGGATTTATTCATGTGCTTTCACACACAGATATCCGTCAAACAATCTCTGTAACCTTCCACTCTCAAAATCCCTTAATTCAGAATATGACACACATAGACCTATAAGCCATTAACAGAGGTTAATCAAGCATTCAACTCATAAAATATTACACTCAGACAAAGTTGCAATTACATAGAGATATGTCGAAATAGGATTTCCTTCATTCAATACAAGTAATCTGTACATTCACAATTATCCCAGAACCTACGTTCTGATCCTCTTAGTATGGTACAACTATGACCAACTATCTTGCTTTGGTCTGATTTCTCCTTGATTGGCCACCTCTAGCCAAATTTACATTGTTTGGATACCCTTTAGCTAAATTTACATTGTTTGGCTTCCCTCTAGCCAGATTTACATTGTTTGGCTACCCATCTATTGCCTCGAAGGCTTACAGAATATATACAACAGGATTCATGAACCAATTCGGGTTCAGATCTTTGATACACTCAACAATCTGCTAAGTAATTCTAATTAAGGAAAACTCTTAAGCCTATCCTATGAATCACTGCCATTAGATGAGGGATTTGTTACATGACTCACAGTTTGAATCTATCATTCATTCATTCACCTAATGACTCACCTAAATGACTCATCACCCCTTTAGAATCACATTTAAACATAGGTTTATTTACAATATAATAGTTCAAGGACTATTAATTCAAGAAATGAGGACCCCTTCTAGGTCTGATCCAAACATCGAGCTTGGATTTGGATGGACAGAAGGATGCTCTTGCATCACATACACTCGCCAAATATAATCAGTTCTTGATTTAATATTATAATGAGTTCAATAAGCACCTTTCTGATGTTTCTGACAATAATACAAACTAAATACTTAAAAAATTCTAGATTGAGTGACTTATATAAGCATTCCTTCCCTCTTTCCATATCATTTCCATGAGTGGCCACCCACAAACGTATTAAGAAGCATTGGTACATGTTGCAAAGTGCGACAACCTTGATTCCAACTTAGATATCACAATTTATGTGCATTAACTTGCATTTAAGAAAAATGTTTTGGATCTACATCAATATCTCACCTAGATGCAAATTTAGAATATGAGAAAAATATTTTATTGGCATTACATATAGAATTAGTTAGAGAGTGAGTGTATGCTCAATTAATCAATCTCTTTACAATCTTCCCGACATAGTTTCAACCTAGAAAAATCAAGACCCTAGGCAATTGTTTAACATGAACATATACCATTTGTATTAATAAGAAAAGAGGGGAGTTGCGGCTGAATCGTCTAGCCATTTAATAGTAAAAGAGAGATTGTCCATATTTTCTCTAGGAGCTTCATCATATAGTTTATGTTATTGTTGATATGCTTGAAATTCAAAATTTTGTTGTTACTATCCACTACTTAGCTTGTAAAAATCCCCATAAATTGACTCAAAATTAAAATTGTCTTACATAACATAAGTAAGCGGACTAAGCATTATAAGTACCATGCCCTTAATGGGCATTCTTTAGTTGACTAGCTGTATAGGATAAGTAAGAGCATCCAGTAGTGGCATTCATGGTTGTGTTGTTTTCCACTGTATCTTCCTCTCTCTCTTCCAACTGATAATTTCTAAACGAACCAATTGATTTTGTCGGAGAGGGTGAATTTCATTGCTACAAAGACAAGTAATTGTTCCAATTATAGATTATTTACTTTTTCTTGAAGGTCCTTTATATCTTATGTATGTTCAACTACACTTCCATTAACAACTTCCAAACCCACTTCCAACAAAACAATTTTGGTCTTGTACTTGCTTAGTTGTTCCTTGCATACGTCTAATTACCTTTGAGAATTCTTCATGTCTCTATCATAATTTAACTCCCACCTTTTCCTCCAGTGTTCCATTTTCTTCATTTTCCATTCCATTGTCTATTGTTCTTCATCAAATATCCTTTTGTAATTGCACATAGAGTTGCATAAATGATCCTCCCTACTAGCCATGAACTCAAGAGGAAACTTGTAGAGATTTAGAAAAAAACAAACAAAGGATTCCTTGAAGAAAGGAGGATGGATTGGTATAATTAAAATGTTGTGGGGAGACAAGAGGACTATAGTTGAGGAGGCCAAGGCCATTGGGAAAGTGAACCTACAACCAAAAAGAGCCCCAGACAAAGCAACCAAACCGAAAAGGAGATCCACAAACTTGAAGGTAGAGACCAAGTTTGAACTTCGCGAGCTAACATAACCATGCAATAGAGCCACAAGAAGACAAAACTAAGAGGAAACGAGGTTTGAATGATGCAAATCCCACATGCCTAGAAAAGGACCAAACACCCATCCATTAAACTCTCCCTACTACGAGAGATACGTAAGGGAGAATAGAGGATTGTGTGTTCTAAATTTCGATGTTTTATGAAGATGAGTGCGAGGCGCTTGTCAAGTTTTATAGGAAATGTGGGCTGGGAAAAAACTTATGGCAGGGCTATGAATCCTCGCCTTCCCCATTTTTTAACAAATTTTCTTTGTTGTAGTTGGTAACCTTGATTTGCTTGGGCATCAACTGCATTATTTAGTTCACGCAAGACATGAAAAATATAGTTAACTATTGTATTTAGAAGGGTCTAAACCAATAGGACAACTTAAATTCATCATAATTTTTGTTAGGTATGTTCAAAATAGGTCAAAAAGATAACTTGGAAGGGGAAATAAAGGAGACTATTTATGTTAATCTGGAGACATAGTTGGTTATTGATTACAGTTGTATTGTATTTGGAAGTCACAAGTTTTTTAAAACCCCTAGCTTTGTGATTTTAAGAATAATTGTTGCAAAGTCTTCAAATCTTTTAGTACCGAACCAAATTCAAATAATCTAAAAAAACAAAAACACTGTAATCCACATTTTACAAATTATTATCTTCCCTTATAAAATATAGATTAAGTAAACTTGATTAGAGCTCAACCTTTAGTTTGATTTACAAGTTTAGCGCAAAGAACCAAATTGATGTAGGAACATCTAGATTCAATCTTGACAAATGCGGTGCGAACAATTGATTGAGAAGTGCACATGAGTGTGACGTATATTTTTAGACGCAAAGACGTTGGCACTCGAATGAAGAAATGACACAAGACCAACACTCTGTTAGGATTTAAATGTGATGGTGCATAGAAAAACAGAGGAATATGAAGTGATAGGTGCAATAAGTAAGAGAAACGATGATGTGGCAGTAAGATTATGTTAGAAATGAAGAAGACAAATCATTCCACGTAGGAAGTTGAAGTAGTTGGAATCCCAAATGTGAATAAAGAAATGTAACAAGGAAAAAGTGGGGTTGTCTGTCTTCACGTACCAGAAAACTAACTTCATGAGAAAGAAAGAGTAAGGTTTTTTTTTTAAGGAAGAAAAAGCCTGTCCTTGATATTCTTATTAAGAATCAAAGGGCATTGATAACACCCACCCAAAGAGGGCTACATCACAAAGAATACAACTAGTCAATAGAGAATCATATCCAGTCATCAGCCAGGGGGAATGGCGTGCAATAGTAAGTGTTGTTCCCATCAGAAATCTGTCTCATCATGCAAATGATCATACTCATACAGACATATCTATCGTGAACCAAAAGGACCAGAACTGTGGTCCAAAAGAGTCACTCAAAAACAGAGCACGTGTCCAATAGGGGAGAAAGGTCCCCATACATGGCTCAAAAGAGCTGAAAAGAGTCGTAAGTGACCAAGTGGTCATCTATAAATTCAGTAAAACAACCAAGTCCCGGAGAGAATGTGAGTGTTGTTTTTGAAAGACGGTCTGCAATCCAATTGTGTTCACGATAGATGTGACTGATGGTAAGATCCTGGAAGCTAGTTAAAAGCTTTTGAGTTTCCCTGCACCATCGAAAGAGCTCTGGTGGGGAGAGAGCAGTGATTCCCTTAGCCCAATTGATGATAACCTGTGAGTCACCGTATATGAGGGCTAGAGGGAGTCCCATCATTTGGGAGGAGTGCAGAAGGGCCCATAGGCCCATAATTTCTGCCTTAGTATTAGATCCATATCCAACCCCCAGCACAAAATCCAGACGGTGATTCTCATTAAGAAACAGGCAATAACCAATTCCAGCTGCTGAGGAAGAAGATGCACCATCAAAGTAACCACAAGGGAAAGTCATGGGAGGTCTTGGCCCAATCTGTCTAGCAGAAGTGGAATTAGAGTGATTGGATTTATGAATGTGAAAGGATATTTTAGAATTAGAATATATTAGTGGCCAGTGATGAAATTCCACTACCATACACTAAGTGTTACGTGGCAACACATGAGAGGTGTGAAATCTGTAAAGGTAGAAGGCTTGCATGAAAGATCGAGAAGAATATAGTTAGAGCATGATGAACTTCATAGAGGATATAAGAAAAGTTTTGGTGTCATGAAATTTTGATATCATAGCTAGAGACTGAAAATTTTAGTGAAAGAGAAAACCTTTAGGGTTTGTAAAAGTAGAATTCTCTAGAGTTGTGAGAGGTTGTAAGAGTTTGTGGGGTAATAATTATAACAATGAAAAAAATAGGAGGAAGATATGATGTAAAGTATGAGATATATGAGTTATGTAGAAGAATGAGAGAGTTGGACATATGACAACACAACAAAGACTAGGAATCCAACTATTTAGAAGTAGAATGTGAATAAGAAAAAGATAGAGACATTGTAACTTAATTTATATAAAAAAATTAAGCAAGAGATAAACTATAATACCTCGGATGTTAAGCTTTGGACATATGTTACTATTTGTTTGTTATTGTAGCACAAGATTCATGGACTATGGAATTGGGCATTGTTGTCATTGTTTTTTAATAAATAACTAGATCAACATGGACAACTCACGAGAATGGGGGGCCATGGATTCCACATGTGAGGGGGGTAGGGACTAGGAGTTGTTGCTATCCCTAACATTACTTGTTGGACCCTAATTTTGGTTATTTTGGTTTATGGAGGTACTATTACATCCTTTTGGATGTTTGGTGGGACCCTCTTGACTAGTGCACCTTCCTTGTCCTTGATTTGGTGTCATTTGTAACTCCTCATGTGGTAGTGGGCCCTCACTAGCTATTTTTAGCCAACTCTCTTTGAAGTGTAAATCCCAACTTTTGATAAACCCTTTTGTTATTCTGGGAATGGAATCTCGTGAATGAGTAACTCCTCCACTAGTTTGGGTTGATTTGGGAGGAATATGAGTTAGCCTATTGTGTTTTGAGTTACCTCTCTTGGGAATTCAAATGGATATAGAAGGATTCAATTTGGTCCTCTTTTCTTCTTCTTCTCTCTCTGTGAGCTCTCCAAGGAAGTGGAATGTTCTCTTGTATGGGAAATACATGCTCTCAAGTAGGAGGTGCATGGTATTGTTGAAGATTGAAGGCCTTGTAATGAGGTTTGAAGACCCTATAATGGGGATCGAATACTGATCTATGCTTACACAGCATGAGTCCTTATCCCATTGCTTGTCTATTTCTGGATCTAGCTCATAAATCCTAGGTGAGGGTGGTGATATCCTAAGGACCCATGGAGCGAGGGGATTCAAAATTCACCAGGTAGAGTAGATGGAAGCGAATTTTTAGATGGAGAAATGTGTAGTTGTGGTATTCTTACAGTGCTGAGAAGGGCACAATCATATGTTATGGTTGGACTATTTATGATTATTTATAGGTTGTGATACCTATTCCATTGCGTCTGAAACAATGTTTCCAGTAATGAACACTTTTTGTTTGATTGAAAATGGTTTTCGTTTGACTGAAATACAATTGTTTTTGTGTGGCAATGTTCCTAGTGTTGAGATGAGGGCACCATACATTTTGGTTTGAGAGTACCTCTCTTGTGAATCTATGTCCTCAGATTGGGGGTGACTTTCACATAGAAAGATGCATGATCATGACAAGTCTACAATTGAGTTCCAACATTGTCTTGTTGAATCTAGTTTCCCTTTTAAAAGATGAGTGTTTTCTTATGAGATTATTTACTGTATTTTATGAGGTATATGTGCTCACGGATCTGATTTTTATCTCCGTTGTATGGCTATAGGAGACAACCAATAGATATGATGTTATTGTGGTATTTCTATTGTTTATATGACAACCAATAAATTTTATTTTATTGTTGTAGAACCAATTTTAGAATGACAACCAGTGGATCTAATTTTATCTCTAGTATAGATCGGCTATTGATGTTGTTTATGTAGTTGTAGATGATAGCTTATGAATCTGATTTTATTTTCGTTTACATGGTTGTAGGTGGAACCTATGAGATTTGATCTATTTATCGTTTATATGGCTATAGATGGAAACCTTCATATCTGTTTTTGTTTATGTTAATATGGTTGTAGGTGGCAATCAATAAATATGATTTTTAACACTGTTAATATGCTTGATTATGGCAACCTGTAGATCTGTTTATTTACATTGTTTATGGTGGATTTCAAATTTTATTATATTAAAGTTTAAATGGTTGTAACATATATGATATTTCATGTTTGAAATCATGTTAATGGCTTGCTCATATCTGGTTGCATTTACTTTGTTTTAGTGGCTCTTTGACATGCTGGCCTAGCCTTAGTTACCCTTTTTCTGCTTTGCATTACATTGATTCAACCTTCCCCTTGGGTTTCCAGCTATCCTTGGCCTTAGATTCAGGTATGGGGACACCACAAAGTGGTATCAGAGCAAAGTTTCAACTTTGTGACTGTTGGGTCTTCCATAGATCTATAACTCTATGCATATGCATTTGGAATGTATTGTAAAATAATTTTAACCTCCTTTATGTAAATGGAAGAGTTGTTTGTGCTAATATTGATTGATAATGAACACATTGCAACCTCATTTATTTTAGTTAATGAATAATCATGTTGTGTGGTTATTGAAATACAATTTTAAACCCCAATCTAAGTAGTGAAGACCAAAGACTTAGTAAGTATAGTATAAGAGGAAGCTATAGTAGCAAGAGATCAGAGATCAGAGATCAGAGGTTGGCTACAAAGTTTAGAGATGGATTCTGAAGAATGACATATACCATACAACCCTGAAGAGGAGTTTGAAAGAAGAGAAGTTAGGACAAATAAACACAAGAGAAGCAATGAACCCTTGAGTTTGGAGGATTCAATAAGAAAGTGCAGAGAAAATAATGAGATGATCCTTCACATTCTAGAACAAATCATGCATGATCTGAAACAATTGCAAAGAACCCAAAGAACACCTCCAAGAAACAATCAAGATGCTAGAAGACATGTACCAAGAAGAGATTATAAAATATCTAGATCATCCTCAAGAATACCTCATCATATGCCCTCTGCAATGAAGAAGAAAAGGTATTCATTAAGCAGTTCAAAAAGCATCTTTGAAAGATTCCCAGTAAGATATAAGAAGAGAAGGTTTGCATAGAATGAAATGGTGGGAAAACTAAGAAGAATCAACTACCCAACCTTTGATTTAGAAACAAAGTAAGGTGAAGATTTCAAAGCTTGGTGCAGAGACTTAAATTTTTTTTCCAGTTGCATAAGTACACACCAAACATGGAAGCAATGGTATCCATCTATGATTTCAAGGTAAACCATCCATTTTGAGGGATTAGTTAGTCAAACTGAAAGATATTTATGAAGATAGAATCTCTTGAAGAAAGATCAAGAAATACTTCCAGAAAGAATATCTCTCAGAGCACTACTATGACAAGAAGATGGAGGAGTTCTTTGAACTCAAGTTGGGTAGCATGCCCATGGAATTTTATGAGAAAAGGTTATTGGAACTCTTGAAGTATGCAAATTTAATAAAGGACGAGAAAGTGAAGATTCAAAGGTTCCTCGGTAGTCTACCATATTCTTATTAAAACAAGATCTAGTATGACAAAACAAAGACCCTTAAAGATCCCATTCGGAAGGAAAAGCATATATATTATTAGAATAAGAAAAAAGCTCCATATCAGAAGGACTAGAAAGATTAGAAAAGAGACAAGCAAGAATAGAGAAAGAAAGGGTTCAAGCCTCCATCATTCAGAAACAATAATACATCCTATCAGTAAGAGCAAAGCAAAAACAAAGGGGAAAAACATGTAGACAGAAAACCAAGACCACCTGTTGAATGTTGGACATGTAAGGAGAATCACTATGCTAGGCAGTGTCCACATAATGGAAGCACCATTAACAAAATTCAAGAATCCTCAATTGTTGGTGATGTTGGAAGAAGTATTCCAAGTGTCACGTCCCCATGCCTCCGACCGGCGAAGAGGACGCGACTACGAGCTTCAAATACATGGGCTAAGAGCCCCATGAACATGTACATGCATAAAATTTACTGAAACAGAATGCTGAAACAGAACCTTTAACTAAAACATGCACATATGCAATTTAGTCATCATACACAACGGAAACCAACAGCATTCATACATGCATGCATTCATTTACATTAACAGAAAATAAGGTTGCAGAAGTAAAATGAACAAGAGCACTTATCTTATGATGAACTCGGTCCGCAACCAGCTACGTTGCTACAACGTTCCTCCCAACCATAGGCCAGCGTGCTCCTTAATCTCTCAGCAACGCTGCCACCCTCGAGCTGGGCATGATTCACCAAGGAATAAGGGAACTAGCAGGCTTACACATAGCCAAGGATATTCAATACACAACCAAGCCAACACAGTTGGGTTTATCAGGCCATCCAGGAGTTGGGAAAGGCTAAATGCTAAGCTGGTGAGCCCATTACAGAGCTAAGAACACCTACACCAGAACTAGCCTGACCTCTAAGACACCCAAACACACCCAACACAAGGAATTAGTCCCTTCTTTGCTAAACAGTCCCTCAGGCCCTGCATTCCCTTCCAGTGCTATTCAGGGGTGATGGAGAAGAAGGCAAGCCCTCTAGCTCTATCTGTGTGGTTTCCAGCCACTAGGTTTATCAAGCAAACCAAGCCCCCATCCATGCTCCCAACACCGTCCGAAGACCAAGCATTGCACTCAGGCAATTAATTCAGCTGTCACAGCTTAAACAGGGGAACAATTCCCGAGTCATTCTTGGCCCTATCATGGCCAAAATGACTCTCCAGCGAATTTACAATAGTTCCCAAACACAATAGCAAACACAATTCCAACAGAGGAAATCAGCAGTCCGTCCAGGGCAAGGAAGCAAGTGGAAAAAGGAATTACACAGGCCGCCACACAGTTCTTGAGCGTGAAATGACTTCCTATAGGAAATCGTGGGTGATAGTGGCAAAACGGCTCTCAGTTTGCTGTGCGTGAGACCAATGAGCAATTGCTTGTGCGTGAGGATGAATGACTCCGTCCCAAGACATAAAGAAGCCACAACGAAACACACTGTGCGTGAGAGAACCACAGCAGCACAGTAAATCGTGGATAAAAGAGCACGGCTCTCAGCTCGCTGCATCAGTTGGAAAAACCAGGAAAAAATACCTGTGCGTGAGACCAGCAAACAGAAGATGGTTCATGCGTGGAGATGAACAGCAAAATCGTGAGGTCGCGAATTGGAGAGTGCGTAAAGTTTTTCCTGCCATAGTGAAGTCAACAGTGGGTGGAGTGTGCATGTGGGTGAGGACTGACAGTCCTGGCATCCCACTCCCAAAGATCATAACTGCCTCAACCACCAGCAGCCTTTCTTAATGAAAGTGGTTGGAATAAAACAAGGTAAGAAGACACATGGATTTTCACCCTATTGGCCAAAGTTGGACAAATTCCCCCACATCCTCATCCTTGGGAAAATCATGCCCCTTTCTCATTTTAGTTGCCACGATCGTAGCTGGTTGGATTCATTTAATTAATTATAGATGCGTATTTACATGATGACCAACATAATATATGCCGCATGCCCCGATATGCCATCGGTGACAATTTAAATCCAAAACATAGCATAACTGACCAATGGTGGGGCCTTGGCCTCTAGCTCCACACCATGATCATTTACAATATATACATCATCATATACATCTAATGCAACGGGGTCAAAACCGGGGTGTTACACCAAGAATCTATACATCCCTGGATTGTAGACAAGTTGATCATCATTTCTAAATGATTGAGGTAGTAGGTAATATTTATAATGTACATATAGTTATCTTCTGATTGTCTTGAGATAGCCATATTTACATTACACCTAATGCAATTGATAGATGTTAATTGAAGGAAATGGCAAGCTTGAGGCACTAGGTCTAGTGCAGTTGGCCAGAGGTACTAAGAGGAAGGTCACATAAACACTAAGGAAGTGTCCTTTAAAAATGAGTGGTTTGAATACCTTTGCAGACTTGAACAACATACCTTTACGTTCATTTGATGTATTGATTGGCTTGGATTGGTTGGATGCACATCATGCTATGCTTGACTGTCACAACACAACTTATACTTGTATGGATGAAGAAGGAAATCAAGTGACAGTAATAGGTATACCTAGACCCATATCTTTGAGACAAATCACAACTCTACAGTTGAGAAAGTGTTTCAAATAAGGTTTTCAATTGTATACAGCCCATGTGGAGGATCCAAAAGAAGGAAAATAACCAGAGTTACAAGACTACCCAATGCTACAAGAATTTGTAGATGTATTTTAAGAATTGCTAAAAATGTCATCTGAGAGAGATTGATTTCAATATTTATTTGGTGCCAAGTGTAGTTCCTTCATCTAAAACGCCTTACAAAATGAGTACTCTAGAATTGAAAGAGTTGCAAATGCAGTTAGAAGAGATTTTGAAGAATGGTTACATAACACCTAGTGTGTCACCTTCCGGAGCTCCTGTGTTGTTTGTAAAGAAGAATTATATAACTTTATGAGTATGTATAGATTAAAGACAAATGAACAAAGAAATAATTAGAAACATGTATCCCTTACCAAGTATTGATGACTTGTTTGATCAATTGACAGGAGCTAAAGGATTCTCAAAGGTAGATATAGGATCTGGATATCACCAAATCAGAATGAAGAATGAAGACATCAACAAGACAACATTTAGGACCAGGTATGGTCATTATGAGTTTACAGTGGCAACTTTTGGATTGACAAATGCACCATAAACATTCATGTGTATGATGAATGGAGTTTTTAGAAATTATTTAGATAAGTTTGTAATTGTATTCTTGGATGACATCCTTATCTATTTCAAGTCAGAAGAAAAACATGAAGAACATTTGAGATTGGTGAGACAGTTACTTAGAGAACATCAATTGTATGCTAAGCTAAGTAAGTGTTCATTCTATCAGAGTATAATCCACTACTTGGGGCACACCATATCAAAAGAATGCATCTTAGTGGATCCTGAAAAGATAAGAGCTATTATGGAATGTCCGACACGAAGGAATGTATCAAAATTAATATATTTTATGGGGTTAGCATGGTACTACTGAATATTTATTGAAGGTTTTTGCAAGTGATCTCATCCCATTACATCTTTACAAAAGAATGGTGTGAAGTTTGAATGGAATTCCAAATACAAAGAGAATTTTCAAAAACTCAAGGAAATGCTTACAAGTGCACCCGTTTTGAAGATTGCAGATCTCGATGAAAGCTTTATAGTATGCACCGATGCATGTAAGTAGGGAATTGGTGGAGCGTTGACTCGAAATGGACATGCAATTAGTTATGAATCTAGAAAGTTGAAAGAACATGAACAAATATATGCCACTCATGATCTGGAGCTTTCAGCCATCGTTCATGCCTTGAAGATGTGGAGGCACTACTTGGTGGGTAAGGTTTGAATTAAGTACTGATCATTATGGTTTGAAGTCTTTGTTTAAGTATCCTACTTTGAATGCAAGACATAGAAGGTGGATGCAATTTCTATGTGAATATGACTTTGATATCAAACACATCATGGAAAGGAGAATAAGGTAGATGATGCACTCAATAGGAATATACATGTGATGCATGTAGTAACTATAAGTACTAGTATATCATACCTGAAATATAAGATCATTGAAGCCAATGTTACAGATTAACATTACCAACATGTAAGAGATGGATTGCAGAAACAAAAAGTACCACCAAATTTTGATAAGTATAGGTTGGAAGAGAATGGAATCCTCATGCATAAGGACAAATTTTATGTGCCAAACTCTGGAGATATAAGGAAGATTGTTTTGAAGGAGATGCATAATGTACCCTATGTTGGGAATTCATGCTATCAAAAGACAATGGCAGTTGTGAGGAAGCAATACTATTATCCATAAATGAAGAATGACGTTGCAAAATACATAGACAAATGCATAGAATGTCAGAAGGTTAAACTGGAGCATCAACATCCAACTGGTTTGTTGCAGCCATTATCCACACTTGAATGGAAGTGGGATGCAATGACAACATATTTCATCACAAAGTTTCCTAAGACAAGACTACATAATAATTCCATCATGGTGGTGGTGGAAAAGTTGACTAAAGTTGCACACCTTATTCCAGTAAATACAACCCATAAGATAGCTAACATTGCAGACATCTATATGAAAGAGGTTCTCATACTGCATGGAATTTTGAAAGCTATAGTGTCAGAAAGATATGCAAAGTTTAATTCTAACTTTTGGAAAGGGATTGTTCGAAGGATTTTGCACAAATCTAAACATCAGTACAAAATACCATCCTCAGATAGATGATTAGATAGAATAAGTCAGTTAGTTGATTGAGGATATGTTGAGAATGTATGTGATGGACTAGCCATCCAAGTGGGAGGATTATTTACACTTTGTAGTGTTTGCTTATAATAATGGATATCATGCCTCTTTGAAGACAATTCCTTTTGAGCTATTGTACATGAGGAAGTGTTATACTCCTATTAGTTGGGATAATCCAACATACATAATCATTGTTGGACCGAAACTAGTGAAGGGCATGTAAGATCAGATGGTTAGAATCAAACTCAAGACATACATAAAAGTTATGCATATTAGAATAGAAATGATAGACATTTTACAGTTGGAGATCATGTCTTTTTGAAAGTTAGACCCAAGTTTAAGAGTTCCTTGAACTTGTGGAGTTGTTGCAAGCTAGCTACTAGATACTGTGGACCCTTTGAGATCTTAGCTAGGATAGGTTTCGTTGTATATGATGATCTGGAATTTCAGGATGTTTTTAACCAAAAATTGCATTGAAATTTATATGTTAAATACTCATAAACAAGATTTAAAACTAAAACTTAAATGCTTAAACATCCACACATAAGCAAATAAACATAAAGAAAACCATGAAATTGATAGAAAAGAACTGATAACGGAATTCACCACTCCTGTGATACACCTTCGGGCCATTTCCAATGGGAAGGCTAATCTTATTAAGCCTTCAACGCTTACGATAATGGGTTTCTGGAACCACTTCTCTTTTCTGTCATTCACCAACAAAACCAGACAGCACCAGTGCGATCCTCTTGAAATTTCAAGAAAAATGAGTATAAACCTGACTAGGTTTGCATGAGGCCTCCTTTGGCATGCAAAATGAGACAACCTATACCTACGCTGTATGAATCTATACAGATTGTACTTTTCCTACCTTAGGAATTGTGCACATAAATTCCCTATCCCTTCACCTTGGGATCTGTGCCTGCAAATGGTCCAAAACTTTGTCTCTGGGTTCAATTTTTTGTGGTTCAAATAGGATTTTTGGGCATAGTTTTGGGTGTGCATGGAGGATCCACGCACCCCTCCTTTGGCTTGCATTCTAGATCATACTCTTAAATGGTTTCGCCATTTTTTATGCAACGGATGCGTCGTGGCCTAACGGTAAAGGTGTTGGTGATATGGGCTAGAGGTCCCAAGGTCAAACCTGTGGGCCTCTCCCCTTCCTGCGCATTTTTGGTTAACATCGTTGAACGATGGGTATGGGATATATCATATGGTTACGATATGGTGGCATGTTGATACACTACACGTTTGCATATATGGCTACGATGATAAGGTTTGAATATTATAAGGCTTGGCAATATGAAGTGGCGGTGGCATAGATATATGATAATGTAGGGGGGCCTCGGTGTTGGCGTATGGGTTGAGGGAACATCCCTCGACCCCCCCCTCTTCCCCCTTTCCAAAGAAAAATATGTTCAGACTAAGCCCTCGAACCCCCACTTTTTCCAAAGAAAAGTATGTTCGAAGTTAAATAAAGGTTTTGACCTATAATTAATAAGAACTATTGGTGGAAGCCTTGGATAGCACAAATTTGTGAAGGATTTAGGCGATATGGAGGTCTTTGTTTCAATCCCCATAGACTCCACAACAATTTTTACCAAACCATACCTATGATAGATTTTGTTTTTGCCAATTTACCCATTTTTAACATTTTTTCCGAAATTTCAAACATTGATAACTTTTGCATCCGGAGGCTGTTTCGTGCGAAACAAGCGTGGATGGAAAGTTGTTGATGAGCTATTTAAAACTTTAAGTGTTTTTTTTGAATACTAATGGTATCTAGCTAAGCATATAGAATCTTAAAAATTCCATGATCGATCAATAAGCACGAAATGAGCGTGGATGGAAAGTTGTTGATGAGCTATTTAAAACTTTAAGTTTTTTTTTTAATACTTCTTTATTGATCGATCATGGAATTTTTAAGATTCTATATGCTTAGCTAGATACCATTAGTGTTCAATTCAATTTCACAACAATAGCATATGCAAGATCACTGAAAGAAACAGAATCACAAGATAGACACAGGTTTATCCTGGGAAACCCTCTAGGGGAAGAAAACCCAACAAAACTTCCTCTATATAGATGTATCAAAAGTACGAAGATAAAACCCCAAACAAATGCTCCTTCTTCTTGCAGATCTCTCTCTCTCCTATGCGCTATACGCAAGTGAGTGTGTGTTCAAATGAGGAACAAACCTCCTCTATTTATACTTTATCTTCCACTTGAATTTTTCCTTAACAGGTCGACCCCATCAAACTTACTGGGCCGACTTCATCTAGGAGGACAAAAAACAATATAACATTATATTATGGAGGGTTCTATTGATTTGACTTTCAATGAAGGTTTTACCTAATGACTCTATGATGACCAAATACAATAGTAACATCTCGACGGAGGAATAAAACATCTCTGATAGATTACAAAAGTAAAATACATTTAGAATATCCTTTGAAGTTACAATATTTCAACACTCACATTTAACGAGAAGGGTATTCTACTGACAACAACCACATCAACTGTAGGAGAAAGGAGAGAGAGCATCTACAACAACATCAAGGTGATACATCTATACGTCATTGGAAGTTTTCAACAATCATCAACAAATGGAACATATTCAACATCTTCAATACTGGATCATTATCTTCTACAACAATGAGTCTTCATATTTGATCTTCATCTTCTGCAACACTTGATCACTCGATCCTCTACAACAACACTTGATATTTCTATCAACAACATCATTATCTGCAGCAACACTTGATCTTTCGATCAGCAACATCATCAACAACAACAACATAACTTGCAACACACATGATCTAATTACTAGATGATCAACCCCTATCACTTTAGGACATAAGTCCAAGGACGATGCAATCCACACATGATCCAATTACGGGATGATCATTCCTTACCACTTTAGGACATAAGTCCAAGGATGATGCAATCCTCACCTGATCCAATTACATGATAATCAACCCCTATCACTTTAGGAAATAAGTCCAAGGACGACGCAATCCTCACATGATCCAATTACGGGATGATCAACCCCTACCACTTTAGGACATAAGTCCAAGGATGATGCAATCCTACCACCTCACAGAGACAAAAGTTTGCGGATCCAATTATGGGATGATCAATCCCTATCACTTTAGGTCATAAGTCTAAGGATGATGCAATCCTATCACAACATGGAGATAGAAATATGCAGATCACTTTAGGACTAATGTCCAGGGTGATACAATCCCACTACAACACAGAGACAAAAGTCTGTAGATCAATTTAGGACTAATGTCTAGGGATGATACAATCCCACTGCAAAACAGAGACCGAAGTATGCGGATCACTTTACTACTAATGTCCATAGATGATACAATCCCATTGCAACATCATCAACTTGCTCCCCTTTCGAGGAGGGTCTGGTACATCATCAACCTGCTCCCCCTTTTGAGGAGGGTCAACAACATCATCAGCCTTCTCCCCCTTTTGAGGAGGGTCTACATCATCATCATCATTGTTCCTCCTTACAAGGAAGGTCTAGAACATCATCATCATTATTTCTCCTTACGAGGAAGGTCTACAACATCATCATCACCGTTCCTCCTTATGAGGAAGGTATTTTCAAACCACACCAAGCTTGTCATAGACGTATTCAAACTTTACTCAAGACATAGGCTTGGTCAACACATCAACAACTTGCTCATCGATACTCACATACTGGAGATTTATAGCTCCCTTCTGTACCATATCCCGTATGTAAAAATACCAGATTTCTATGTGCTTTGATTTGTAATGGAACATTGGGTTCTCCATCATCTTTATACAACTCTGCTTGTCACATAGAATCACCGTGGTATCCAACTCTAGGTCAAATAGACCTAACATCAAATTATGAAGCCATATGGCTTCACAACTAGCAGAACAAGCTGCTATATACTCTACTTCAACTTTGCTAAGAGCAACATTGGACTGCTTCCTGCTAAACCATGAGATCATGGTGGATCCCAGAAAATAACATCCACCTAAGGTGCTCTTCCTGTATGAGGCACTTCTAGCCTAATCTACATATGTATAACCATACAATATGTAGTCATGATTTCCAACATATATAGACCAAATTCTATCGTACCTTTCAGGTACCTCATCACATGCTTTGCAGCTATTAGTTGAACACGTCTAGGTTTAACTAGATACTGACTTAGGGTGTTCACAACAAAGCATATATCTAGACTGGCATATGTCAGATACATCAATGACCCAATAATATGTCTGTACTGAATCACATCCACTAACTCTGATGATTCATCAGATAACAACTTTAGGTTGGTATCCATGGGCATGTTCATGGCTTTACAATCCACCATATCAAATCTTTTTAAGATTTACACATCATACTTTCCCTAGTTGAGAAAGATTGCTCTGGGCTTTGCCATACTTCCAAACATAGAAAATAATACATCAATCCAATTTCTTTCATCTCAAATTCTTCGGTGAGCTTCTTCTTACACTTTACAATCTGTTTCTCATTTCCTGTCAGAAATAAGTCATCCACATACAACAATAATATGACACGTTCATCATCCATAACCTTAAATTAAAGGTTAGGGTCGACTTTACTTTTGGTAAAGCCCAAGCTCATCAAGAAGCTATCTATCCTTCCATACCAAGCTCTAGGAGCTTGCTTCAGTCCATACATAGCCTTCTTCAGCTTTCATACGTGAGTTCATTTGTCTTCAACTTCAAATCCTTGTGGTTGTTCTATGTACATTTCTTCCTCAATAACACCATTCAGGAAGGTTGTCTTGACATCCCTCTAGTGTAAAATCCACTTCATCATGGACGCAAGTGCCATGATGATTGTTAGCTGGAATATTTCACCTTCTGCGGAGTGTAAGGTGTTCCACTGGTCTGAATGGTTCAGATCCAAAACAAATGAAGGACAGAGGTTGAAAACCCTCCCTGGATGCCGTAGATACCTGGAATATGATGCTTTGATAGTAACCCTGTGTACTTGTAATCAGCTTAAACACGCAAACACATCAAAGCTACTAGAATATAATCTACTGATCCATGTTAGTGACTAAGGAATCTAACAACATACATGTGAAATCAAACAACAACAATAATGTGGGACGGAAATCAACTTGCATTAAGATAAAAATGGAGAAGTTTACAACCAATCAAGCCTTAGTGTTGACATGCATGTCCATGAAACCAAGCACTCTCATCCCCATAAGCTCTGACTTTAGCTCTCTATGCTCTCCAATGGCTTGGGCCAAGTAATCAATCCAACAACATAACAATACCTTAAGAGTTCTCCCCCTCAACCATGGATATGAGCTCATATTTATAAGACTCAATGGATAGGGATGGTTGAGAGATTTGTGGATGAGGTGGCCTCTAAGATCCTAGGATGAGGGATCTCAATCTCAACTGACCCACAATGATAGGGATAAGGGAGAACACGAGGCTCATGATCTAGAAGCCTCGAGAATATTCTCTTTTTCCCTTTTTACCTAGGGTACCATGTTTCTCCTTCAATGACAGAGCAGTTCTGGTAAGAAACACTCATGGACTAAGGGCCATAAGCGGTGGCACCGCTTGTGGACAACAAGGGATACGCGGTGCGAACAAGGTACCACTCCTGGACAACAGGGAAAGCGCGGTGTTGGGAATTTTCATGAAGGAATGACAATTAGCATGGGTTTCCACTCCAAGTGCTGGGATTAAGGGCAAATAGGTATGTCAAAGGTCTTATCACATGATGATGACAGGATTTTGGTATAATAGGATTCCTCCGAAAGCATGAGTCTTAGAGGGATACGATAAACGAGAGCTTTGAGAGAACAAGTTGTCGCTACGAGGTGAAAATGTCGGATCGATCAGAGTATGTTGTCAAGTAGGAATCTGTAGTACATCAGTATGTTGACTCATAGACACAAGTAACCAACTCATGGCTGCAGACCAATACACGATAGATCCATGAGAGGAATAAACAAGCATGGCTACTAGAACACAACATAGATCCATGTGATAGAGGACTCAAACTTGGACATAGCTACCAGACATACAAATGTAGATCTATGTCATACAGATAAAAATTTGAGCATAGTCACAACCATACAAATGTAGATCCATGCTAGATATACAAAACTCCATCGCAACTTGGGGAAAAGTGATGAGCGCTTTAAACAAATGCCTAGGGTCTTCGTCTCGTCTTCCACAAAGTACGATTCTATCCATGTGATTACAATGATCTGAAGTCGAACATGGTAGAAACCACTTGATTACCTGTCAATGATGTGAACCGTTAACAAGTTTGAGGGAGATCACCATTAATGTCAATGATTCCCAAGGTACCCTAGTACAATCTACTGAGTGCAAATAGATGTCCTGATGTCGAACACCCAATTGATTCTATCGATCAAAGGCCAATGATGTGCGCCTATGTCGAGAGTGAGAGAACTTGTCATTAAGGCATATAGATCTCAAGGTACCAAATATTGTTTCTAAGACTATTTCCCAGATGATGAGCTGATGTCGACGGGAAAAGTCTCGTCAAAGGAGGGCCATGATGTGTCCCACATCGACGACACGAAACTTGGAACATAGTTCTGGAATGATGTGAATGTAGTAACCACAAGACTGACTCAAATATACTGACACAAAGACTGTGTAGACTACAGAGGTAAAACTTCTTCAAATCCCCTTTGAACGTCGGGTGGCACGACAAAAAGACTTAGCAACATGAATAAACAGGACAAACACACAATGCGACAGTGGACAATGCATTTTTTTGAAAGACTCAAAGGAGTGACATGACTCATGAAAGTAAATCGTCACAGAGATCAGCTGAATACCCAATTGATTGACATGATGTAGACAAGTGCCATGTTCAAAGGTAACGACAAACCACTGCCATTATTTACAAAATGATTCCCTTCCCATTTCCCCCATCATGATCGTTGAGTGCCTCTTTTTGGTTTTATGAGTTCAAAGAGGGTAACAAACACTCGATATAGCTTGTCAGAAGACAAGTCCAGACTCATATGTTTTACGAACCTGAGAGAGGAGGGGTTCGTTCCCAAAATGGGTCTCTCAATGTTTGATTTAACGAGTCCACTGAAAGAAAACTCAGTATCGTTCATGTTTAGAGAGTTTGAACGAATACAGAAGAAGACTCCAAAGGGGTCCTTTTTCGTATGATTTAATCTCTAAGGCCCGAAAAAATTTAAAATCATACCTTAGAGAACTCTTCCAGTCATGATTGGCTGGAGTGTTCCTTTTTCATAAATAGTCCTATCCGAACTAAAAAAGAGATAACCTACCATCGGACGGACGACTCTTCAAATACTTTAACGAGCGTGAAGAAGACAAGATCGCTCAACGATCTTTTCGTATTTAGGGAGCCTGAAAAGAGTTTAAAGAGAACTCCATGAGGTTTCTTTACACAATGTCATTTTTTACGAGCCTTGAAAGAATTGAAAATGGACTTGATGATCTTTTCGTGTTTAAGGAGCTTGAAAAAGAGGTGAAAAGAAGACTCCATGATGCTTCTTTACACAGTGTCAATTTTTTACGAGTCTGGAAAGAAACTGAAATGGACTCGAACCTTTGATACTAGGTTTAAAGAGCGTGACCAAATTGTTGTAATGAACGCTCATCAACCTTTTCCGTTTTATGAAAGTGCGAAAAAGCCATAAACAAACTTCCAAAGCTTCTTACTACGGTTCTCTTATCCTGCAATCGACTCAGAAACAAATGTTAAATGCATTTAAAACTAGCACTAAGGGATTACAACAGATAAACTTTGACTAAAATATGATTTTACATCAAAACTATAGTATGTCAGACCCAAAAATGCCTATATAAGTCATGTAAATAGTAAAAAATCAAATCATTTCACTATTTACCCATAGTGGAGAGCATTTGGAGCACTTTCTTAGCCAGATCTTTAGCAGCTGATATTAGGAGTTTCCACTGTCCGTTTTTAGCATCGTCAGATGCAGGTAACAACTAACACCCTATTCTTTCATTTCATAGTGTTTATTTTGAGTTTTGGTGGGGTTTTGGGATCATATGGCAAGCCCTAAAACTTTAAAAGCAGGCACCGCACCTACCCCTTGCGGGATATGCGGTACCACTTGAGAACTACGCCTATAACATGGTTGACAGGCGGTTCCACTGCCTGTCTCCAACGGTGCACAGGTGGTGCCGGCCATGGAGACTTTAAACTAATAGCATGAGCAATACTAAGTCATTCTTTTGATTTTTAATGATTAGGAATGATTCTAATGCATGCTATGATTGTTTTTGGTAGGTCTTGGTTGCTCAAAACATGGTGATATGGAAAGAAAGAACACATGACAATGATGATGCCTTTGCTGAGAGAAATGCAGGTTGTATTGCCGCATTACAGGACTGTGGGCTCCTGAAGTTCTTCTGGACCCCAAGCATGGTGTCACATGAGCGGTTACTGGAACACATACTGCGGATGTGGAATCCAGAGCAACAGTACTTCGAGGTGGGGGCCCATATTCTTACAGTGGAAGTAGAGGACATCTACTTCTTGACTGGTCTCTCGAGACGGGGTGCCCCCATCTCACTGACAGGTTCCCGTGGAGGGGATATCACCACTCGAGAGCTTATAGATTGTCACTGTGTTCCAGGGACGAGGACCTCAGGGAAGAAGATCCCCATCAGAACAGTGACGGATGGGCCCCTATGGACTGTCCTATTTACTATGCAGATGGTGGCCGGGAGTCAGGGAGTGCATCAGGATTCTAGGGAACACATGCTATATGCCATAGAAGCCATGGCACCCACGGTATTCAACTGGGTGGAAGCCATGCTTCCAATCTTCAAAGATCAGCTGACTAAGTGTTGGCAGGGAGAGCTAAAGCAGTTTGGATTTGGCTCCATTTTAGCCTACATCTTCTTTGAGCGGGTTCCACAGATGAGACCTCAGGTGGTCTTCCGGAGTTTGAGAGAACGAGACCCCCGTATGCTGAGGTGGGTCCAGGTCATGGCTCGTACAGGATCAGGCAGGGGAAGGGTGAAGTTCGGTGATCCATTCTTCAGATGGCTCTGAGATCAGATCCTCATGGTTGAGGATTATGCTTACGCAGGTACGAACTTCACCAGAGATCCTGACCTACCACTCCCACCTGGCGGACAGTGGGGTGACATCGGTAAGAAGCAAGAAACCCTAAAATGGATGAAATGTTTTTATGTTTTTATGTTTTTTGATGTTTTATATTTTTTATGTTAAGTGACGAGAGCTATATATTCTCATGTAGACGTTGGAGCAGCGCGACCTGGAGGAGCTTCTCCATTGGATAAGTGAGTTGGAGCCCACTTCGTACCACTGGGTGATGATATCACCAGGGAGCTAGAGGAAAAAATGGAGAGGTTGACCTTGGATATCCCAGATGCTGAAATTGATGACCTCCCGATGAGATATCAGAGATCCACAGCGGGAGTATCGGGTCGATTTAGTAGGCTGCTACGTAGGGTAGCTCGAGCAGTGATGTGCTATCACAAGCACCACTAGTGTATGAGATATGTACTGAAAGCTGACAGCTTCAGGATTTTGTATGATGATTTTTCCTGAAATCCTACGTGCTTTAGATGAGGTCTCGGGACCTATTTTTTGTAAACTTTTTGTATATATATATATACATACTTTTACTTGGTGTTTATATGTCTCAAATGGGAAATTTATTTTATATGAGTTTTATGTGTCTTTAAATGTTTATTTACAATGTACCATGTTTTATTTTAATGTCATGAATGGGATATATGCCAATCTAGGATGTAATTAGCTAATGAGTCAGCAACTACATTATGTTCCCTAGGGATATGCCTATAAGTGATGGTTTCAAATGACCTTTCTAGAAAACGTACTCTCCGGAAGAGGAAGAGGAGCACAGGGTTTCTAATGGTGTAAACATGGTTTAAATGGCAAACCACGAGTTGTGAGTCCATCAAGACTACTAGATCACAAACATCCTGGGAGGAAGCTTCAGTCAGAAGACTGATGATTGCTTCATACTCAGCGATGTTATTAGTATCGGGACCTATACAAACCGCTCCTGAACTGACCCAATCTTTAGCTGGGGAATAGAGGACCCAAGCAGCCGAGGCGAGATTCAAGGTGTGGCGGAAAGCACCATCAACGAAGCTGTAGAAAGCCATATGCATGAACAAAACATGGTATAAACAGTTGCGGACACTAAACTCAAAACCATCTTGAAAATACCAAAAGCACACTGAAATTCAATCAACATACATATATACAAGATACTATCCAAGCAAGACCTAGGCATAGTACCTTTTCAGGTACAACCCATTGCGAGGTTGCCCCAAAGGGATTCCATCATAATCAATGAGCTTGTAAGCTCCTTTCTCTAACACCTTAGAAATAATGAAAGGTTCGTACCACATGGACTCGAACTTACCCTTTCCCAGTTTGTCATATCTCTGATCATAAGTCAAGACTAGGTCACCCTCATTAAAGACACGAGGTTGGATGGATTTATCATATTGCGCCTTGACACATTTCTTATGTGCCTCATTAGCCAAGGAAGCATCTCTCCGAGTCTCGTCAAGGTTACTCAAGTACAAAGATCTTTCTTCCTCTGCCGAAGTGTCTGGGAGAAGTTCGACGGAAAGTTGTAAAGATGGAATCTGACATTGAATCGGTAAGACAACTTCGAGTCCATAGACAAGCTAGAATGGTGTGAAACCAGTGGCTGTTTTCACAGAAGTCCGATAAGCCCAAAGAGCAGAGAAAAGAACATGGTGCCAGTTTGATTTATGATCTCCAACCATTCGACGAAGCATAGTTTTCAAAACTTTGTTAATGGATTCTTCCTGACCATTAGCTTATGGATAATATGGCGTAGAGTTTTCATGGCAAAAACCTAGCTTGGCACTCAGTTCCTCCATCATTTGATTATGGAAATGGGATCCGTCATCAGTAATGATGGACTGCAGAACTCCAAATCTAGCTATGATATGATTGAACAAGAAGAGAGTGGCAGTCTTACCATCTTCTGCATATGTAGGCATGGCCTCAGCCCATTTTGTGAAATAATCAACGGCTACGATGATGTAACCATGCCCCCCGGCTGAAGAGCCTACAATGCACAAAGTCAATCCCCCATTTTGCGAATGGGCCAACGACAATGACGAGGTCTAGCAGAGCAAGATGGGTGCACTTTTTAGGATAAAAGTGTTGACAAGGTGGTCATTTCTTAACAGCCTCATGCCAGTCTTTGAAGACAGAAGGCCAGAAATAGCCAGCGCGAAGGATTTTCTGGGTTGTAGCCATCCTAGATAAATGACCGCCACATGCTCTAGAGTGGTAATCATTCAACACATGTTTAGCCTCCTCATGGGTGAGGCATCGCCGAAGAATAGAGTCAATCCCACATCTATACAAGGTATCATTTAGGATGAGATAGTATTTCGCGTGGTGACGGATACAGCGGCGATCATCGCGGGATAAATCAAGCTGAAATTGTTGTGTTTGGAGATAAATAAGTAGATCTCCATACCAAGGATCGGTAGTGCTAATCAGGAACATGAATTCATCCGGAAATGAATCACTGGGCTTAGATTCCATCGAAGCACAGGGAAGATCACACATAAGCTCGGCAAAGACCAAGGATTTATTTGATGTGGCTTTGGCATGTTCCAGATCAAACTCCTGAAGTATGACTATCCAACGTGAGTACTTTCCCCCGAGCACTTGACAAGTCAGGATGTAATACATCGGGTTATGGTCTGCCAATACGGTGGTAGTGCGGAGCAGAATGTAGTAACGAAAATTTTGTACAGCAATGACCGTGGCCAATGCTGACTTTTCCACACGTGAATAGCGAGTTTCAAAATCCATGAGATTCTTACTGGCATAATAAATCACGTGCTCCTGACCGTGGATATTTTCTTGCACTAAAACCATAGCGATGGTAGTAGCAGAGGCAGCAATATACAAGAGAAAGTCCTTTGAATAATCCGGGGGGTGTATCACGGGTGAATGCGTCAGAGCGTGTTTAAGATTATCAAAGGCGCATTGGGCCTGGTCATCCCAGAAGAATGGAGTGTTCTTCTTGAGGAGACGCATGTAACCGTGCGTTTTATCTGTGAAATTGCACATGAAACGACGAAGAAAGTTTTCCTTCCCTTGCAAACTTTGGAGTTCAAGGAGATTAGTTGGGGCTGGTAGATCTAAAATGGTGGCAATTTTCAAAGGATCAATCCAGATGCCATCTGTGGATACTACAAAACCTAGTAGACGTCCCGTCTCAACGCAAAAAACACATTTATGCAGATTGAGCCGTATATTATAATGACGTCATCTCATAAATATCTCTCTAAGATGACTAGGGTGGTCCTCCCGTCGCTGTGAATGAGCAGAGAGGTCATAAAGGTACGGTTCAACAATATGTTTAATATCGTGAAACGCATAGGACATCGTGCGCTGGAACATGGCTCCAACATTTTTCAAGCCAAAAGTTAACTTATTATATGCAAAGGTTCCCCATGGGCAAATGAATGCCATCTTATGCTGATCGAAGGGTAATATCTCAATCTGATTATAGCCAGAGAAGCCATCCATGAATGAAAAGATGACACTTCTAGCATAGTTGTCGATAATTTGATCGATGTGCGGGGTAGGAAAGTTGTCCTTGGGACAAGATTTATTCAAATCCCCAAATTCGATACAGACTCTAATGGTGCCCTGCTTTTTATTGACAAGGACAACATTTGATACCCATTCCGTCAGGGGTACACGATAAATAAACCCAGCTTTGAGAAGTTTCTCAATTTCAGCTTTAATAGCTGTGGCCTTCCGAGGATGGACTTTCCTTAGTTTTTTCTTGACAGGTTTAGCCGTGGGATAGGTTTTAATCTCATGGACCACAATGGATGGGTCAATCCTCGGCATCTCTTCACAGGACCAGGCAAAAATATCACAGGATTCTTTAAAAAGTGCCTTGTATGCTTCAAATTCATTTGTCAAGCAGTTCTGCCCAACATGAACATGCTCAATAGTATTAGGATTGGTTGATATGTCAATCGGATTCGTCTGACTAATGTTGCAAAGGTTTCCTTCAGAATCTGTATCTTGCAACAATATAGGACTTTGGGGTATGTTGACAATATTAGTAGGAAACAAGGATGCAAAATCATGGCTAATTGAACTGGTGCTGGGGAGGAGCATGGATCTATGATGGTGATCCTCCCAAATGGGCTCATCTGTATTCATGATCTCCACAATGGACTCATCGAAAGGAAAAGTCTCAGAGAGATAATCTAGAACAGGAAGAGAAAGCTCTAACCAGTACGGTAAATGGTAAGGATCCGAAGCCACTAGATGAAGGTCATCTGTGTGATCATCGAAAAAGGTTTGAATGATGTCATACATAGCTTCGTGTGGACTCAACAAGGTGGACTCAACAACTTTTTTACCCTTAGGCTCATAATAAAATGAGGCGATCATATGGACTGTCGCGGTATCCGTGCTAGGAGGAGTGGATGGAAAAATCCCCATAAGGGATGAATCCTTCAACATGCCTACCCCAATCGACTGGTAAGGAGGAGGGGACTGGACTAACATGGGGATGTTATTAGCCGTGGAGGTAGTAACATCTGGCATACATAAATCAAGCTGATCAATAGTAAGAATTCTCCCTAGATTCAAAAATTGGACTGTTCAAAATACTGTTGAGGCGACAACAGTCATGGAAATGAACCAATTTATTCCTAGAAAGAGGTTGTAATCTAAAGGGACATCTACCACTTCTACTTGAATGGAAATGGTTTTCCCCCCCAGCTCGACCGCTAGGGATGATATGAGACCATGGGGTTGGAAACCCCGTCTGTCAAAGGCCTTGAGGGTCGTAGGTGATGTTACAAGCTCGGGAGAGCCGAGAGCCTTCCAACAAGACATAGACAAAACCGAGGTCGAAGCTCCTTCATCTAGTATTGTTCGAAAAACTTTCTTTCCCACTACTTTCGTAATGATATGAAAAGCAAGTTTATGCGGTAATCTAGGCTTATAGTTCTCAACATTGAAATGAATCAAGTTAGTGTTATCCAGGTCTAAAGCTCCTAATGCTGTCAACAAGTTTTTGCGCTGTGTAGGGCAACTTTGGAGTACTTCTAAGGTAGACATTGCACAAGGTGCCTGAGTGAGATCTTCAACCACATTATAAAATTGAGCAGCTCGGGCATTGGGATTAAAGACAAACTTTCGAAGAGTGCTCTTAGGTGGACGCAAAATCATGTCGAGAGTAGGCTTCTCGATAGATAAGGGGATAGTAGACGAGGATTCCGGAGAACTAGTAGAGGGAGCTTTCCCTGAAGAAGAATGATCTTCTTTCTTATCCGCGGGTTTGTCATAATTATGACTTCGAGTTTGCAGATTGATGGTATCCGAGGACATCATACGAATTTCCTCTGATGAAATAGAGTTACCCTAATTAGACATGTGGTCTACTAGTTGTTCCTGAGAGGGAAAAGGATCCGTAAGTACTGCAGGTGCAGGATTGGACTTCAGAAACTGGGAGATTTCGTCCTGACGAGGACAATCCTTTGAAAAATGGTCACCTCCGCATAGCAGACAGGGATATTTTTTCTTCCTTTTCCCTTTATCGTTATCACTGTTGGTTGGTCTTGGAGTCTCCTGTTGGTTTCCAGGTTTTTTATTTCTATTTTTACCTTTCATTTTATTATTACCCGAGGTTTGAGTACTTTGAATAGAGTTGACCTCGGTGGAAACCTTAGGAGTTGAAGGAGTAGGGGTGGCAGTTTTGGGTTGCTTGAGAGGTTTCGCTGCAGATGGGGACTGTATTGAGCCAACAATCCCATCAATAGGTACTTTTGCTGGTGGCTTGGTGGGATCAATGCTGGGGTGAGGAGCTTGAGGAATAAGGTCATAAAGAGTTCCAGATTGGGAATAAACCAAGTCTAGGTACTGTGCCCGACTAATAGCCTGCTCTTCAGTAACGGCACCGCCCATAGCCACATCTCAGGCAATAGGAGGCGACAAGGATTTGGTAAACCAATCAGCTAATAACTGATCTAGAATAGGGGCTTTAATAAGACTTCTCTGCCTTCTCCACTCATGAATATGATCAGATATGTGGGTGGAGGTGTTCTGTCGCAGAGAAATTAAAAGATCAGTGCTCATTTCATAATGAATAGGGAGCTAAAAGTGTGTAAGAAACATGGTTTCCAATGAGCCAAAATCCATAAACGAATGTTGTGGGAGTTCAATGTACCACTTCGCGGCTGTACCGGTCAAATTTTGCTGAAAGAGTCATAACCGAACGGAGTCATCCATGAGGGAGTTTGAAGAACATCACAAATGGAATGTCATAACATGGTTCTTTGGATCGTCTCCCTGCATCCCATCAAATTTTAGGATATCCGATGGTAACTTTACCGGAATGGGAGGCCACAAGGGATTGCGTCGAATGGGGTCATTAATCAACTTGGACAAGTCAGGTAAGTCCAAATTTGCTAGGAAAGGTAACTGTCGATTGGGTTGCACATACTGGTAATATTGATATGGCATATAATTACCAGTAGGACCAAAAGTTGACTGAAAAACAGGTGGCTGTGATGAAGAACTAACGGAAAATCCACCCACAGGGGGTTGATTTCTGGGATCAAGACCGTTAGGACCACTAGGGCCTCCCGGAGGAGGACCACCAGGGTCACTGGGACCACCAGGACCATAGGGACCACTAGGACCACCAGGATCACCAGGAGGCAGACCACGAGACCCTCTAGAGCCACCAGGAGGTAAGCCTCCAGAGCCTCTGGAACCACTAGGTGGAAGGCCACCTAACCCTCCAAAGCCATAAGAAGGAAAACCACTGCCCCCCCAGGACTACTAGGACCACTAGGACCAAAAGGAGGAAAGTTGCCAGATCCTCCGAGACCATTAGGCCCCCCAGGGGGAGGACCTCCATAAGGTGGTCCTTCGACACCTCCCGCAGTATGTATAGGTATCCCTCCCATTGCTGGCATGTAAGACCAGTTGGGTTGCCCCCATGGCGTAAAAGTGTTACTAGGGTATGGAATTCCTGCATAAGGCATTCTTGTAGGATTGGGTGGATGATTACTTACAGGTATTTGATAACCATAACCTCCAGAAGTTTGAGCGGTTACAGGTTGTGCCCCTAAGGGCTGACCTAAACTGGATGGGGGATTAACCACATTAGTATGGGTGGGAGGGACATAAACTGTAGATGGTTCTATGTTAGAGGTCTGCCCTTGTCTAGGTACAATTTTGGTGCCAGATAACGTAGGTCGTGCCGGGGGTTGCCCCCCGGCGCTAGAAGGTACTGACGAAACGGGAATTGAAGGTTGGGCCCCAGGTACAGAAGACCTGGGAAGATTGGGAACATACATAACATGAGAGGTGGTGGGGTTAGTAATTTGACCTGGGTTGTGTGTTGTTACTACACGATCTATAATCGGTTCAATGGGTCTCATAGAATCGGCAAGTGAACGATATCCCGCAGGAACAGATGTGGAACGTGATGGTGTCGGGCCTAATAGTTCATCTATTTGCTTGTCAATCTCCTGTGCATGGAGAATGGCAGCATGGTATTGCCTACGTTCTTCTTCATCTTCAGAAGAGTTCCAACGGGTGCCAAATGAGGCAATGGCCTGTCCTATAGAGGTATCCCAAAATGGAGCATTGGGACCATAATCCGGACGGGTTGTATTGTCAACATGACCTTTCATGGGAGAATGGAATGAGGTATTTCCCTGAGAAGGTTGTTGGACCAAGGGAGGTGAGTGTGAAGAATATGGTACTCCACTTTCTGCAACCACGTTATCTCCCAATTGGGAGGTGGTAGCAGCTCCTTGATCGATAGCTTCCATTGGATTTTCTCCTGAACTAGGAGTAAAATCAGGTGGCAAGCCTCGTACTCTTCTGGATTGTCTTAACTTAGCCATTTTGTACAGTTCCTATCTAACCTAGGGTCTGAAAAACTAGAAAACACACCAAAACTTTCCCTACAAAAGCTATAGGTCAAAACAAGCACACTTAAAATGATAGGAGGAGTTCAAAAAGTCAGGTCTCTCACTAGGATTGTCAAGAAGGTGCCACTTGCGATATACCTCGAGGGTACATGCGTAGTAATCTCCTATAATTCTATTTTCGGTGTATGGCTCCAAGGAAGACGGCCAAAGGGCTTTTCTTAGATGGATAGGGTATCCTAGTGGGGTCTCTCGATATACTCAAGGTACGTGGGAGCTCGAATTGGTAGTAGTGTTGTCTAATGCATAACCGTACACAAGGGGCCTTCTGATATACAATTGAGTACGTGAAGTACCTTTCTATATACCTCAAGGGTACGTGAAAGGTCGTTCGATATACTGACGGTACATGGAAGAACCATGTGAGTCCCGGAATGTAATGCAGACAAATAACGATAGCTCCTACGCTTAACGACGCTTGAACACGTCTCTAACCTATCACTCCAATTGCTACGTAAATTTTAACCTATAACTACCGTTAATTTTAAAGTGGACGGTTAGGTGAATGCATGATGTTTTGATAGAAAAGTAAAACCATGCAGTATGCTTGTGCAAATATTTCACTTTACCGTTCAGTATGCCTACTTACGGGAGGGAAAGAGAGTATTTTCTTTTGTTTCAAAACCAAAAATGCTTCCAAAAAATAGTCTTGAACACAAAATCAAAGACAAGCAACACTTTTCCAAACTGATTTCTCTTTTCTGAAAGCAATGAGAAGGGGAAGAATCTCTTTTCCTAAAAGAAAAACAAGAAGCACACTATATGCAAATGCACTCTATTTTTTCAATTTTCTCAAAACATAAGCAAATCTAACTTAAAACTACCATATTTTTTATTTTGATTGAGATAGTTCTAAATGCATAAGAGATGAAAGAACATGAATATCTTGAAAGATTATGAAGCCAATCAGAAAACCAATGTCCAACGCTCAATGATGATAATCCTAGTCTCAATCAAAAATTTTCTTTTTTAAAGGAAGGAAAAAGAAGTTTACTATGCAAACAAGAAATGAAACCTAGAAGCTAATCTAGTGTTCTTCTTTTAGTCTATTCAACAGAAATGAAAAGAGATCTTACTAATACCCTAAGATTTTCAAGAAACAAGAAATCCTTTCACAAACACAACCAACAAGCACCAAAGTGAATGAACAATAAAAAATCCTAATCCAGCTTTTGAATTTCCTAATCAAACCAATCTTAAACCATATAATTTCAAGCCACAAGCATCAAATTCAGTCACACAAGCCTAACAGTGCAGGACTGAAAGCAACACAACTCAAATTTTTACAAAAAAATAAGGAAAAAGGGCCTTGGAATGATGCCTACCTGGCACCGTGCTTCTCAGGTGTTGATAGGGCGGTTCCATCCCAGCACCACTTCTCGCCAACGGGATATAGGCAGTGGAATAGTGTGCTGCCCACTATGTTCAGGTGGTGGCACCGCGTGCTGCCCACTGTGTTCAGGCGATGGCACCGCTCCTCGTACACTGCATGGGCGCGGTTCCCTGTAAAATTCCAAAACATAAAGAGAACGATAGATATAGTCAGAAAAAGACTAGATCAAGGTCAAAACTGCTAGATTGAGTATAAAAACAGAGCACAAAAGGTCGAAATGATTCAGATTTGAACAGATCTGGAAGTTTCAAACCCAAATGGACTAAGTCAAAAAGCAGATCTGACTGAAGAGAGTTGGAGAAGGAGCTTGGATTCAGACAATAGTTGAGAAGTGAGGAAGATTAGAACAACTGACACATATCTCTATTCCCCAGTGGAGTCACCAGATTTGTTAGCTGGAATATTTCACCTTCTGTGGATAGTAAGGTGTTCCACTGGTCTAAATGGTTCAGATCCAGAACAAATGAAGGATAGAGGTTGAAGACCCTCCCTAGACGTCGTAGATACCTGGAATATGATGCTTCGATAGTAACCCTGTGTACCTGCAATCAGCTTAAGCACACAAACACATAAAAGCTGCCAGAATATAATATACTGATCCATGTTAGTGACTAAGGAATCTAACAACATAAATGTGAAATCAAACAACAACAATAATGTGGGACGGAAATCAACTTGCATTAAGATAAAAATGGAGAAGTTTACAACCAATCAAGCCTTAGTGTTGACATGCATCTCCATGAAACCAAGCACTCTCATCCCCATAAGATCTGACTTTAGCTCTCTATGCTCTCCAATGGCTTGGGCCAAGTAATCAATCCAACAGCATAACAATACCTTAAGAGTTCTCCCCCTCAACCATGGATATGAGCTCGTATTTATAAGACTCAATGGATAGGGATGGTTGAGAGATTTGTGGATGAGGTGGCCTCTAAGATCCTAGGATGAGGGATCTCGAGCTCAACTGACCGACAATGATAGGGATAAGGGATGACACGAGGCTCATGATCTAGAAGCCTCGAGAATCTTCTCTTTTTCCCTTTTTACCCAGGGTATCGCATTTCTCCTTCAATGATAGAGCGGTTCTAGTAAGAAATGCTTATGGACTAAGGGCCATAAGCGGTGGCACCACTTGTGGACAACAAGGGATAGGTGGTGCGAACAAGGTACCGCTCTTGGACAACAGGGAAAGCGTGGTGCTAGGAATTTTCATGAAAGATTGACAATTAGCATGGGTTTCCACTCCAAGTGCTGGGATTAAGGGAAACATGTATGTCAAAGGTCTTATCACATGATGATGACAGGATTTTGGTATAACAATGGTTTTAGTGGAAGTGTAACTTGCTACTGGCGCAAATGTCTCTTCATAATCAATTCCCTATTTATGAGAGAATCCTCTAGCCACAAACCTTGCCTTGTATTTCTCAATACTTCCATCAGTTGCATGCTTTATCTTGTATATCCACTTGGAAGATACCACACTCTTGCGTTTTGGTTGGGGAACTATATCCCAAACATCATTCTTCATTATTGATTGGGATTCTTCTGTCATTGCTTCTACCCATTCTTTCTTCTGTACAACTTCTTCATAACTGGTAGGTTCTTGATCTACAAGATCACACATCAAAGCGACATAACTAGAAAGTGGCTTTGATATATTGCTTACTCTTATGGAGCCTTCTGGAGCTCCATCATTCTCTGCTTCTTGTATGATTTCTCTTACCCAAGCAAGATTTCTCTTTCATGATATATTCATAGTAGGAGGTTCTTGAGGTTCTAGCATATCATGGTCCTCTGATGTTTCTTCTTCAGGGGAGGGTGAAACTTCTATATTTCTAGGAGGCACATCTTCTTCATATACTTCTTCATGTTGGCACTTTCTGGATCTCTCGAGAGTCGCTTCTTCATCAAATGTTACATCCCTACTAATCTCCATGTGATGGAATCCTGTAATGGATATTCTGAAAGCTTTGGAGAATTCACACTATCCAACAAATATTCCCTTCTTTCTGGAAGGGTCCAACTTGGTTCCCTTTTATTTTGGAATGTGAAAATATAATGGGAAACCAAATATCTTAAGGTGGCTTACTTCAAGATTCTTTTTGTGAACATTTCTTCTGGAGTCTTGAATCCAAGGGAACTATGGGATAATATATTGTGTACATAAACTGTTGTTCTTGTTGCTTCATCCCATAGATGCATAGGAAGATCTTGATCATGTATCATTGTCTTCACTGCTTCCATAATGGTCCTATTCTTACTTTCCGCAACACCATTTTGTTGAGGATTGTAGGGAGTGGTTAGTTCCCTCTTGATTCCATATTCTTTACAAAAAGGTTTCAAACTCTTTTGAAGTATATTCTCCACCATTGTCTGTTCTGAGTGTCTTGATTCTTCTTTTTGAATGATTTTCTATCAAGGCTTTGAATTCCTTGAATTCTTTGAATACTTCATCCTTTGTTTTCAAGAAATATATCCATTTATTTCTTGAATAGTCATCAATAAATGTAACATAATATTCATAACCACTCAAATATGTGGAGGGAATTGGACCGCATACATCTGGATGAATTAATTCCAACGTACCTTTAGTCTTTGTTTCACTCTTCGAAAATGGATTCTTGATATTCTTTCCTCTCGCAAATCAGTTGCAAGTTCCTTCATGATTGAACTTCAAATCTAGTAAATATGTAACTACTTTTCTCAGATGGGTTAGTGCTTTGTAGTTGATGTGAGAAAGCCTCATATGCCATAGTTCACTTGGGATAGTGGTCTCACGAACAAGGGTTGTTTCCGAATGTCCCTTGAGTTTATATAATCATCCTTCTTCTTCACCAATGACAACAGTATCTTCAATTGATTTTCCTTGGGGCCAATTACTTGTCCATCTATTAATTCAACCCTATATCCTTTCTTAATTATTGCTGAGATAGAAAGTAAGGTCTTCTTCAAACCTGGTACATATAAGAATTCCTTCATCTTCATGGGGGTCCCAGAATCAAGCTTGTAACTTGCTTCACCAATACTTCTGATAGGATATTGATAGTCATCTCCTAATGATATTTCCTGAGGAGATTTCTTCTCTTCAAGTCTTGACAGATTTTTCTTTTGTCATGTCATGTGTTTTCAAGCACTGCTATCAATAATCCATGCATCTTCTCCATGTGTCACAAACCCAAAGAGTGCAGAGAATAATACATACGCTTCTGCATCTTCTTCTTTTTATTGTTTTATTTGAGGTCCTTCTTCCTCTTCTTCTTCATATTCAGCTAGGTGTGCATGATGTCTTTTATTGTTCTTCTTGTATTCTTCTTTCTTCAATGGACAATTTCTGGCAATGTGTCCTATCTTGTGACAATGGAAACCCTGAAGTTGGAGTAGTATTTCCTCTTATTGTTTCCTCTTGTCCTTTGGAACCTCTTGGGAGGTCAAGATTCCTTGTGGATTTCCTTCTTGAAGTTATATTGACTTCTTCCTCTTTTGGTATGGGTGGCTAGGGCTTGATCATATTCTTTAAGTAGAGTTCTCTATTAGCTACTCTATCCTCCTCTTAGATGCAATCTTCCCATACAATGTCAAACTTCATTCTTTCCTTTTTGGCACACATAGTCTGTATGAATGAATCCCAAGGTCTAGTGATACCATTGAGAGTAGTCATAACTTAGTTCATTTTCATCAAGGGAGTCTCCAATGGCTTCTAGTTGCTCCTTGAACTGGGAGACCCTTGTGAAGTAGTCTTGAATGGATTCTCCTTGGCTCATCTTGGTACTCTTCAATTGAGCTCTCAAATTCATCTTTCTATTAATGTTCCTTCCTTCATACATTCTGTATAGGGCATCATACATACCCTTTGGGGTCTCTTTGGATGAAACTTGAGGAATAAAGTGATATTTGATAGAATCAACAATGATCCTCATTCCCCTAATTAGGTCCTTCTTGTGCTTCTCCTTAGATTCATCTTCTTCAGGTTCTACAAATTCTACTTTGATGTATTTTTTGAGATCATTCTCTCTAATAATGAGACCAATCCTTTTTTTCCATGCTTGGAAATTCTCTATGCCTTCTATCTTGTCCTCAAGATCAGTGCTTGGTGCCATCTTTATATCTAGGAGGTCACTAAAAAATGAAATTTCTCAAAATGCAGAACTGACCTTACCAGGATATGCACTTGAATGAGGCGAGTGGACTAGTATACTTGATTTTTGGTGATTCCAAATATTTACCTCTCAAAATTGACTTGTGAGATTCTGGTCTGTAGTTTTCTGGTTTTCTGCAGTTTTTTGGTCCAAATCCAAACTAGGGTTTGACTTTCCCGGATATCTACCCACTCATAAATTTTGATCCAGGGCTCAATAGATGCGCTCTAGGGAGGTGCAAATTTCTATGTAATCAGATCTCCAAAATTCCAACTTTGACAATAACCCTAATTTCTTGCTAAAGGGAGAGGAGAGAGAGTTTCACCTTGTGAAAGTTGTTCTAGCTCTGATACCATGTTAAGATTCTATATGCTTAGCTAGATATCATTAGTATTCAATTCAATTTCACAACAATAGCATATGTAGGATCACTGAAAGAAACACACTCACAAGATAAACACAGATTTATTCGAGGAAACCCTCTAGGGGAAGAAAACCTAGAAAAACTTTCTCTCTATATATGTATCAAAAGTACAAAGATAAAACCAAAAATAGGTGCTCCTTCTCCTTGCAGATATATCTCTCTCCCCCCTATGTGTTATACATAAGTGAGTGTGTGTGTTCAAATGAGGAACACACCTCCTCTATTTATACTTTATCTTTCACTTTACTTTTTCCCTAACAGGTTGGCCCCAACAAAATTACTGGGTTGACTTCACCTAGGAAGATACAAAACAATATAATATTATATTCTGGAGGGTTCTATTGAATTGACTTACAACATAGGTTTTACCTCATGACTCTATGATGACCAAAT